>LR749712.1:101069-182336 GCA_902729485.2 Mus minutoides
AACATAATAAGAAATCTAAAATACACAGGAATTAGGAGCTTCGTAAGTGGAGACCTGAAACATAGAGAGTTACACATCTAACTCAAAAAAACATGCAAAATCAAAACAGAGCTATACAGAGAATACCATGTAAACTAACCTTCATGCTATTTGTACAAATTGGGCATAACAAATTAATTTTGTGCTTGGATGCAAGTTCCAACTACCAGGATATTTTATTAATACAGAGAAATATCTCTCCCAGAATATGAAACACACTTTAAGACCCAAAACTTTAACATAATAGATTCACAACCCAAACTACAGAAGGAACTAAATGTGTTTTGAATGACTTTATAGTGTTTTTATAAGTATTTCTCATCCCAATTATTTGGCTGCCTCTGACCTTATATTGAAATATGATTTTCTGATTTATTGAGGATATTTGTTTTAACCATTATACAAGTGGGTTTCCCTATTATTCAAGATGCTGAATTTAGTTGATTATATCAAGTTCTTACTAAGCTCTAAAACTGTGTCTGTAATGCAGTAAAATTCTGAAAATAAACAAGTCGTCTTAGCTTCTGTCCTCAGTTAGAAACCAAATAATTTCTGCCTTTATTGACATGAAAAAAGCACAAATTGGAGTAACCCCACAGACTGTAGAGCCAGTGGTTAGAATCCAGACAGAATCCAGTGTTTCTCATATTAAAGTAGAAATTTAAAACATAAAGATGCACTTTAAAGTGAAACATTTCAGTGTGCAGAAAAACCAAGAAGAGTTTGTTTGTCACGAAATAAACTGCAGACAGTAGAGGAAATGTAAGCAGAAACAAAGGAGTTAAGAGTAGTGTATATTTTCAGGGTTATAATAAGACCAGGGCTTAAGATTAAGCTTGCAGCTTCTTGTTTAAGAGTATGATTTGCAGAGTCAGACGGTCTGGATTCAATACTCACATCTATATCTACCAACTTGTAACTGTGGAAAAAGTCTCTTGACTCTTCTTCATTTAGGAAGAATATGGGTAGGATTGTCAAGATAAGGTTATAGTCAAGATTACATGTATGATGCTTGTAAAAGCACTGTCATGTAGAGCACGCTGTATAAAGGCCACTGCCATTGTATTTAAGTTATAAGAGGCTGTTTAAAAGTCAACCTTCCACACAATATTTCCACTCCCAACAAAAAATGTTACAAATGACAAGAGAATGAATCAGGACCAAAGGGATGTTTGCAACCCTCTATCACACATATACACTCATGTTTCCTGGTCTCACACACACACACACACACACACACACACTTGAAAATAGTGCATGAACCCTGTTTATAGAGCACTTTTCTATATTTTCTGATTTTTGAGTCTATATTTGCTTTTACTCCTTGCATTTAGTGTGATTGACAGCTGCCAGTCAAAAATAACCAAGTCAAGGACACTGTGCTTTAAATTTACAATGCAATGCAAACTTCCTGTTAAAAGGCAAACCCTCCATTTCAAATTGTTGGCTCAGATAATCCGTAAGGAAAAATAAAAGTCTGCTGTTTAAATTTAGCACACTGAGAAAGACCAATCCTGGAATACTGTTTGGCTCTAAGCCTATACCATTTTCACTGCACTCTTACTTGTTTTCCTCATCTGGGGGAAGAGGGTAAGTGACAGTAGCCAGGTTAGGCTCCTTCCTTCACATGTGACAGTTTACCCAAGGGAATCATTTGTGCTTTATCCTCATTAGGTAAAGGTGGCCTTTAGTTTCCTGGCAAATTTTTAGGAAATGATTATGCAAGAAGCAGCGGAATTCCATGTTGTCATCAATTCATCTTGTCACCTCTTGTCCACAGAGAATTCTGTATCTGTTTTCTTTTCCTTTTCTTTAAAAATAAAATGTAAGGATTGCCCAAAGGGAAAACTAATTAATTTTTATAACCAAACTTCACAGGATATGTCTGAGTCTCTGCTTTATCCTTGACTTTAAAATCTACCACAAACACAGCCCAAAGAACGTGTATTTCCATGTCTCTCAGGATAAAAGAGGTACCCATATTTATCCAGCAGCCACCTAGGGAGGAGTTCCCTCTTGGACCCTTCAGATCACATCCTCCCAAGTTAGCTCCATCATCTTCTGATTCTTGGCACCCAGCCCAGTTTTGTTTTCACAGTTTGTAAAGCCAGAAATTGGAATGGTGAGTATGCCAAGTTCAGACTTGGGGTCAAGTTAGATTCCATTTTTTTTTTTTTTTTTTTTTTTTTTTGTGGTTTGGATCTTGAGTTCAAAAAGAACAAAGCAATCTCTCTCACCTAGCATGATTTCTCAAGTACATCCAAATCTCAGCTCCTTCAAAAATGATACACTGAAGCCGACTGCGTCACAGCCCAATTCTTTCTTAATAGAGCAGGTAAGAGAGTGACTAGGAGTGGGAGGCACACCAGGGAGGTCATGGCAGCCCACCAATGTCAACTCTATTACTTTCAATATATTCTTTTTAAATTCAATCCTGGGTTGGATTTTCTTTTAAATGGTAGAAAATGTCTTCCTTCTATACCTTCTACACCATCGATAAGATAACTCATTCAACATGCTTTACCCACAGAACTCTTACTTGAGGTTAAACTTCATGTAGGTGTTTCAGGAAAGAAAAAAATCCTACAGGACGTGGAAAGAATATCATCCCCAACTTTGCCTGAAGCTTCCCCTGGGCAGGTGCTTCTGTGGGGATTCTGTAGTTGTCAAGCATATACAAGCACAGTTCTGATCTGGAAGCCATCCAGGAAAGGATAATGTTCAAATGGTTTAAAGCCCTTGCCTGTGTATAGCCACAGTTTTTATCAGTAGGTAGATTTAGATTCAGGGTCTAACTTTGAGATGTCTGATGGCAGATATTTCCTTCTTTCAAAAGCATGCAAGGCAAAGTGTGAGTCACGAGCTTCTTGCCTCGGCCAGGCACAGCCGCAACAAATTTCGCTAATGGTTTAAAAATTAAAATAAGATCTCTACAAAGTACTTTTAACTATCATCTTCCCAGATACAATACTGTCATCTTGCAGTATAAAAACGTTGTGAAGCATGAAGTAAGCACATGGCTATAACTTGGCTCTAATAAGCTTCTTTCTTGAAGAACTCTTGATAGATGGCTGTAGAATTCTCAGCCAGGTTTTTCTTCAATTAGCTGAATATATGATTTCAAGCTCTCAGTGTCTGTCTTCATAGTGTTATGGAACTGCTTGGAAACTCACCACAGCATATTCTTACAGTAAGGATATTCATTCTCTCTCTCTCTCTCTCTCTCTCTCTCTCTCTCTCTCTCTCTTCATTGCTGTGTAAAACATTTATCCTACATATGTAGAACCATGGCAAACATATTTTCTGGGTCATAAGCTACTCAGGGTTACATTTGACAATTATGCATGGAAGTTTTTGATAGACAGAATGGAACCCTAAATAGTTGGATACTGCAAGAACAAAAATTGCCCAAACACTGAGTGAGCCTTTATATTTAGAGAATTCTGAGATGAGTAGCTGACTAGCTAAAACAATTCTCATTACTCCTTGACCTGTCTTATTTGTAATAAGGTAATAGATTGGATGGTTTAGGGAAAGAGTCAGACAATTTTAAACTAAACTGGCAGGATAAATGCAGTCCTGGATTTCCTCTTTTCTCATAATAGCGGATTTCAGAATTACATTGTGTTTCACAATTACTAATTTTAGTATCTTCTCTCTTTCTAATTTTTAGACAGTGTCACACTCCATAATCTAGAATTCCCTGTGTAACTTGGTCTGGCCTCAAATTCAATAGTCCTTCTGTTTTAGAGCTGGGTAGGAGAACAGGTGTAAGTCATGTCTGGCCACAGACTTTACTTCAAAAGTTCAAAACAACTTTAACCTATAAAACCTGTGATAGTGTATATGCAGTTGTCTGTTGGATGATTCTCTAGTCCCGGAGTCTGCTTTAGGTACCTTCTGCTGTAACTATAATATTTCTTGGAATAAAATACAGTGAAACCGTCATTTCTCCAGCAAGCCTTCAACTAAGTAGAAAACGTCTTTTCTAATTAAGATACTCTTATTTCTCTTTTTTGTTGTGTTTTTCCTGTCATTAAAAAAAAAATGGGTTGGGGGGGCGATTTTCTATGAAAGAAAAACTGATCAGATAATCCCAACTGTTTTAAGTTAATTATTTCTACTTTCCTTTCAGAAAAGACCTTTAGGATTCTGCCAACCTCCTTGTTTATTCGGTAATTTGCTTTACAATAGGCTGGCCCATGCTGACCTATTTTTAAAAGAGTTGGTTATCTGCACTTTGAATAAACTGGCTGGAGTTGTTTTGGAAAGTTCTTAAGCCTTCATTTTCTTCTGCCAGCGAACAGAGCCCTGTTAAGTAGCTAAGTACAATGGCATCTACATGTAAAATCATCCCTTTCAAATCATAAGTATTTCAAATGATACTGGTTAGGAGCTGGAGAGGATGGTAGCAGTAAGAGCCTAGGAGGCTCTCCACCCCACCCACGGAGAACAAGCTGAATGTTTAGCCAGATCATCCGTGTCGCCCAGACTGTCATTAAGCAGCTAGTTATAGATCAAGTTCATCTTTAGTTTTAATGTTATAAAAAAAAAGTAAGTAGACGACATGTTTATTTTGATTGTTTGTTTATGTACAAATAGGAAATGAACCTCGAATGGAATTTAGGACAATCGGGGAATTTAAAAATCCAAGCGGGCTTCTTTGATTCCTCACCATCCGCCCCCACAGGCCACCTTCCCTCTCATCCGTAACTTTCAGGAGGTCACACTTGCTCGCCAGTCTCATTGCCTGGAATCACGATAAATCGAGCACTTTCCACAGACTTACTTATCTAACATTAGGTTCTCGGCTGTAGATAACAGCAAGGCGACTAGCACAGAAGTGAGGAACACAAAATGCTTTCAGATTTGCATGGAAAATCTGAAGCTCTGCTTTCCTAACTTTCCTCGCCATTTCTTCTCGGCTTCCCTTCCCCCGCAGCACATACCCAGAGGCCACTCAAACTGCCAACCGTGCTGAGTTGAACTTACTGCAGCGTGATGCAGGCGAAGGCTAGGCGCATCTCTGAAGCGAGAGCGACAGCTTTTCCGGAGATGAACTGGGACCAGCCAGCTCTCAGGATCCTTTCCAATTCACACGCTCTCCGCTCAGTCAGAAGGCTCCCACACAGCCCGGCTTCCCCCAAGAGCAAAGCTTCAAGAACTCTGCTCAGAGCATCCTCCTCCCTGCTGCCACCCCCTTCCAGAACACACGGCCCGTTGGAACTAGTGACTGAAAGATGGAAGTCTTCTTCCAGGCGATGGCACGGGCTGCTTTGCAACCCACCACTCCCAGATCATTTGCAACTCAAAAACAGCGGAGGCTGAGAGCCGTAGGCTTCCGGAGCCTGAAAGTCAATTTTGGCATCTTCTCTTCCCCACATCTCACTCCTCCCACTTCACCCTCCCCTGCCGAGGACACCTCCAGTCCTCTGGTAGTCCGCACAGGCTAGGTATCTCTTAGGCTTCTTGCCTTATGCAAACCAATAAGCATCGGGAATGAAACTGAATTTGTCAGAGAGGAAATACCTGTTGTCCGTGCCTATCGCTCTTCTCTCATCTGTCATGGTCCAGGATTTGTGTGACAACGCGTTGATTCGGGAAATGTGTGCAATGTGTGTGTGTGTGTGTGTGTGTGTGTGTGTGTGTGTGTGTGTGTGGTGATGAGGCGGCGGCGGTCTGCTTGGCTGCAAGCTATAGCCCTGCTGCCTGGCTGCTGAGGCTGCTGTTGCTACTATAGCCCTTGGAACACAGGGGGAAATAAGGGAGACAGGGCTTCCCAGCTGTTTAACTGCTGGCTGAGTTATGATCAGGCGGTTGGGGAGACAGTGCAGCCATCAGTAGCTGTTATTGAGACTTTGAGTTGGATTGTCTGCAATTCCTATCATTTGGTGTACATTTGTCCTTCCACCAGAAATGTGATGCCAGACTACCCTCTCTTTATTACTAAATTACATTCTAACTGGCTACTCAGTCGCTACCCACTCACCTAGTCCATTTAATGCTCTCTCTTGACTCATCCCTGCTTGGTTACTTAGAGCTGGTGACTGGATGGTGGATGTGATAAACTACAAAAAACCGATGATGAAGAAGAAAACTGGTGTGTAGTTGGAACTAATCAGGACACGGATAAAGACGGTTTTTGAGACATTTGATAAAGTAATGTATTGGATAATAAAAAATATAACATCAAATCACATGATCCAATGTATGCAAAACCTGCTGTCAATTAAAGTGCATGTTCACTTTCCTTTAGTGAGAGTTACACGGATATGTGTGTTTTAATGGGAGAATCAGAAGTATGTTTTATAGGAGACACTAAAGTTGTATAGTCGTGGTGAAACAGCTTATATTTAAGACCCCTTCGGATGAACGATAAAGATACCCATGTGTGTGTGAGAGAGAGTAATCAATGAGTCAGAGACCGGGGTGTGTATCACTATACTTTAGCCAATCGGTCTTCTTTAATGTCTGTAGGTGTAACGAGTAAATGGTGAGCAGCATCTCAGTTTCTAACATCATCCAATCTAGCGATAGTTTATGTTCATGTTATTGTTCTGTAATAGAATGGAAATAATGAGTCGCATAAACACACACACACACACACACACACACACACTCACACACACTCACACACACACCTGTTCTCTCTCCCTATCTCTCCTCTCTCTTTCTCTCTCTCTCACACACACACACTCACACATACCTGCTCTCTCTCTGTCTCTGTCTCTGTCTCTCTCTCTCTCTCTCTCTCTCTCTCTCTCTCTCTCACACACACACACACACACACACACAAAACACTTACTGAGCAGCAATTCCACATTATTGTTAGTTTTCAGGTTCCAAGCTTAAAATAACCTTAATTTTCTTCAATTTTATTTGTAATACATACCTGTAACTATGCCTTTCTCTGAGCATATTTTATGTCTAACATATTTATAACCAATTACAGGGCTTGTACAGTCATTGTTAAGCAAGATAGAAACATAAGAAAGTCAAACCCTAAAAACAACAAATTCAAAAGGAAGAAAAAGAAGCCACAAGAATTAATAATGCAACATTTCTTTATTTCTTTTTGTTGTTGTTGTTGTTGTTGTTTGTTTGTTTGTTTGTTTGAGATAGGGTTTCTCTGTGTAGCCCTGACTGTCCTGGAACTCACTCTGTAGACTAGGCTGGCCTCGAACTCAGAAATTCTCCTGTCTCTGCCTCCCAAGTGCTAGGATTAAAGGCGTGTGCCACCACCGCCCAGCTTTATTTCTTTACATAAAATGATCATAGCTTTTAGGTAAACAAGAACTAATTAATTAACAAAGCATTTATCAATTATTTAATAGATATCAGTTTACCTAAATATTTAGTATAATCATAGTAACAAACAATATTTTAGTTTTTAAAAATATATAATATACTAAGATACAACCAGGAATTTTAAGTACCAAAAAAATCTAATAAATGGTAGTACCATGTATTTTTGTCTTTCAATACTTTCTATCTCTTTATTTATTTATTTATTTATTTATTTATTGCTTCTTTTATATTTTGGCTAAGTAGCACATAGAAATGCAAATCATGAAAATTACAAGAAGTAAATTCTAAAGTTTCATACTTTCAGGTAGTAGGTGCAATGTTAGGAAGTAATTTCACTTCAGAGAAACATGTGATAAGAACATATGTTTAACAACCCTGAGATTCCACCTCACACCAGTAAGAATGGCTAAGATCAAAAAATCAGGTGACAGCAGATGCTGGCGTGGATGTGGAGAAAGGGGAACACTCCTCCACTGTTGGTGGGACTGCAAGCTTGTTCAACCACTCTGGAAATCAGTCTGGCGGTACCTCAGAAAATTGGACATAGTTCTACCGGAATATCCAGCAATACCTCTACTTGGCATATATCCAGAAGAGTTTCCATCTGGTTATAAGGACACATGTTCCACTATGTTCATAGCAGCCTTATTCATAATAGCCAGAAGCTGGAAAGAACCCAGATGTCCCTCAACAGAGGAATGGATACAAAAAATTTGGTACATTTACACAATGGAGTACTACTCAGCTANGTCTCTAGCTGCATATATGGAAGGAGATGGCCGAGTTGGCCATCATTGGGAGGAGAGGCCCCTTGGTCATACAGACTCTATATGCCCCAGAACAGGGGAATGCCAGGGCCATTACGTGGGA
The DNA here is from genome assembly GCA_902729485.2 of Mus minutoides. Lineage (NCBI taxonomy): Eukaryota > Metazoa > Chordata > Mammalia > Rodentia > Muridae > Mus > Mus minutoides. The sequence goes on from LR749712.1 coordinate 109,287, forward strand.
GGGGGTGGGTAGGGGAGCAGGGTGGGGACGCGGGAGGGTAAGGGAAAATTTCTGAATAACATGTGAAATGTAAATGAATAAAATATTTAATAAAGAGAAAAAAATGTAAAAAAAAAAAAGAACATATGTTTATATCCACTGAGCCTTCATAGAAGCATGTTGTGATAAGAACCTATGTTTATATCCTCTGAGCTTTTCGTTCAGACTCCAACAAATACCCCCAGCATCTGGAAGTTTCCAGTGTTCTCAGGTGGACTTCCACCTCCTGGTCTTCTTGCACCAGCCTCCAGGGGTCTGCTATGTTTAGTGCTATCAGAACTATTTAGCACAGGAGGCCTTTTGTCTTCCCCTTTACTCGTGTTTTGAATTCCAAAATGTAGGGAAATCAGTGGAGAGGAGGACTGTGAAAGGCAGTTTGTATTCTGGTTGAGCTAGGTTTAAACCTAGAGACTCAGTAGATTAATCTACAAGGGACAGAAGGCCCATTTGCCATGCTCCTAGACATTGGCTCCTGACATGAGTCCCCAGGTCCATAATTCTGTGGCCATCAGTCACATAGGCTGTCTGGACTCCACTCTTACAGTTACTTGGCAACAACAAGGTAGCCCTGCCCACTATTAAAGGGCCCACTTGGCCCCTTCTCTCTCTCTCTCTTGTTTCTTCCTGTCTCTCTTAACTGCTTGTTCTCTTACTCTCACCTCTCACTCTCCTTCTCCTAATCCCTTCTTCTCTCTCTCAACGTGGTCATGGCTGACCTCTACTTCTCTATCTTTTCTCTCTCTTTCTGTTTTCTACAATAAAGCTTTAAAACCATAGACTGCCTCCTTTCATCTAGACCTGCCATGCTGGAGCAATGGAAAAGGCCTTCCCCTAAACAGTCCACTAGACTGGACCAAGGGTTCTTGCCACCCAGCGCCTTCTCCCCTGCCCCCTTTTTTCCCTTCAGCCCCAGGGCTGACCAAGCTGCCCCCGGGGACCCCCACTTTGTTCTCAGCTCTTACTCGACATCCAGCGGTGTCTGGGATGTCTAAGACTGAGAATCTGTGTCTCTGGCCTCCTTGAGGCCCAGAAAGCCCAGAGCAGGTTTTTCTGCAGTACCCAAAGGTCTGTGGTGCCCTAGAGTCAGAGCTGAGACTTTGCCTTCCCACCCTCCAGAGCAGGGTCCAGCAGCCTAACAATGTCCCTCAGCAGTCTCCTTTGTCTGCCTGTCCAGGTCGTGGGTCTCTCCCACCTCTTTATTTCCCCACACCTTTTGCTCAACAATGGTGTATTCCTTAAAAAGAGTAATCTATTCGATATTTTTAATACTAGCATCTGCACTTGCTCAAAACAGAAGTGACTCAAGATATAGAAATAATAGTAACAACTATTGTACTCTATTTAAGCACTTTTAAAAATGCTGACATTCAATATTGTGATTTACCAAAACAAACAAACAAACAAACACACCATCTCTTCTGACAAAATGATCAAGCTTGGCAATGGAGAAGGAAAATCTTTAGCTGAGGAAAAATGACAAATGCTCAATCCTCCCTCTTACAACCACAGGATTTTCCATTTCATAAGGAAACTTGTAGAAGACTACTTCACAGGTCTCTCTTTCTGTAACATGATCCTGCGATTAGATTTAAAGAAACATCAAAATTAATATCTTTACAAATTAAAATGGTGAGAGAAAATGAAAACTGCCTGGGGAATACTCATTTGTAAAAACATATAGATATACAGTACATGAAAACAGCTGAGTTTTGGTGATGTGTCCGTGTGTGTGTGTGTGTGTGTGTGTGTGGGTGTGGGTGTGTGTGTGTGCGTCTTAATTTTCATCTAAATCCCTTTCACTGTCAACACATGACATCTCAATCTAAAATAATCTAAAACAATAATACTTTCCTAGAAAAAGCCAAAAGTAAAGGGTCTATAGTGGCCAAAACAAAACCAAACCATCATTTATATAGTTCATTTATATGTCCCTAAATATGTCTAAATGTTTATAGTGCTGTTTTTTACAGCCAGAAGATTATGAATAAATAAAGCAAAGGAGTAAATACAATAACTTATGACTTCAAGATGCAGGTGTTTTGACTCTTCCTGTTTTTAGTTTGCTATTGGATACATATAACACTATAATTATGTAAGTCCATAGACCTTAATTATCCATTCATGTTTATCACTCACAATTTGAACATCAAGATATCCCTAGTCCTAAGAAGCCTATTGTTGTGTTCCCTTCGCCAACTCCTTTGCAAAGCTTTGGCCATCCTTGAGAATATTGGACTAAGAAAGGCTTAAGAAAAGTAATTACTTACAAACTCTGGATGTGGCTGCATTCCTAAAATCATAACAGTTTTAATTCAGCTATTATCACTATCAATAATGTAATTCTCTTTTCTTTCTCTCTTGTCCTTCCTTCCTTCCTTCCTTCCTTCCTTCCTTCCTTCCTTCCTTCCTTCCTTCCTTCCTCCTTCCTTCTTCCTTCCTTCATTTTTCTTTCTTTCTTTCTTTCTTTCTTTCTTTCTTTCTTTCTTTCTTGATATTTTCTTTATTTACATTTCAAATGTTTTCCTGTTGTTTTCAGGTCTCCCCTCCCGAAACCCCCCCATCCCATTCTCCCTCCCCCTCCTTCTATGAGGGTGTCCCTCCAACCCACCAACTCCTGTCTTCCCATCCTGGCATTCCAGACACTTGAAAACTCTCAGACCCAAGGGCCACTCCTCTCAATAATGTAATTGTTAACCAAAACACAATATTGCTTACATAAACATGTATCATGTTACTTGTTAAAAAGGTAGATAATTTTTTATTTATCATTGAAAACTGATATTCACTAATTACATCGCATGCTAATTTATGCACTAGTATCCATGGCTATTATTGTCAAAAAAAAAAAAAAAAAAACATGTCATTTTGTTATAAAGTCAGATTTTAAAGGATATAGGCTCCATTAAACAAATGTATTCTTACATTCAATTTTGAATGTTCTAAAGTTCGGAAAAAGAAATCAATTTCTTCAAATTCCTAGTATCTTGATTTAATTCTTATTAATTTTGACTTGAGTTAAGAGAAGAACTACTTTCTAAACTGAACACTCCCCTGAGAAAATTTTTTTTTATTGGTTTCAAAGCTATGAATACTATATGTAGTTGGAAGGTTAGAAGAGATACAGAAAAGATATAATTCTCTTGTGTTCTCTTTAAAAATAACAACCTTCGGATATTAGATTTGAATGGGCCCTAGGAGTCATCTAATTTGATTCTCCTCTTTTACAGCAGAGGAAGGCAACAACGCAGATCACTAATGCTTACTTCTGGGAAGCCATGCCACAAGTCTTCCCAGGGTGCTTTCTGTCTTACACAAACAGATGCTTCAAGTCCCCACTAGGTCAAGGAGATGTGGCCTTTGGAAAATTGCCTTTTCATATTTTGTCTTATTCCCTTATAAACAGAATAATTACAGTATGTACCTGATAAAACAGTGGCTGAGGAAATAAAGGAATACAGTTCCTGTAGATGACATCATGTATATATACAAACACACACACACACACACACACGCACAATGGTTTTTATGACTAGTGTATAATATCTCATTCAAAAATGTAAAATCTGAGGTGAAAACTTTGAGTACCTAGCTCACAATTAATTTTAATTTACTGATTTATAAATGAATTTATAAGTGATTAGAGATAGGACAATCTAAATGATTCATTTAGGGACAAAAAACATAATTTAAAAATCAGAGACATAAAGAATTCTGTCCTATATTTCAAAGAAGGTAATTTGCGTTGTAAAGTTACCTGAGCAAGCAGTAATCAATAACACAAATTAATGAAGCTATTTAGTTTAAATTTTATAAGGTACATACAATATGAGAAACCCTAAGCTAGGTAATTAAAGAGCTGCAGGAACAGCAACAAAGGAGGATTTAGAACATAAAGTAAGAAATCTATGACAGAGAAATTGTAATTCTGCAGTTGAACTTTTATGTGGGAAATTAGCAGACTGCAATATGGTCTAGTCATTTATTTGGCTGTCTCCAGGATGGATGTAGAGCACAAAACAATTGATTTAACAGTGGACGTCAACATAGAGTCCCTGGCAATGCCATATTTTATATTCCAAGCCATTACTTTATTATTGAGGTCACTAGTTGACCAAAAGAAGGAACATACATATTCTGGAGTGACTCTCTTCATTGTTTTCTTAGAAACCAGAACAGCAACTCATTCCTTGAAGGATTCCTGCTACTTTGCATAACACTGTGTTTTTTATGATTCTTTATAAGGCTTACATAAGTATGTTCACATTGCTTCACTGCTCAATACAGCACATTATATAGATTTTCTTTTTTTTTCCAACTTTTATTAGATATTTTCTTCATTTACAATTCAAGTGTTATCCAGAAAGTTCCCTATATCCTCCCCCCTCTTGGCAATTGCATTGATATAGAACAGAACCAAATACGAATTTTAAATGTCATGTGTATAAAAGAACAGATAGTTTCTGATTAATAAATACCTGCCTTAATATACCATATATAAATTTAAAATAAACACATTAGTCTTAAGATATTTAAATGATTACATCTGATTAAAAATGAGTATAGTTTAAAGAAGAATGCTTTAAGAGAAAATGCAGATTTTTTTTGAGTTTGTAGCATGAACAGCAGTTTGTTCTTTTACAGTGTTTAAATTTTTTTTTAATTGAGCTAAAATAAAGATTCTTTTAACTTCAAGAAAAATAGATAACCTTAAAGGAAGAGGCAGAAAATCTGCAATGGGGCTGATAGCCACAAGCAATATGTACTAAAAACAGGTAGACAGCAGAGAGCAGGTTTAATAGCACATTGTTGTAAAGGTGGCTACAGTATGATTGTGAAAATTTCATAATGGAATTTATTATCATTATCCTCACTGTTGAAAATCAGCCATCTGCATAGTGTTTGTCCTTGAAGGTACTTGCAGAAAACAGAAGGCATTTCTTCAATTAACCTGCTCAGCCTCTACTGGCTGGGAGATAAATATGGATATTAAGATAAGAAAATGTGTTTGCTAAAGGAAACCTCATTCTAGGCTCAATTAAATCACTTAAAACTGAACTCTAATGTTTCTGTAATGGCTTTTTATTGTGAAATTTCTCTGCCTCCAGACTGAAGAGTTGATCAAGGAAAAGCTTAATTATCTATGTGACCTACACAGTCCAAATAACTCTTCCTGTTAAAGCCACTCATATGATCCTATACTGAATAATTTTTTGTCTATATTATGACATGTTAAATGGCATATTAAATGACAGCAGAAAAATGATTGCTTGAACAGTGGTGCTTTATCAATTATAATCTTCCAATTGTTCATATATGCTATTATATATTTACAGCCTTTTGATTCTTATTAATAATAATAGCAATACAATGTTAATGAGATACATTTTGTTATTGAAATTCTGCTTCATAACTCATCTTGAAGTATTGTGAACATGATTTAATCATTTGTAGAAATGGAAATAAAAGTATGATTCAGAGATAGGAATGAAAACATTTATCACTGGGTCCAAATATTTGAGTTTGATATCCTAGACCCAAATAATTTAAGGAGAAAAGAAATTCCTACAAATTGTTCTATGACTTTTATATGTACCTATTGAATGTGTGTGTATCTGTGTGTGTGTGTGTGTGTGTGTGTGTGTGTGTATCTGTGTGTGTGCGTGTGTGTGTGTGTGTGTGTGTGTGTGTGTGCGTGTGTGTGTGTGTGGTGTGTTGGTAGGTAAGCCAATACATTAATCAAGTAAATGCAAATAAAATGTTTAAGCAAAATGTAGTTTTATACTTTAATTCATTAATAATGCATATATTCAACCAAGTGTTCAAATGGTTATCTTTTCTTTTTTATTATTTTTAATAATTTTTTATAGTTCAGTAGTTATCCCCCTCCCTTGTCCACCCTCTGACAGTTACTCATCCCATACTACTCCACCCATTCTCACTCCCACCCCACCAGACCTCCTTACTCTCTGGGGCTTCAAGTCTCTCAAGGGCTAGGTGCATCTTCTCTCACTGAGGCCAGACCAAGAAATCCTCTGTTGTTTTAGTGTCAGGGGCCTTGGACAAACTATTGTATACTGCCTGGTTTGTATCTCAGTGCCTGAGTGATCTCAGGGGTTCAGGTTAGTTGAGATTGCTGGTCTTCCTATTGGGTTGCCCTCCTCATCAGCTTCTTCAAGCTTTGCCCTAATTTAACAATAGGGGTCATCAGCTTCTGTCCATTGGTTGGGTGTAAAATCTATGTCTGATTCTTTCAGCTGCTTGATAGGACTTTTGGAGGGAAGTTATGATAGGCCCCTGTTTGTAAGCACACCATAGCATCAGTAAGTGTCAGTCCTTGGAGTCTCCCCTTGAGCTGGATTCAAATTTGGGCCTCACACTGGACCTTATTTCCCTCAGGATCTTCTACTTATTTTCTCTGCAGTTCTTTTAGACAGGAACAATTATGGGTCAGACTTTTTGGCTGTGGGATGACAACCTCATCCCTCTGCTTGATGTCCTGTCTTCCTACTAGAGGTGGACTCTACAAGTTCCCTCTCCCCACTGTAGGCCATTTCATCTAAGGTCTACCCCTTTGATTCCAGAGACTCTCTTACCTCCCAAGTCCTGGTATATTCTAAAGGGTCATCCCAACCTCCTCCCTCCCGAAGTTGCCTGTTTCCATTCTTTCTGCTGGCCCTCAGGACTTCGGTACTGTGCCCCCTCCCTCATTACCTGCTCAGGCTCCTCTTTTCTATTCCCTGTCCTTCTCCCACCCAGTCCCTCCCTCTGTCCCCCTTGATTGCTTTCTTTTCCCTCTTTTCCCAAGTAGGACAGAGGCATCCTCACTTGGACCCTTCTGCTTGTTAACCTTCTTGAGTTCTATGGCTTGTATACTGGGTATTTTGTATTTTGTTGTTGTTGTTGTTGTTGTTGTTGTTGTTGTTGTTAATATTCACTATTAGTGAGTACATACCATTCATGTTCTTTGGGGTCTGAGTTACCTCACTCAAGATGATATATTCTAGTTCCATCCATTTGTCTGCAAAACTCATGATGACCTTGTTCTTAATAGCTGAGTAGTATTCCATTGTGTAAATGAACCACAGTTTCTGTATCCATTCTTTTTTTGTGGTAGGTCTGGGTTGTTTCTAGACTATCTGGCTGCTATGAACAGAGTGGAACACAAGCCCCGGTAGGGTATCTATATGTCCAAAAGTGGTACACCTGGGTCTTCAAGTAGATCTATTTCCAATTTTCTGAGGAAACTCCAGATTGATTTCCAGAGTGGTTGTAAGAGTTCCAAATCCCACCAGCAATGGAGGAATGTTCTTTTTTTCTCCACATCCTTGCAAACATGTGCTGTCACCTGGGTTTTTTATCTTAGCCATTCTGACTGGTGTGAGGTAGAATCTCAGGATCATTTTGATTTGCATTTCCCTGATCACTAAGGACTTTTACTATTTCTTTAAGTGCTTCTCAGCCACTTAAGAGTCCCCTGTTGTGAATTCTTTGTTTAGTTCTATACCCCAATTTTTGATTGGGTTGATTGGATTTTTTGGTGGTTAGCTTCTTGAGTTCTTTGTATATTTTTGATATTAGTGCTCTATTGGATATGGGGTTAGTGAAGATTGTTTTCCCAATGTGTAGGTTGCTGTTTTTTTCCTATTGACTATATTCTTTGCCTTACAGAAGCTTTCCATTTTCATGAGGCCTCATTTATCAATTCTTGATCTCAGAGCCTGAGCAATTAGAATTCTGTTTAGGAAATTTTTCCCTGTGCCAATGAGTTCAAGGCTCTTTCCCACTTTCTTTTCTATTAGATTTAGTGTATCTGGTTTTAGGTTGAGGCCCTTGACCCACTTGAACTTGAGATTTGTGCAAGGTGACAAATATGCAGATGGTGCAGGCTAGAATGGAATTCAGGGGGAGGGAGATGATTTTTCCTGAGTCCACTGGACTCCTTGGGATTCCCAGGCGCTGTGACAGTTTTAGAGGGTTCCTGAGCTATTGAACAATGTGCAGCAGAACTCTGGGAGGCCTTCATACTGAGGTGTCTTCAGAGAAGCAGGCAAGCTGATGATCTTCAAATGGTTTTCTTAACTAGCATGTAAATTTAAGTCTTCAAATAGTTTTTATTACATGTGTCTTTGGAAATAAAACTAAATTTTATAATGGCTAATTATATTTTTATAAAATACTGACTTTTTCCCCTCAACTTATATGACATGAATTTAGAGATCATACTGTCTTGAATGATGTAGCCTAAAGGTACTTTCTATGTTAAATAGTTCTATGAAAGACATAAGCATGTATGTACTTTTACATGATTTGGAACTAAGAGAGGGGCGAAATACAGTAAACCTTTGTTTTGATATAGAAGTGATTCAGAGATAGCTATTGGGGTATCAACAAACTTGTAGGTCACTGTCTACTGACCTCTCTATCATAATCAGCAGCTTGTAGAACCAGGAACTGAAACTGCAGTGCTTGATTCCTGTTCTACAGGGAGTCTGAGTCTGTCCTCTTTCCTTAAGTGGAAATATGACTTTCCAAAAGATACTACAAGTAAGACCTAGGGTGAGCTTCAGGTCAGGAAAAAGAAAAGAGAAAGAAAGAACGAACAAAAGGAAGAAAAAAAGAAAGAAAGAAAGAAAGAAAGAAAGGAAGGAAGGAAGGAAGGAAGAAAGAAAGAAAGAAAGAAAGAAAGAAAGAAAGAAAGAAAGAAAGAAAGAAAGAAAGAAAGAGATATCATTGCTTCTAACCTTAAGGGTTAATCTAAAATATGCATACCAATTACCTAGACAGAGTAATATTCACCAGGGGACTGTATATTGTAGAAACACAAGATAGTATATAAAGCCTGTTTAAACAATGTTCTCCCTGGATATTATCCAGTCTTACTTCTTGGGAGCATTTTCCTCCACAATAGTCCTCTAGGCCATTGTTTATCCCTTGAGTATGCTCTAATTTACTCTCTAGGAAACCCTATTTTCTATGCTTTTTACTATGTGCCTTGTCTGAAATTTTTTCAATGGAGATCATAAGGACTGGAGAAGTATAGGGAGTTTAGAATGGGATCCCCTTATACTGTGTTATAATTATTGCTTCATAAAAATACACGGATATCTGCTTGTATGATAAGAATTTCGGTAAGAAATTTCTTTTTATTCCAAAGGTCTCTTGCAGTACAATTTGTTTGTCTGCTTTTTTGTTTGTTTGTTTTTCCAAGATATGGTCATACTGGGTAGCCCTTGCTGTTGTGGAACTCATTATGTAGACCAGGTTGGCATCAAACTCATAATGATCTCCCTGACTCTGCCTCCTGAATATAGAATTAAAGGCATGTGCTACTACTTCTGGCCTAAGAAAGGCTTTTAAATACTATAGTATATTATTTTATGTTTACATTCTGTTTATATTTTGTACAACAAAACTAGTTCATTTTTCATAAAGCTAATACTTCTATAATTGTCTATCACCAAGAGAAACATAGTAAACAAATGTCATAGTATTTAATACAAGGCTACTATCTTATAGGATACATACTAATCCCATTTTTAATGAAGAACTCTATTTCAATGAAGAAGTAGAATAACAGAAGACTTAAATAACTTATAGTATTTGCATATGAGTCAAAAACATTGGGTCTTAATCACCTGGTTTCAATACTTAAATAGCTTGGCCACATTCACTATCCACTTCTAACGATTTGAGTCTAAGATTAGAAAGTTTAAGGCAATATCATATGTACTAGTTTAACAAATATGAAATCAACATATAATGTTACTAACAATTAGAATGTCAATGATTTATTATGATGGGTAATCTCAATTATCAACTTGTTGATATCTAGAATCACTTAGAAGATAGGACTCTAAATATATATGTCTGAGATTATCAGATTTTTGAGATATTGCCATGCTAGACTGCATATTAATAAAAAGGAGAAAGTGAGTTTAACAAAAGCCTCTATGACTCACTTTTCCTGACTATGAGGGTTCTACCTCCATAATTTACCCCATAATGAGAGACTGTGAACCAACATAAACCTTTCTTTGGCTTCTGTCAGGATATTTTATCACAGCAACAAAAATATAACTCAGACATTTATATTAGATTTAAAACATCTAATATAAAGTTCTTGGTACAATCCATAAGATCATTTAATATCATCATGTGTGCTATATGTTTAAGTTTTTTATATGCCTGTTTTGATTATATACAAGTAAAATAAAGTTTAACGTTGTTATTAAGCTTCAGATTAAAGTTACTTTTTACATTTGTACCTTCTTATAATTTACTTCAAGAACATACATATTCATTGCAACTTATAGTTTGTATTTTAATACACTTCCTTTCAAAATAGGAAATAACTATATAGAAATAACCTTATTGAGTAAGTAATAAAGGGACAACATTAATTCATTAACCTTGATAATTATATTGTGTTAATAATATTTATACATATATAATACACACATACACACACACACACACACACACACACACATATATATATATATATATATATATATATATATATATATATATATATAAAATACACTAAATTATTATAGTTAGCAGTATATCTCTGTTTTTCATTAATTTTATTATAATCTAATTTGGGTAATCGCTTTGTCTTACTCTAGTCAATTGAAAAATGTACAGAATAGGAAATATTGCTCAAATCCTCATAGTATTAATATAACTTGTTTGGGATCTGTTCAACTGCTGAAAGTATTTAGAAGCATTCAGCCTTAAGATTGCACAATTTATAATCTAATATTTGAATTCAAGTATTTATATATTTACATTTTTCTCTTATTGGTCTTAGTAAAAATATTAATTATATAGCATATTTAATGAATTTTGACAGTGCCTAGTCACACTATTAAGTAAAACATATATACGACAGGGCTGTGATCTCAGACTCTAAGTCACCAACAAGGCAGCATACACCAGCTCATATGAAGCTCCCAACATATATACAGAAGAGGACTGTCTAGTCTAGCCTCAGTGAACAAAAGATTCACCTAATCTTCAAGAGACTTGAGGACCCTGGGAGTGGAGGAGGTCTGGTGGGTTGAGTAAGGGGGTGTTAGAGCATCCTCTTGGAGACATGGGAGGAGGTATGGGATGAACAAAGCTCAGAAAAAGGACTTGGATGGAGTAACAACTAAACTGTAAAAGAAAAAGATTAAAGAATTTAAAAAAAAAAATGAGTCCAATGGATGGCTATGAGCCTCCACTTCTGTATTTGTCAGGCACTGGCACAGCCTCTCAGGAGACAGCTATATCAGGCTCGTGTCAGCAAGCACTTGTTGGCATCCACAATAGTATCTGTGTTTGGTGACTATATATGGGATGGGTTCCCAAGTGGAGCAGACTCTGGATGGCCTTTCCTTCCGTTTCTACTCCAAGCTTTGTCTCTGTATCTCCTCCCATGGGTATTTTGATCCCCCTTCTAAGAATGACTGAAGCATCCAAAGTGTGGTCTTCCTTCTTCTTGAGCTTCATGTGGTCTGTGAATTGTATGTTGGGTATTCCAAACTTCTGGGAGAATATGCACTTATCAGTGAGTGTATACCATGTGTATTTTTTTTTTTTTTGAGATTAAGTTACCTCTCTCAGGATGATATTTTCTAATTCCATCCATTTGCCTAGAACTTTATGAATTCATTGTTTTTAATAGCTGAGTAGTAGTCCATTGTGTAAAGGTATCACATTTTTTGTATCTATTCCTCTGTTGAAGGGTATCTGGGCTCTTTCCAGCTTCTGGCTATTATAAATAAGGCTGCTATGAACTCAGTGGACCATGTATCCTTATTACATTTTGGAGCATCTTCTCGGTGGTATAGTTGGTTCCTCAGGTAATACTATGTCCAATTTTCTGAGGAACTGCCAAACTGATTTCCAGAATTGTTGTACCAGCTTACAATCCCACCGGCAATGGAGGAGTGTTCCTTTTTGTCTGCATCATCACCGGCATCTACTGTCACCTGAGCTTTTGATCTTAGCCATTCTGATTGGTGTGAGGTGGAATCTCAGGATTGTTTTGATTTTTATTTCCCCGATGACTAAGGATGTTGAATATTTTTAGGCACTTCTCAGCCATTCTGTATTCCTCAGTTGAGAATTCTTTGCTTAACTCTGTACCCCATTTTATGTAGGGTTATATTGTTCTCTGGAGTCTAACTTCATTTTTTCTTTGTATATATTGGATATTAGCCCTCCATCTGATGTAGGGTTGGTAAAGATCTTTTCCCAATCTGTTGTTGCCGTTTTGAGCACAGGGTCCCCAATAGAGGAGCTAGAAAAAGGACCCAAGGAGCTGAAGGGGTTTGCAGCCCCATAGGAGGAACAACAATATGAAACAACCAGTAACCCCAGAGCTCCCAGAAACTAAACCACCAACCAAAGTGTACACATAGACGGACTCAAGGCTTCAGCTGCATATGTAGCAGAGGATGGACTGGTGGTACATCAATGAAAGGAAAGGTGCTTGGCCTTGTGAACGCTGATGCCCCAGTGTAGGGGAATGCCAGGACAGAGAAGCTGGAGTGTGTGGGTTAGTGAACAGGGGTAGGGGGATGGTATAGGAGGATTTTCAGAGGAAAAATGAGGAAAGGGGATAAAATTTGAAATGTAAATAAAGAAGATATCTAATAAAATATGAAAAAGTTAAAATAAAAACAAAAATCCAAACAAACAAACATCCTGTTTCAGTTGAGCTGACAAACTGAGGAACAATTGGTGAATCTATTCATTTTCTTTATTTTCATCCAGACATTGTGTGAGGAGAATGTAGTCCTCTAGCTCATACTCTTAGGAGCATCTTGAGCTCTATGACCAGAATCCTGGTCATTGGAGCAGGCAGCCACTTGCAGGAGCATGTGAGTCATTCAACTTTGAATGAAAGAATAGTGGTGCTAAACAGATAGCACATTCTCGGCTGTGCATTTCTTCACATTGTTACCTAATTAGATATTAATGTATTCTATGTCACATGTCACTTAAACAGTATTCAAATGCCAGAATGAGAGAAGGAAGGAAAGAAAGAAAGAAAGAAAGAAAGAAAGAAAGAAAGAAAGAAAGAAAGAAAGGAAGGAAGGAAGGAAGGAAGGAAGGAAGGAAGTCTAAGAAAAGCTGAAACATTGAATTAAGTTCAAAATACATCTGATTTCTGATTGTTTAGATTTGTTTTATTTTCTATTTGTTTCAGGCTATATCCAGCTCCTTTGCTTTATAACAAACTCTGTTTTATTTTTGCAAACAATGTTATTGAAATGTAAATCATGATATCTCTATTCCTGAACATAAGGATTCCTATCTAAGATTGTAAGGACCCATCCTTAGAAATGGGAACTCCAAAACCATGGGGCTTAACAACAGGTGATAAATTACAACAGATGCCCCCGCAGATATTTCTATGTAGGTATTCAAATGAGAAAAACAGATATGAAACATCTTTCAATCTTTCAAGAATTTGTTGTGTGATATTATTTTATACTAATTAGTATAAATCTACTTAGGTTGTAAGCAATAATAATTGCAATTTAACCAAAGAAAACTGAACATTTAGTTTGTCTAAAAAGAATGGGTTTGTTGGGTCAGTGATTAAGACAATTCATTTAGTAATATAATATCAAAAAGGAAAGTGACAAGTACCTGGAAACCTGGGGGAAATATTGCTGAAAAGATTACAATAGAAGCCAACAATTTTAATTGCATTAGATAGAAAGTATTTAATTCTATATATTACCAGTCAAAATGTAATCAATTTCCCCACAGACTAAATGGGTACTGTGATGGTTAATACTAATTTAATCAATTTCCCCACAGACTAAATGGGTACTGTGATGGTTAATACTAATTTTTAGCTTGACAGGACCTAGCATCACAGAGGAGTAGACCTTCATGCCATGTCTATGACAGAGCTTCTATTTGGGGCTAATTGAAGTTAGAATACCCACCTAAGTATGGGAAGCATTAGTCTTTGTCCTATGTCCCAGAGGTAATAAAAGAAGAAAGTGGACTAAGAGCAAGCATTCTCCTATTTCTGCCCCCTGAGTATGGATATAACATGATCAGCCTAATTTTCCTGTTGCAGCCATGTCTCCCTGCTATTATGGGCTCTGACCTCAAATCCCGAGCCAAAATAAACCCTTCCTTAGGTGACTTCCATCAGGTATTTTGTGACAGCAACAAGCAAAGTGACTACTTATGAGTGCCAATATTGAGGCTACATACTGTTGTTGAAATATGACAAAATGCCTCTTTCATGATCAGCATAGTTTTTCCAGCCTCCATTTACCTGTAGAGAATGTAGGTAAAGTTACTGCACGTCTGTCCACTCAGAGACCATTTTTCAGAGCATTCTTCCTTGTGAAAATCTCCCCTTAGTACTTTGAATCACTTCTCTTGTTTAATTTTTCATAAGTAACTATTCAATCTCATTTTCTTTTGATATTTTGGTTTTTATCAGACTCACAATTTGTTCAGAGTTCTAACTCAAAATAGAAGACATGACCTTGCACTTCAACAAGAAATGGGATATCACACGTCTTACTCAACTTCAGCCTTGTGCACAGTGTTCTAACACCAAGGATAAGCTAGTCTTATATAATTGTATGTCATTTTTCAGTCACACCTTATTCAAAGTATCTTCTGTCTTGTGACTTTTATGATTCTCCTGGCAATTAAGAACACTTCATTTTATAGTCAGTTCACATATTTTCTTTGGAATACACAGTTTATTATAATGATAAATCTTCCTACTAATGTCATTCAAATATCTGACTTTCAAATATTATGCAGAAGCTTAATTTTCCAGTGACTATAAGACAAATATTAAACATGGCCATGTCCTAGCCACATTATATGAATTATCACACTAAAACCTCACTACCTCAGTTTTATTATCAGAACCACCATCTTTCTTAGTTTCTTCATTCTTCTTTGAGCACCATCACTCATGATGGGCAAGTGTCCTACAGCTCTTCAGGCCCAATTTTGCATCATAATTTGAGAAGAGGCATTACTGTTATCACTGCTGTATCAGGCTACCTTTGAGATCAAGCTTTCCCTGTGTCAGAGCCTGGAGTAGATAGATTTCCAGGCCTATGGCACCAGGCTCTATTGTATGTTTGTTTTACAAAACCAAATAATTATTAAATAGGAAATTTAGTAATGATTAATGTTAAAGGCTACAGTGAAAAATGCAGAGGGTATTTAAACAGAACAGGAAGTGTAATAATGAAACTGGGTCTCTAAGGAAATTAAAAGTATTCTAGAAACAAAATCCTTGAACTATAATAGAAATGATAATTTACTATAGTCTCATCAGTAGACAGCGAGAATCGGAAGAATCTCATGCCTTTAATCCCAGCACTCTGGAGGCAGAAATCCCACTCCCATCTCCCTGCTCTACCATGGGGATTTCTGAGTTCAAGGCCAGCCTGGTCTACAGAGTGAGTTCCAGGACAGCCAGGGCTACACAGAGAAACCCTGTCTCGACAAACCAACCCCCCCCAAAGATATTACAGAAAAGTTCACATGAAATTGAACACAAAACAATCAAGACAAAAAAGAACTGGGCACTCAAGAGTTGCAGGATGCTTGCAATTGTTGTAGAGTGAATATAATCTGATGGACAATGATTTAGGGATAAAACAGGAAAGGCAAGATAAAATATTTGATGTTACAACAGCAGAGGAAAGAACATAAACAAAATGATAAAACAAACAAGCAGGAACAGAACACGATCTGCGGCCCTCAGATTCAAATATAGAAAAGCAAAGTCAAGTAGAAACATGAAAGGAAGAGCAGCAAAGCAATTCCTAATCTTTGCAGTAGTGAGCTTCAGGGAAATTGGTGTAATATTTGAAGTTCTGAAGATAAATGCTCTATTGGATGAGGAATTCATACCCACTGAAACTGTCATTCCAAAGTGAGGAAAAATTAAAAATTATATATATATATATATATATATATATATATCCAAAAATAAAGAAAAACAAAGCAGGAAATGTGTTACTTGCAGAGCTATCATGTAAGAAATGGTAAATAAATCCATATAGCATCAGAGATGTCTCTTTTTTTTTCGGTTGGATATTTTTTTACATTTCAAATGTTATCCCCTTTCCCAATTTCCCCTCTGAAAATACCCTATACCATCCCCCCTTCCCCTGCTTCTATGAGAGTGCTACCCCACCCACTCACCCATCCATCCACTTCCATCTCCCTGCTCTAGCATTCTCCTATACTCGGAAATTGAGCCTTCACAGGACCAGGGGCCCCATTGATGCCTGACAAGGCCATCCTCTGCTACATATGTGGCTAGAGTCATGGGTCTGTCCATGTGTACTCTTTGGTTGGGGTTTAGTTCCTGGAAGCTCTGGGAGTCTAGTTTGTTGATATTGCTCTTTTTCCTATAAGGTTACAAACCCCTTCAGATCCTTCAGTCCTTTTCCTAACTCCTCCATTCAGATCCCTGTGCTCAGTCCAATGGTTGACTGTGAGCATCTGCCTCTGTATTTGTCAGGCACTGGCAGAGCCCCTCGGGAGACAGCTATATCAGGTTCCTGTTAGCAAGCACTTTCTGGCATCCACTATAGTGTCTGTATATAGGTTGGATCCCCAGGTGGGGCAGTCTCTGGGTGGCTTTTCCTTCAGTCCCTGTTCCACACTTTGTCCCAGTATTTCCTTTAGACAGAAACCATTTAGTTAGGGATTCTATTGCTTTGAATGACACCATGGCCATGTAACTCTTTGGGGCTGGCTTATAGTTCAGACTTTTAGTCCATTATCATGGCATGAAACATGGAAATATTCAGGCAGACGTGATGCTGGAGAAGTAGCTAAGAGTTCTACATGTGGACCCAAAGGCAGCAAGATGAGAGTCATATTGAGTGTGGCTTGAACATCTGAGACCTAAAAGCCTGTCCACAATGACACATACTTCTTCCAGTAAGACTACATCTCCTATAGTACCACTCTTATGAGCCTATAGGAGGCACTTTTATTGAAACTACAGCTAGAGAGAATAAAAGATTTACAATTAACAAACTCAGACCAATTAAAGAAAGGAAGAATACTCTAACATGCTGAAAAATATTAGTTGTCTTATTTTTCGTGTTCCTAATTAATCTCCAAGATAGTAGATTTAGTAAGAATAATGACAAAATAAAGGTTAAATGTGATCTATGAATACATAGAATGAATGATAATGACTTATGGGTGATGAGAGAAAAGAATAAACAACTCTTTGGGGTAAAGTTCTTATGAGTAATAATATTGTTAAAAGTGGATTGAGATTAATCATAAGTATATATTACAAATTCTAGGATAAACCACTCTTATCTTTTGAAAGAAATATGTGTGATATTCTGAAAGAATTTTTTTAAAAAAAATGATATTGTATCCAATGGAATGCCACTTGGTTTATCAACCCCATTCCAGGGCAGGTCGCATAGCCTGAAACAGTTAGCTAACACAGAACAAGTTCTGTATTTGTGTGTACATACAGTTTTTGTTTTGGATTTCATGCTTTATTGGTTTACTTTACTCATTTGATGGTTTTTGCATTTTTATTTATTTGTTTGGTTTAGTTTTCTGGTTTACTTTTGATTTTAAGAGAGAAGTTGGAGGCAGGTAGCAAGGCTGGGTAAAAGAAAGAATATTATCAAAATATATGAAAATTTTGTAGTAAAAGATTTAAAAGTAGAATGAGATAAATGTTAAATAAAATTAAAGAAAAAGATACAAGGAAAATGAATAAAGAAGGGATTCAAATGTTACAAAATTATTAAAAATGTGGTAGGTTGCAATTTCAACTATCACTAGGTTTAAATGTGGCTTATCTATATACATAAGATTATAGATAAAACTTCAAAGTAACATTAAGTAAATGAATACTTAAATAAGATATCTGTGCTGTGAACAAGAGGCCTTTCTACGTATAAATATTTGGCTAATAAGTATATAAAGAAAAAAATCTAGCCAATAAGTAATCACAATAAAGCTTAGTTAACTGTATTAGTTTAAGACACAGTATACTTCAAAAATGAGGAAATCCATAAGATGATAAAGAAGGAAAGAGCATTTCAAGAGCATGAAGAGGGTGATTTCTCAAGTAGGCACAACAATCCTTGTGTGTGCTTCCTAACAAGGCATCAAAATTCATAAGGCGAATACAGAAACACAAGAAGACGTCAGAAATCAATTAGAGTGTAGAGCTTTATAGGCCTTTTAATAGCCATCTACAGAGCAGACAGGTAGAATGCCAGTAATAATATAATTGAACTGATTCTTAACCACTAATAAGATAAATTTAAGTGAGATTTATACCAGACTTTGTCCATAATCACAAAATGTGTTCTTCTCATGATAACCTGGAAAATTCACCACAGTAAACCTGAGCAATTAAAAAGTTGAAGGGTAGGAATCATTCAAAATTTGCTCTCAAATTATAGTGAAAAAAAATTGCAAAAATATCTTAAAATATGGGAAAATTAACTTGCATTTTTTTCATATATACTATACTTACTGTAGAAGTCAAGAAAACAATAGTCTGTTGCATTGGGGAATTCAGGGACTGAAACAAATAACTAAATCACAGATAATTGTGATAATAGTACTTCAAGTCTGACAATTTGAATCTCATTCTTTGAACACACGTAGTAACTCCTGTAAACTGAGCTTGTACCTCCAAACATACACTGGGAATGCACACATATAAAGACATAATGTAAACTTTTAAAATAAACAAAGATATTTACAAATAGCAAAACAAAGATAGGCAATTCATAATGGCCCATCATAGGACAATGCCATTCAATCGTATGAAATGATGTTTTTCAGAAGAAATGCTTATGTTGAGATGAAGATTAAACCATCTTTCTTCAGTGATGTGTGTCCTGTGGTTCTTAATGCAGATAGTAGTGTATGTATCATTGATTATATGGAATGAAATTTAAAAAATAAATCTAACTGGAGAGGTATTACAAAATATTTTCTTAACTAAATGAAATGGAGCTGTCTTTAATTTTAGCTGATATGTTTATTATTAGTTCATGCAAAACTACTTCATTTTACTTTAATCTGAGTTCATGCAATCTTGCAAAAACAGATGCATTGCTCTAGAACACTGTTCATTTATGTTTTAGATTTCATGATTTTTTTTCCTATAGCCATTTATATATCCTATATAATTGTATAGTTTTTCTTCCTTTCCATTCTGTATACACTTTATTTATTTTCCTTGCTTCATCCAAATGTCTGGGAGTTCTAGTATCATGCTAAATAAGAGTAAAGATATAATTTTTTGGATGCTGGACATTTAGTGTGTCACCACTAGATATGCCAACTGTAAGCTTCTATGTCTGTTCTTCATCAAGCCAAAGAAGACCCTTATCCTCCGAATTTGCTGAGTTTCATACTGAAATGTTCCTGCAATATATTTTCTTTCCATTTACTTCAGGAGACTTCATAATTTTTTATTTGTATTTTAAATTATTTTCTTAATTTTATTTTGGAAATTAGACTACAACATTATTTTCTCCATTCTATTTCTTCCTGTCCATTCCCTCTCATACAATCCCTCTTCATGTCTCTCAAATCCATGGCCTCTTATTCTTTAATCATTTTATATACATATCCTTAAGTATACAAGTACACAATTCCCAGCCATACTATATTATTTGTATTTTTGTATTTTGAGACATGGTATGATGTAGAAGAGGCTAGCCTGCCTAGTACTTTTGATCCCCTTGATTTACACTATTGATAGCTGATGTAATAAGCATGTAATATGATAATCTCCACATCTATGTCAGTCAATTGTCATTAACTCTCAGAGATAAACAGTTTAAGAAAGGAAGGATTTCTTGTCCAATGATACTTGGATCCATGTTTTCAGCACATGGTAAGACAGAACACAAGAGCAAAATAAAAGACAGCCTGCAGCAATGAAGCAGTGCAGGAGAGAGAAGGAGAGAGGGAGAGAGAGAGAGAGAGAGAGAGAGAGAGAGAGAGAGAGAGAGAGAGAGAACACAGACCCGCAGAGGCAAGGCTCAGTGACCCTACCAGACCAATGTTCTTATAACACATTCACCTATGAATGAATGTATCCATTGATAGGACTCCCAGTCACCTCTCTATAAGGTCACTCCCTCCACAGCACTGAGCCTTTTACTGGCCAGAGAACCTACAGCATTTGTTCTGTTTTGGTACAGACATTTAACGACTTTGTTTTCTCACTCAGTTATTGTTTTCTTGATAAAATGTGTGATATTTGGTTGTACATTTTGAATATTTATTTTCCTTTTATCTATTTTTCAGTTATTCTAGAATGTGTCAATTTTTTTAATGTTCACTCATTATGCTCATGTTTTGAGGGAGATGTGGGCTGTTGTTATTGTTGCTGTTTGTTTTGTTTGTTTGTTTTAATTGTAAGTGGGAGAATCTGTAAATACAATGCTATATAATCGTCATCGAGCTGATGTTATTTATTTCTGGGTTTTTGTTTGTTTTGCGTCTACTTGATGATTTTTTTTTTTCCTGTCTAGTTGATCATTTTGGAGTTTTATGCTTTAAATTTCTCAGTGAAAGCAAATTTTGCCTAAAGATGTGCAGGGCCTGTTAAACATCACATTGCAGATTCACTGAAGTGGTTCTTTCTCTTATATCCTATAGCAAATACTAAGCTTCAAGACAGATTTTTTTCTAAGGTCCAGTGATTGGAGTGGTTGGGTGGTATATTTCTCCTTCTATGTTTCAGTGATGATCCTGACTTTGTGAGTTCTGGTTGCATGCATAGAGGTTTTCTTTACAGTTTCTGTTCCTTCCTGGTAACAAAATCCATGTCAATTTGTTTTGACAAATGCCCTTTAGACAGAAAAGTCATCTTCAGTGCTCTTCTAATGTATCTCCTGTTTTTCTTCACTTCTTTGAGCCACTAAATACTAATCTTACTTCAAGTTTAGTATTACAAAGTTGGAACATTTATCAAATGTTGTGAAATTAGAACAGGCAGCCCTCTATACCCTTTGCATATCTTTTAACAAATAAGTAACCTGAGCAGGAAGGAGGTCAGTGAGATTCTGCTTTCCTTCAGCTTTTTCAATGACAATTCTTTAAACCATTAGAAATTATTAAAAACTCCTATACAAATTCCATGATACTAAACATAAATGTGATGGTTATTTTATCTTCTTTTTCAAAAATGTGCTACCATCCAGCTTTGCATGAAGAAAAACAACACATCTTGCTTTAATTGTCCCTCTTTCTCTCTTCAAGCTGTATTCTATCATAAAAAAATACTAAAGAACAAACAAACAAACAAAAACATTTCAGGTTCTTCAAAATTTATACACTAACAGTAGTTGATTGATATTTTCTACTTTACCTTCATGTATATATGTATGTATGTGTATATATATATATATGTATATATATATATATATATATATATATGCTCAAGTTTTGTTATAAAATCTTTGAGACTTAGATCCTTGTACATACTCAATATAGCAAAATTGAACTGTGAACTAGCTTTGGGGGGGGCACTTTGTAAGCAGTTCTTTGTCAGTCCATGAGAGCAAGATTGGTCCAATGAATATATCCACTAGAGTGCTTGGTCTAGATGCTATGACAAGGACAGTTTAATTAGAATAGACTAGAATTTGAACAACAAATATGATATTATTGCAGAAGTCTTTTTAAGTTGAGAGCAAATACCTATTTTAAATAATTTTCCACATAACTGTTAGTCAAAATGTATGCAACATAATATATAGATTGATTTCCTCAATAAATATATAAGAAGCAACTATTATTTGTAAGGTATAGGTGACTCGGGTAAGTATAAAACCTTGGCATAATGAGTTCCAAGATGAAGTGGGAGGATCAAGAGTTCAAGATCAACCTCAGCTCTATAGCATACTGAGGCTAGTTTGGGATACATGAGACCTTATTAAAAAAAAAACAAAAAAAAAAAACAAAAAACACCCCGCCATCTTCCCTCTGAGCCAGTAGACACACAGCTAGGGCCTGTCCTGTGCATCCCACACCTCAGGACTTTAAGATTGCATCAGGGTTACATGTGAGTGGAGTGCAGCAGTGGTTTTGGGAGCAGTGGGTCAGCAGTTGCCCGCAGGGGCAGGAACTGAGAACTCCAACCCATTGGAGGCTGGGCCTCTCCCAGCCAGAGCACCACACACCCCACCATCTTCCTTCTGAGCCCAGCAACTCCCAGGACTTTTAGATCACATCAGGAGCTCAGGGCTCGGGCCGCAGGTCAGGGCTTGGGCCACAGGCGCTGTGCACTCTTCTAGGCTCTTTCCAGACTCCCCAAGCTATCTCCAGACGTGAGGTGAGCAGGGGGACACAGCCTTTGTTCCGGCCCAATCTCCTGGAACTTGAGACATCAGCCAGGAGACTGATAAAGGCCCAGGGCAGAACAGCTGGTCCTTTCTGGTCTGCACCAACGCCAGGTCTCCTGGGGCAGAAATGGCAGGAGGCAAGCTTAAGAACAGAAGCAACAGAATTCAAGGGTACTTGGCATCACCAGATCCAAACTCACCCACCACATCAAGTCCTAGATACAACAGCACACCAGAAAAGCAGGACATGGATATAAAGTCACTCGACATGATGATGATGGAGGACTATAAGAAAGAAATGCAGGAAATCACAGATAAACAACTAAGAGAAATACAGGAAAATAATACCAAACAGGCGATCGAATTCAACAAAGCCATCCAGGACCTAAAAATGGAAGTTGAAACAATTAAGAAAAACCAAAAGGAGATAACCCTGGAGATAGAAACCATAGGAAAAAAATCAGGAACCACAGATATGAGCATAAACAACAGAATACAAGAGATAGAAGAGAGAATGTCAGGCACAGAAGATTCGATAGGGAGCATAGACACAACAAACAAAGAAAATGCTAAATGCAAAAAGATCCTAACGCAAAATATCCAGGAAATCCAGGACGCAATGAGAAGACCAAACTTAAGGATAATAGGAGTAGATGAGAAGGAAGACTCACAAACTAAAGGGCCAGCAAATATCTTCAACAAAATTATAGAAGAAAACTTTCCATACCTAAAGAATGAGATGCCCATAAACATACTAGAAGCCTGTAGAACTCCAAATAGGCTGGACCAGAAAAGAAATTCCT
Source organism: Mus minutoides (assembly GCA_902729485.2). Lineage (NCBI taxonomy): Eukaryota > Metazoa > Chordata > Mammalia > Rodentia > Muridae > Mus > Mus minutoides. The sequence continues at coordinate 132,490 of LR749712.1, forward strand.
CCCGACACATAATAATCAAAACAACAAACACACTAAATAAAGACAGAATATTAAAGGCAGCAAGGGAAAAAGGTCAAGTAGCATATAAGGGCAGGCCTATCAGAATTACTCCAGACTTCTCACCAGAGACTATGAAAGCCAGAAGAGCATGGACAGAGATTATACAGACACTAAGAGAACACAAATGCCAGCCCAGGCTACTATACCCAGCAAAACTCTCATTTACCATAGACGGAGAAACCAAAGTATTCCACGACAAATTCAAATTCACACAATATCTNTATCGCTATTTGCAGATGATATGATAGTATATATAAGTGACCCCAAAAACTCCACCAGAGAACTCCTAAACCTGATAAACAGCTTTAGTGCAGTAGCTGGATATAGAATTAACTCAAACAAATCGATGGCCTTTCTCTATACAAAGGATGAACTGGCTGAGAAAGAGATCAGGGAAACATCACCCTTCACAATAGTCACCAACAATATAAAATATCTTGGTGTGACTCTTACAAAGGGAGTGAAAGATTTGTATGACAAGAACTTCAAGCCTCTGAAGAAAGAGTTTGAGGAAGATCTCAGAAGATGGAAGGATCACCCATGCTCATGGATTGGCAGAATCAATATAGTAAAAATGGCTATTGTGCCAAAAGCTATCTACAGATTCAATGCAATCCCCATCAAAATTCCAACTCAACTCTTCAAGGATCTAGAAAAGACAATTAGCAAGTTCATCTGGAATAACAAAAAACCTAGACTAGCGAAAACTCTTCTCAACAATAAAAGAACCTCTGGTGGAATCACCATGCCTGACCTCAAGCTGTACTACAGAGCAATTGTAAAAAAACTGCATGGTACTGGTACAGCCACGGACAGGTAGATCAATGGAATAGGATTGAAGACCCAGAAATGAATCCACACACCTATGATCACCTGATCTTTGACAAGGGAGCTAAAACTATGCAGTGGAAAAAAGACAGCCTTTTCAACAAATGGTGCTGGCACAACTGGCAGCTATCATGTAGAAGAGTGGGAATTGATCCATTCTTATCTCCTTGTACTAAGGTCAAGTCTAAGTCATTGAAGGACATCCACACAAAACCAGAGACACTGAAATTTATAGAGGAGAAAGTGGGGAAAAGCCTCGAAGATATGGGCACTGGGGAAAAATTCCTGAATAGAACAGCAATGGCTTGTGCTGTAAGATCAAGAATTGACAAATGGGACATCATAAAGTTGCAAAGCTTCTCTAAGACAAAAGAGACTGTCAACAAGACAAAAGGGCCACCAACCAATTGCGAAAGGATCTTTACCAATCCTAAATCAGATAGGGGACTGATATCCAATATATATAAAGAACTCAAGAAGTTGGACACCAGAAAAGCAAATATCCCCATTAAAAGTGGGGCACATACTTAAACAAAGAATTCTCAACTGAGGAATACTGAAAGGCTGAGAAACACTTGAAAAAATGTTCAACATCCTTAATCATCAGGGAAATGCAGATCAAAACAACCCTGAGATTCCACCTCACACCAGTAAGAATGGCTAAGATCAAAAATTCAGGTGACAACAGATGCTGGCATGGATGTGGAGAAAGGGAACACTCCTCCATTGTTGGTTGGAATGCAAGCTGGTTCAACCACTCTGGAAATCAATCTGGCGGTTCCTCAGAAAATTGGACATAGTACTACCGGAAGATCCTGCAATACCCCTACTGGGCATATATCCAGAAGATATTCCATCTGGTAATAAGGGCACATTTTCCACTATGTTCATAGAAGCCTTATTCATAATAGCCAGAAACTGGAAAGAACCCAGATGTCCCTCAACAGAGGAGTAGATACAAAAAATTTGGTATATTTACACAATGGAGTACTACTCAGCTATTAAAAACAATAAATATATGAAATTCCTAGGCAAATGGATGGATCTGGAGGCTATCATCCTGAGTGTAGTAACCCAATCACAAAAGAACTCACATAACATGTACTCACTGATATGTGGATATTAGCCCAGAAATCTAGACTACCCAAGATACAATTTACCAAACACATGAAACTCAAGAAAAAGGAAGATCAAAATGTGGACACGTTACCCCTAACTAGAATTAAGAACAAAGCACACATTGAAAGAGTTACAGAGATCATGTGTGAAGCTGAATCCAAAGGATGGACCCAATGACTGTGGCTGCCAGGGATCCATCCTACAGTCAGCCACCAAACATAGACACTATAGCTTATGCCAGCAAGATAGTGCTGAAAGGGCCCAGATATAGCTGTGTCGTGGGAGAGTATACCAATGCCTGGCAAACATGGAGATGGAAGCTCACAATCAGCTATTAGATGGAACACAGGGTTCCCAAGGAAGGAGCTAGAGAAAGTACCCAAGGAGCTGAAGGGGTCTTCAACCCTATAGGTGGAAGAATAACATGAACTAACTAGTACCCCCTGAGCTCATGTCTCTAATTGCATATATAGAAGAGGATGGCCTAGTTGACCATCATTGGGAAGAGAGGCGCCTTGCTCATGCAGACTTTATATGCCCCAGTACAGGGGAATTCCAGGGCCAAGATGTGGGAGCTGGTGGGTAGGGGAGGAGGGCCAGGAGGGTGGAGGATATAGGGAACTTTCAGGATAACACTTGAAATGTAAATGAAGAAAATATCTAATAAAAGTTGGAAAAAATAAAAAATAAAAAAGGAAAAAAAAACAGAAACAAAACACAACAGTACAATACTAATTATCTAAATACCTACAATTAGTACTTATATTCAAATAAATCAAAACTTTTCAGAAGATTACTTAAGCCATTAGCTTTTTATAATGCCCCAACAATGAACAAATGAACATGTATTTTTTCTTCTCAAACTGGAATAATTACTTGATCCTAAACAACACTCTTATTGTTTATTATTTTATAATACTAAGAATTGAGCCTAGGTTGTTTTGCATATTAGGCAGTCTCTACTATTAAGCTATGTAAAAGTACCATTTATTCACCTGAGATAATTTTTATCTCGGAGGCTTATTGCTGAATAAGCTCACCTTGTCTAGCTCTTTCTTGACTCTGGGTGGCTGGTTCAACTCAGCTGTTCTGGCTCAAACAACTCTCTAAGCTGACTGATTCAGTCTGATTTCTCTAGGCTTCTCACAGATTTCCCTTGCTTGGCCTCAAGCTAATTCTACAAATTTGTTCTATTCCTCTGGATCCTTCTTATTCTCTGAATTCAACTGCTTCTGCTACCTGTACCAAACATCATGAACTCAGGGACAAACACAACTCCACTGCACTACACTCATTGTACTTACTCCCAACACTCAACTCACTGACTGAACTCTCTCTTTGAACTGCTCTCTTATACAGCTTTCCTCTTGAGAGTTGAGTGTATCCGATCTCTGACACATTCTGTTAAATCTTTCATCACTTTGTCTGTCCTTCAATTAGATTCATTGTTTGGCATTAAAGATGCATTCTAAAGGATTCCAGCCAAAAGGAATAGAGGCGTGTACTAAGAGTGTTTGCATTCCAGACAGATCACAGAGACCTAGAAGGTTTTCAGATGTGATTAAAGCAGCTATATAGCTAGATTAAAATTCCTCTAGAAAGTTAAATCTCCCTTATTCATATTATGCCATTAACTTGCCTCTTCATTCATTTAAGCTTTTCCACACATAGATTAACACATGACTATTAACTTTGTGAATTTTCTAGCCCACTTTAGTATATAATAAATTGCTGAGATGTTCTTTGAAATGTTACCTATATTCGTCAGGCTCTGGGTTTGGTGTCTGTACATGGGATGGGTCCCCAGGTGGGGCAATCTCTGGATGACCATTCCATCCATCTCTGTTCCTCACTTTGTCTCTGTATTTCCTCCAGTTACTATTTTGTTCCCCCTTCTAAGAAGGACTGAAGCATCCACACTTTGGTCTTCCTTCTTTTTGAGCTTCAGGTAGTCTGTGAATTATATCTTGAGTATTATGAGCTTTTGGGCTAATATCCATATATCAGTATCAGTGAGTGCATACTATACACGTTCTTTTGTGACTCAGAGCTCTCAGAGACAAAACCACCAACCAAAGAGTAAACATGGAGTGACCCATGACTCCAGCCCCATATTTATCAGAGGATGGCCTTGTTAGACATCAATGAAGGAGAGGCTCTTGGTCCTGTGAAGGCTCCATGCCCCAATGTAGGGGAATGCCTGGGTGGGGAGGTGGAAGTAGGTGGGTGGGTAGGGGAGCACACTCATAGAAGCAGGGGTAGGGGGTGGGATAGGGGAATTCCAGAGGGGAAACCAGGAAAGGGGACAACAATTGAAATGTTAATAAATGAAATATCCAATAAAAAATGAAATGTTACCTATAGCCTATTATTAAAACCACTTTCCCTTATTTTTATATGAATCTCCAGTAGATGTTCCAAATGAACAATATTCTTCTAGATTATCATATATTCATCCTGAAAACCTCATCATTACACTTAGTAAAGCATTGTGTATTATGCCATTATTAATGGTCAAATCTTTCAACATGTACCTCATCAGATAAGGTACAATTAATAAAGAGACACTAAACCAGAAATGTCTAAGACAAGTCACTTAACATATAAATAATTTATATTAGAAAAGCAGATTTAAATACAACATGGAAATCACATAAAAATATGAGACCCACAGGATCCAAAGATGTAGAGTTGGAAGTATCATTAGAAAAAAGAAGATTATTATAATTCCTGTGCTGACCACATAGGTTGTTCAGGTCCAGGGGCTGGTGTAAACTGGAGGTGTCAATGGTATAGTTGTCATCAGAACTTTATTCATTAATCTTGGACCACCTTGGAAGTGCTATGTGTGTGTTCTAGATTTAGAAGAAACAGGTGCTATCAAGCAGCTACTCTTTGTTGATGCTAGAATGATCCTGCAATGGGAGACAGAAAGAGATGCCCTTATCCTCTCTTCTAACCTAACAGTATTACATCACTGAATTCTAAATAGTAAGACACATTTTTTTATTGTTTTGTTTTGTTTTGTTTTGTTTTTTGAGACAGGGTTTCTCTGTATAGCCCTGGTTGTCCTGGAACTGACTCTGTAGACCAGGCTGACCTCGAACTCAGAAATCCTCCTGTCTCTGCCTCCCGAGTGCTGGGATTAAAGGTGTGCGCCACCACGCCCAGCAGTAAGACACTTTTACTAGGATGAGGTTACAGACTTCCATCCACATTATCCAAGAGGATATTGTAAAACCTATTTTACATCTAAGGGGATGATCATGTGATTTTTTTCCTTTGAGTTTGTTTATACAGTGGATTGATTATGTTAATGGATTTTTGTATATTAAACCAAAATTTCATCCCTGGGATGACACCTACTTGATCATGGTGAATGATGATTTTGATGTGTACTTTGATTCGGTTTGCAAGAATTTTAGTGAATATTTTTGCATCGATATTTATAAATGAGATTGGTCTGAAGTTCTCTTTTTTGGTTGGGTCTTCCTGTGTTCAGATAGCTAAACCATACAAAGGTCTGTGTTCATTCAAAGATAATGCACCTAACCCTCAAGAGACTGGAGGATTCAGGGAGTTTAGAGGTCAGGTGGGTTGGGGGTGTAGACATCCACATGGAGACAGGGGATAGGGAGGAAGTATGGGATATGGAACAGTAGAGTGTGGATGAGAGGAATAAAATATGGAGTGTAAAAAATAATTTAAAAATAAAAACATATTCTAACACAGGAACACACTATCCATAAGAGTTTCCTCCACTTAAGATAAACCTTTCCTTCTAGGTTTATCTGCTGCTCAAGCAGCAACAATTGTTTTGTATTAGATTTATCGCTGTCACCAAATCATATTTAAATTTTTCATTATGATCAACACATCAAGATCCTTTTGCTGCCCTAGAATACAATTCTGTCCCTCCTCTATCATTGGAATTTGCATCTATAAATCCGTAGTTTCTCATCCTAATTTGATTTTAAAGTTTTCTCTTTATGCTGTTTGCTTTTTGCATAAGTCTTAGAATCCAGTCCATGGGATCTTTATGTGAAGAGCTAATGGAGTGTGTTTCCATTTGCATTTGTATCTCTTTCAAGATCACAACAGTCTGCCTGTTCTTCAAATAATTATTGTTGTGCTAATTGTCTCACCCACAAGGTCCCCCAGTTTAGAAATGATACTGCACCTTTGTCTGCATGTCCCAGATGTTAAGTGCTCATTAATTGATAGAATTTCCAAAATGGATGTATACAAAGATAGAAAAGCAACACAGGTCTTATGAATATATGAATTTTAATTTCAGGGAGACAAAGAGATGTGCTTTTTCAGAATATACATTTCTAAGCTCCTGTAATTTCTGCTTTGCTGTTCTCAATGATGATTAATATTTAAGTAATCACAAGTATCTAACTTTCAACAGTTCCTGAAATATCTCTTTTCAGTTGATGTTGGAAAACCACAAGGGATTTCTTTCATTATGATTCTTGTGATCATAATTGTATGTAAGCCAAGTATTCTGAAAGCTGTTTAGCTGTTTCACTACCTACATGATATCCCACTATTTGCTCTTTGGCATCTATCCTGATTCTAGATAAAAGGGACATTCTGTCTGCTGTAGTTGTTTTTTTTGTTGTTGTGGTTGTTTTGTTTTGTTTTGTTTTGCATAGCATAACAGAATGTCTATGGAATTAAATATACATTTATTGTTCTTCTACTTGCAGATGGTCAAAGATCCCAGAAAAGGGGCACATTTGAATTACCTATCAGTTCTTGATTTGAAATGTGGGAATGAGTGCTTGATGCATAATACCATGAATAAGCCCAATTTCTCTTTGATCATCAGGAAAACAATATTCTCTCGTGATACTCCAGATGTCCAGTTAGTTAATTCATTCACACACAGTCCTCATTTTGAAGCTAATCCTTAAATGATTGTGCATGTGCTGGTAGAAGACACCAAATTATATAAGATTCATATAGTAAAATTCATTAAATACATGTTTTTTTTAAATTAAGGATTTATTGTCAGTATTCCACAAACCTTTAATTCTGTACCTATACCTATAGCTACTTATAGTATTTTTTCCTAATACACAAAAGGTTATCCCTAATAGCTAAGGATCATGAACACTTTGTGAGTTATATTTTAATTTTAATTTTTGAGAACTCTTTATTTAGATGCCCTAGCCCATTTTTTAATTGAGCCATTTGTTTCTTTGACAATATGTCCTTTGAGTTTGATGTTAATTTTGATATTTATTAATTAACAAATTATTGATGTAATTGCTCTGATGCCAGATAGAGAGCAGGCAGAATCTTTTCTTTTGTGTGGGTTCTCCTTCAGTGAGTTCTTTTCTTTGCCTTGCACAAGCCTTTCAGTTTTATGAAGTCCCTTTTGGCATTTGATGGCCTTAGTGCCTATGCAAATGAATTCCTATTCAGAAAGTCCTTTCCTCCATGCACATTTTATAGGGTAGAGCAGATGTCTTGTTCTGGCAGTTTTAGCATTTCAGGTGTGGTTTGACAGAAATGGGTCTAATTTCATTTAGAATGGATAAATTCAACAAAGCGACTGACAACAAATACTGGCTGGGTTTTAGAGAAAGGGGAATCTTTGTTCACTTTTTGTGGGAAAGAAAACTTGTAAACTACCCTGGGAATCAGTATGGAGAATCTTCAGAAAACTAAAAATAACTCGACCATATCACTGAACTATAGCATCCCTTGGCATATCCCCAAAGAATTTGACATTCTGCTCTGCAGATACTTTCTTGGCAATGCTCATTGTGCCCTATTCACAAGAAGTAGGATGCAGAAAGAAAACAAATGGCTTTTAAAAAATGAATGGATGATGGGAACTTGCTGCACATATACAATGGACCACAGAGTCCCAACTAGAGAAACTGATGGAGAACAATAAAAAGGAAGAAGAAGGAAAGCCTAATGCTCTTAGATGAAGGGAATTATATTTATCTTATATTTACTAAAAATATGTAGAATATATATATTGTCTAATACATGTTATCAACACATGTCAATATGTGTATGTACATATAGGAAGGTATTAAATAACATTATGGTAATTGGGCTGACAACATTCCCTACAAGAACTATACATTAGAAAAAAACCACAGTATTAGTCACAAGAAACCTTTTGAGAGATGGGTCAGGATAGGTCAAGTGATCCACAGAACAATATAGACTATTACTGTTACACTTGGTTACCTCCAAAAGATTGATGTTAATCTCTTACTGATGAAGTCACTATACACTTAGGGCTCAAGATTTGGATGATTCTTGCTGTATCTATTTTAAAAGCTTTGCTCTAGCTTACATAGTACCAACAATTACTATGGGTGCTTCTAAGAGAGGGAAACAATCAACATTCTTTCTTAGCTGTAAACCTATGAATCATATATCTATATCTATATCTATATCTATATCTATATCTATATGTATATCTATATCTATATCTATATCTATATCTATATCTATATCTATATCTATCTATATCTATAAGGGTGAAATAAGTGGTATTCCGAAGATGGTGACCAACAACGAATTAGAATTAAGGCTCTTTTAGCAGGATGGGAATTCTGTCTGATACTAGAAATCTGGCCAACTTAAAGGAACTAGTAAGGTTATAAATCTTAGAGGAGGGTCTGCTACCATTATTCTGAGAGATGAGCACCATCCCTAAATATAATCTATATTGCAACTTTATGCCAATAGATAAGTGATGCTATCATTACTCACCTAAGAGATTTCTCTTAACAGCAAATGAAAAATATCCCAGAAACTGCAGCTAGACACAACTGAAAGATCAATAGGCTATGAGGAGCTCAGCCCCAGTGGAAACATCTGTGACAGAGCTCCTTCAACTGTGGCTCAGAGAACATTGTGGGGGAGTGGGTAGGAAGACTTTAAGTGCCAGATTAGCAGGAAGTCAGCTGTGGGTCTGTCTTCTAGAAATGGTTTCATAAGCAAAACAAATAATAATAATAATAACAATACTAATTGTGTACCACTCCTACAAAAGGAATTATAGGCAACTGATAACTTCAGAAAGTGGAGAATTAGCCTCTTTCAGGGATGAACCTCTCAGCTGGTTATACAATAGAAGTTGGTAGCCTGAAATCTTATATATGCCACCAACAAAAAATGGACTTAGCCAGTTATATATATATATATATATATATATATATATATTTACAGACACATATATACATATGTGTATATATAAAGACACATATGAAACAGTAATCAAAGTAAAAGTGGCTATCATTTTTCGAATGGGAGGGGGCATGGAAGGTATTGGAGGAAAGGTATATTGGAGGGACCGAACAAAGAAAGGGAAAATTACATTATTATATTTTAGATAAAAATGCATTAATATTATGCAAAAATTATTACACAGTGGGCGATATGTTTCAGAACTAATACAACCATAAACATGAAAGACAGTTAAAGTCAATAGTTACAATAAAGAATGTCCTTTGCAATCAATTCCTTAATGTGTTTCAAAGCTCCATGTGGTATATTGATCTGTATTTGACATTTTTTGCAGCTGCTCGGATTCAGTATGTTTTCTACCACTTACTGCAATAAACAGGAACAAGCCCACATAACTAAATTTTTTTTTCAGTTCTTATTTTACCTAGAGCTTAATGTTGAATCTTGATGTCTGTGGTTCTAAAGTGCATTAGCGACACAGAGATAAGCCTTAGATCCAATTTCAGTGCCACTGGGCAGGAAAACATTAAGGTGCCTGCTTCTTCTTCAGCAAAGCAGCTGACTATTGAGTGGTAGGTGTCTGTTGCAACTTTTTGAATGCTCTAATGAACCTGAAAATGGCATCTCAGTTTAAAGTACCTTTGGAAGACTGTCAACCAAAGATCTGGCTGGCTTTAAAGGGACTTAGTAGTAATGAAGACAGTGTTTATTGTAAAAATATATAATATTGGTGAGTGTCACAGAAAGCTATTTATAGAGAAGAAATGCAAAATTTGTTTTACAAGAGACAAACAGCAAACTAGAAGTTTTGAACAAATCAAAACTGTCTCAACTAGTCTCAGGCACAGACCTCAGAAACCAGAAGGTCTATTAAGTGCTTTAAAAAGTATTCTGTAGATAATTTTTAATGAAAATGCTCATATGACACTATTCTAGTGAACTTGTCACTTTTACTAAAACTAAAACCTCTTGTAAAAGCTTTCATTAAAAGCTGTTGAGGCTTGGTCCTTTGGTATGTATTGTAATGCTAAATACTGGCTCCCAAGGCCTGCTTACTCCCAAAGACAAGAGAATCTGCATATAAACACTATGTGACCTTGCCTTCCAAAATTATCCCTGATTGGTGAGGAAAGATGCCTATAGATCAGCAGAATTGAGATGGGCAAAGCTTGGGGTTCCCTGGCTTGAGGTCAGAGAACTATGGGTAGAGGGAGAAGGGAGAAGGAAGATGCCCTAGGTTAGGTGAATCAAAAGCATGGCCAAGTCAGCTGGCCAATTGAAGTCACAAAGAGCAGCAGATTTTATATCTTTATTACATTTATTTTTCTTTCCTTTCTGGACTGCAGAATATATGACAATGATGATGAATGCATATACTTTTAAGGACTTTGTTTTTAATTTTTCATTATTAGATATTTTTTTCAATTACATTTTAAATGCTATCCCAAAAGTTTCCTACACCATCCCCCTGCTCTGCTCCCTTACCCACTCACACCTACTTCTTGGCCCTGGAATTCCCCTGTACTGGGGCAAATAAAGTTTGCTAGATCAAGGGGTCTCTCTTCCCAATAATGACCAACTAAGCAATCTTCTGCTACATATTCAGCTAGAGACATAAGCTCTAGGGATTCTGGTTAGTTCATATTGTTGTTCCACCTATAGGGTTGCAGACCCCTTCAGCTCTTGGGTAGTTTCTCTAGCTCCTACATTGGGGACCCTGAGTTCCAACCTATAGATGACTGTGAGCATCCACTTCTGTATTTGCCAGGCACTGACAAAGCCTCACAGGAGATACCTATATCAGGGTCTTTTCAGCAAAATCTTGCTGGCATATGCAGTAATGTCTGCATTTGGTGGCTGATTAAGGGATGGACCCCCGGGTAGGACAGTCTCAGGATGGTCCATTCTTTCGTCTTAGCTCCAAATTTTGTCTTTGCAATTCCTTCCATGGATATTTTATTCCATATTCTAGGGAGGAATGAAGTACCCTCGAGTTGGTCTTCCTTCTTGATTTTCTTGTGTTTTGGAAGTTGTATCTTGGGTATTCTAGGTTTCTGGACTAATATCCAATTATCAGTGAGTGCATATCAAGTGACTTCTTTTGTGGTTGGGTTACCTCACTCAGGATGCTAACCTTCAGATATATCCATTTGCCCAAGAATTTCATAAATTCATTGTTTTTAATAGCTGAGTAGCATTCCATTGTGTAAATGTACCACATTTTCTATGTCCATTCCTCTGTTGAGGGACATCTGGGTTCTTTCCAGCTTCTGGATATTATAGATAGGGCTGCTATGAACATAGTAGAGCATGTGTCCTTATAACCAGTTGGAATATCTTCTGGGTATATGCCCAGGAGAGGTTTTGCTGGATCTTCTGGTAGTACTATGTCTAGTTTTCTGAGGAACTGCCAGACTGATTTCCAGAGTGGTTTTACCAGCTTGCAATCCCACCAGCAATGGGGAGTGTTCCTCTAACTCCATATCCTTGCCAGCATCTGCTGTCACCTGAATTTTTGATCTTAGCCATTCTGACTGGTGTGAGGTGGAATCTCAGGGTTGTTTTGATTTGCATTTCCCTGATGATTAAGGATGTTAGACATTTTTTCAAGTGCTTCTCAGCCCTTAGGTATTCCTCAGTTGAGAATTCTTTGTTTAGCTCTGTACCCCATTTTTAATGGGGTTATTTGAATTTCTGGAGTTCAGCTTCTTGAGCTCTTTGTATATATTGGATAATATTCCTCCATAAGATTTAGGATTGGTAAAAATTATTTCCCAATCTGTTGGTGGCCTTTTTGTCTTCTTGACAGTGTCTTTTGCCTTACAGAAGCTTTGCAATATTATGAGGTCCTGTTTGTGGATTCTTGATCTTACAGCACAGGCCATCACAGTTCTCTTTAGGAACTTTTCCCCTGTGCTCATATCTTCAAGGGTTTCCCCCAAATTTTCATCTATAAATTTCAGTGTCTCTGGTCATATGTGGAGTTCTTTGATCCACTTAGACTTGAGCTTTGTACAAGGAGATAAGAATGGATCAATGTGCATTCTTGTACATGATAACCTCCAGTTGTGCCAACACAATTTGTTGAAAATTATGTCTTTTATTCATGGGATTGTTTTAGCTACCTTGTCAAATATCAGGTGAACATAGGTGTGTGGGTTCATTTCTGGGTCTTCAATTCTATTCCATTGATCTATCTGTCTGTTGCTGTACCAGTACCATGCAGTTTTTATCACAATTGCTCTGTAGTACAGCTAGAGGTCAGGGATGGTGATTCCACCAGAGGTTCTTTTATTGTTGAGAATAGATTTTGCTATACTAGGTTTTTTCTTATTCCAAATGAATTTACAAATTGCACTGTCTAACTCAGTGAAGAATTGAGTTGGAATTTTGATGGGGATTGCATTGAATCTGTAGATTGCTTTTTGCAAGATAGCCATTTTTACTATACTAATCCTGCCAATCCATAAGCATGGGAGATCTTTCCATTTTCTGAGACCTTCAATTTTTTTCTTCAGAGACTTGAACTTCTAGTCATACAGACCGTACACTTTCTTAGTTAAAGTCACACCAAGGTATTTTATATTATTTGTGACTGTTGTGAAGAGTGTTGTTTCCCTAATTTCTTTCTCAGCCCGTTTATCCTTTTTGTAGAGAAAGATCATTGATTTGTTTGCGTTAATTTTATATCCAGCTGAATTTTATATCACTGAGGCTGTTTATCAGGTTTAGGAGTTCTGTGGTGGAATTTTTAAGATCATTTATATATACTATCATATGATCTGCAAATAGTAATATTTTGACATCTTCCTTTCCAATTTTTATCCCCTTGATCTTCTTTTGTTGTTGAATTTCTCTGGCTAGGTTTTCAAGTACTATATTTAATAGGTAGGGAGAAAGTGGGCATCCTTGTATGGTCCCTGATTTTAGTAGGATTTCTTCGAGTTTCTCTCCATTTACTTTGATGTTGGCTACTAGTTTGTTGTATATTGCTTTTATTATGCTGAGGTATGGACCTTGAATTCCTGATCTTCCATAACTTTTATCATGAAAGGGTGTTGGATATTGTCAAATGCTTTCTCAGCATCTAATCATATGATTTTTGTCTTTGATTTTGTTTATATAGTGGATTATGTTGATGCATTTCATATATTAAACCATCACTGCATCCCTGGGATGAAGCTTACTTGGTCATGATGGATGATTGTTTTGATGTGTTCTTGGACTCGGTTTGCGAGGATTTTATTGAGTATTTTTGCATCCATATTCATAAGGGAAATTGGTCTGAAGTTCTCTTTCTTTGTTGGATCTTAGTGTGGTTTAGGTATCAGAGTAATTGTGGTTTCATAGAATGAATTGGGTAGAGTACCTTCAGTTTTTATTTTGTGGAATAGTTTGAGAAGAACTGGAATGGGTCTTCTTTGAAGGTCTAATATATCTCTGCACAAACCCATCTGGCCCTGGGCTTTTTTGGGTTGGGAGACTATTAATGACTGCTTCTATTTCTTTAGGGGAAATGGGACTGTTAAGATTGTTAATCTGAATCTCATTTAACTTTGGTACTTGGTATCTGTCTAGGAAGTTGTCCATGTCATCCAGGTTTTCCAGTTTTGTTGAGTATAGACTTTTGTAATAAGATCTGATGATGTTTTGGATTTCCTCAGGATCTGTTGTTATGTCTCCTTTTTCATTTCTGATTTTGTTAATTTGGATACTGTCCCTCTGCCCTCTAGTGAGTCTGGCTAAGGGTTTATCTATCTTGTTGATTTTCTCAAAGAACTACCTCCTGCTTTGGTTGATTCTTTGAATAGTTCTTTTTGTTTCCACTTGGTTGTTATCAGCACTAAGTTTGATTATTTCCTGCCTTCTACTCCTCGTGGGTGAATTTGCTTCCTTTTGTTCTAGAGCTTCTAGGTGTGCTGTCACACTGTTTGTGTATGCTCTCACTTGTTTTGTTTTGCAGGCACTCAGGGCTATGAGTTTTCCTCATAGGACTGCTTTCATTGTATCCCGTAAGTTTGGGTATGTTATGGCTTCATTTTCATTAAACTCTAAAAAGTCTTTAATTTCTTATTTCTTACTTGACCAAGGTATCACTGAGTAGAGTGTTGTCCAGTTTTCACGTGAATGTTGGCGTTTTGTTATTTATATTGTTATTGAAGATCAGCCTTAGTCCATGGTGATCTGATATGATGCATGAAAAAATTTCAATATTTTTTATCTGTTGAGGCCTGTTTTGTGGACAATTATATGGTCAATTTTGGAGGAGGTACCGTGAGGTGCTGAGAAGAAGGTATATCCTTTGGTTTTTAGGATAAAATGTTCTGTAGATATCTATTAAATCCATTGTTTCATAACTTCTCTTAGTGTCCATGTGTTTCTGTTTGGTTTCTGTTTCCAGGATCTGTCCATTAATGAGAGTGGGGTGTTGAAGTATCCCACTATTTTTGTGTGTGGTGCAATGTGTGCTTTGAGCTTTACAATAGCTTCTTTAATGAATGTGACTTCCCTTGCATTTGAAGTATAGATATTTAAAATTGAGAGTTCAGCTTGGTAGATTTTACCTTTGATGAGTATTAAGTGCCCCTCCTTGTCTTTTTTGATAACTTTAGGTTGAAAGTCAATTTTATTCGATATTAGAATGGTTACTCCAGCTTGTTTCTTCAGACTATTTGCTTGGAAAATTGTTTTCTAGCCTTTTACTCTGAGGCAGTGTCTGTCTTTATCCCTGAGGTGGGTTTCCTGTAAGCAGCAAAATGTTGGTTTCTGTTTGGGTAGCCAATCTGTTAGTCTATGTCTTTTTATTGGGGAATTGAGTTCATTGATGTTAAGAGAGCTCAAAGAAAAGTACTTGTTGCTTAACTTTGTTAAAGTTGGGAATCTGTTCTTGTGGCTGTCTTCTTTTAGTTTTGTTAAAGGATTTCTTTCTTGCTTATTCTGGGGTGTAGTTTCCATCTTTGTGTTGGTGTTTTCCCTTTATTATCCTTTGAAAGGCTGGGTATTTTCTGAATTTGGTTTTGTCATGGAATACTTTGGTTTCTCCATCTATGGTAATTGAGAGTTTTGCTGGGTATTTTAGCCTGGGCTGGCATTTGTGTTCTCTTTGTGTCTGTAAAACATCTGTCCATGATCTTCTGGCTTTTATAGTCTCTGGTGAGAAATATGGAGTAATTCTAATAGGCCTGCCTTTATATATTACTTGACTGTTTTCCCTTACTGCTTTTAATATTCTGTCTTTTTTTAGTGCATTTGTTGTTTTGATTATTATGTGTCTGGAGGAATTTCTTTTCTGGTCCAGTGTATTTGGAGTTCTGTAGGCTTCTTGTATGTTCATGGGCATCTGTTTCTTTAGGTATGGGAAGTTTTCTTCAATTATTTTGTTGAAGATATTTGCTGGCCCTTTAAGTCGAAAATCTCATCTCATCTACTCCTATTATTTGTAGGTTTGGTCTTCTCATTGTGTCCTGGATTTCCTGTATGTCTTGAGTTAGGATATTTTTGCATTTTGCATTTTCTTTGATTGTTATGTCCATGTTCCCTATGGAATCCTCTGCACTTGAGATTCTCTCTTCCATCTCTTGTATTCTGTTGCTGATGCTTACATCATTGGTTCCTTATTTCTTTCCTAGGGTTTCTATCTCCAGTTTGCCTCCCTTTGAGTTTTCTTCATTGTTTCTACTTCCATTTTTAGATCTTGGATGTTTTTGTTCAATTCCATCACCTCTTTTGGTTTTGTTTTGCTGTAATTCTTTAAGGGATTTTTGTGTTTCTTCTACCTGTTTAGCAGTGTTCTCTTGTGATTCCTTGAGGGATTTTTGTGTTTCCTCTTTAAGGGTTTCTCCTTGTTTAGCAGTATTCTCCTGTAATTCCTTGAGGGATTTTGTACTTCCTCTTTAAGGGCTTCTACCTGTTTAGCAGTGTTCCCCTGCATTTCTTTAAGTGAGTTATTAATGCCCTTCTTAAAATCTTCTACCATCATCATGAGATATGATTTTAAATCCGTGTCTTGCTTTTCAGGAGTGTTGGGGTATCCAGGACTCGTTGTAGTGGGCATACTGGGTTCTCATGTTGCCCAGTGTTTTTGGTTTATGTTAGTAAGATTCTTAAGTTTGCCTTTCGCCATCTGGAAATCTCTGATGTTAATGTTCAAGCTGTCGCTGTTTGGAGCTTGATCCTCCTGTGATTCTGTAAGCCTCTGTCAGCACGCCTGGGAGTCCAACTCTCACCTGAGTTTCTGTGGCCAGAGCACTCTCTGCAGGCAAGCTCTTCTCTTGCAGGCCAGGTATCCAGCAGTCTGGAGCTCTGATCCACCTCCTGATTTCTGGGTTCAGAACCTTCCCTGAAGGCTGGCTGACTCTCCTCTGACAAGAAATGTGTCCAGGGGTCTCGGTCTCAGCTCTGCCTCCTGACTGAGGATGAAGGCCAGAAGGGACCCTGACCAAGAAGCTCTGTTGCTTCTATTGCCCATGTGCTCTCAGGTGATCAGGAGGACCTGGGTTTACTAGGGGTCCTGCAGCAAGAAGAGTCCTCTGATACCCCAGAAGCCCTTGGCTGGGTTCATGCAGAAGATGGCAGGGCTGGCCTGGACCTGAATGGATCCCAGCCTCTGTTGAGGAAGAGCTCCCCTGTCCCTGTTCCTGCTGGCACAAGACCCCTGCTATTCCTGAAATTGATATTGAGCTCCACTCAACTGTGATCCCGAGGTGATGCTGGGCTCAGAAGGAAGATAGCCAGGGTGGCCCCAGCTGGAAGAAATCCCAGCCTCTGGTAGGGCAGGGTCCCCTGTCCCTGGTCTTGCAGGCACAAGACCCTCTGCGATTCTTTTTATTTATTTATTATTTTTCCCATTTTTAAATTAGATATTTTCTTCATTTACATTTCAAATGCTATCCTGAAAGTCCCCTATACCCTCTTCCATCCCGCCTTGCTCCCCCACCCACCCACTCCCACTTTTTGGCCCTGGCGTTCCCCTGTACTGGGGCATATTAATTTTGCAAGACCAAGGGGCCTCTCTTCCCAATGATGGCCAACTAGGCCATCTTCTGTTACATTTGCAGCTAGAGACATGAGCTCTGGGGGGTACTGGTTAGTTCATATTGTTGTTCCACAAATAGGGTTGCAGACCCCTTCACCTCCTTGGGAACTTTCTCTAGCTCCTCCATTGGGAACCCTGTGTTTCATCCAATAACTGACTGTGAGCGTCCACTTCTGTGTTTGCCAGGCACTGGCATAGCGTCACACAAGACAGCTATATCAGGGCCCTTTCAGCAAAATCTTGCTGGCGTATGCAATAGTGCCTCGGCGATTCTTGAAGCTGATGTTGAGCTCCACTCACCCATGATCCCGAGGTCCTGTGGTCTGGAGAGCACTCTGGAGCCCCCAGCACCCTCCACTGGGCTCAGAAGGAAGATGGCGGGGAAGGCCCTGACTGGAAAGGATAATAATTTGTGCTTATTAATGGGGAAACAGATTCCAATATCTTAGAGGTTAGATAGTACCCAGCTCTAGTTCTGATTGAGGTTTTTTACAGTAACAAAAGTTGACTGTCTATTATATGGGCACTGAATGATCAAAGAAACTACCAATTGAAACTAGATAATTTATACAATAAAAAGCTGTTTCAAGAGTCCTAAATTTACACAGGAAAGAACATTTTCTAAATATTTTTTGTCCTTGTTCTCTCTTTCTCTCTCTCTCTCTCTTTCTCTCTCTCTCTCTCTTCTCTTGTAATTGCCAGTAAGCCAAAAGCCAACACTATTAACACAAGCAAAGACATAACAATGTAACAATGGGTTTATTATTATTAATTTCCAGCGGAAATTCATTCCCTGTTGGTATGACTGTGTCAACAGACTGAGAATAGATTAATGTAGCTAACCAATCATTAAAAATGCAGTTCTGTAATAAAGAAGAAGTCATAAGGTGAGTCTATGCTTTTCTTAGGTAACAAAGGAGTATCATGAAGACAAAATATTTGAAAAATAATACATGGAAGGCACTCATAATTTCAAGATAGCCAAGGAAGTGTTGTGGAAGAAGCAGAAAACGAGATGTCAGCTTTATGAGAATGTTTGGATATCAAGGGACTACAAAGTGAGAGAAGGAAAGGTTTAAAGGATATTCAGGCAGAAACTCAAGATAGTCAGACAATATAAGAAAACACCAGGTGGTTTTTGCTATTAACTAAGAGCTTTGGAGAGTATTTATTGCACGTTTAGGATTAAAGAGCAAAACGCAAGTAATAAATAGGGAGGAGTAAGTAAACCTACCAGACACAGTGTAAATTTTTTTAAATAAAAGGCAATTAGGAGAAAAAGAGATGACCTGGTGGTGACAGTAACAAGCATGACTTTTTTCATTTTCTCCTAGAGGCAAGCTTCATAGAATTCACTGTTAGTGTCAGGTGAGGTCACTATAGAGGAAGAGAGTACAAATGTAGAGAAATTTTATGGAGCACAGCCTGTGAGAAACAGACTGAATTGGATGAAGATCATCCATGAAAGCATCCAGTCTAAATGGAGAAGTCTCATCACAGGGATAGAATGCAGAAGAGACTGGTGAGCAGGAATGGCTGTGAGAGCTTATGGAAGGTATGGCAGAAAGAAGCAGACAGGTATCCCTAGAGTTAACTTCACAATCCTTCCTCCGACCTTATAGGCCTTTGTTAAATGTGATTGCCCTACAATGATGTCATTATGTCCCCAAGGGGAAATTAAAAAGTAGGTAAAGAACCAGCCATGGAAGAGACCGTCATTCAGGAATGCACGTGTACATGGAAGGCCTGCTTGACTGCTCAGCATTGTCCCTGCCTTCTTTTAGCATGAAACTAGACTCTCATTGAGATTCATCCCCTTCTTCCCACATCATCCTGGTGATTATTTTACTTTAGTTTCTAATCCAGTAAAACTCTTCTCTCCAAGCTTGTTAATACTTTGAGAAGTTTTATATAAGAATACAGAGTGGTATTCCATATATAGAAGTTCACTTTATTCATTATTTTTGAGAATATTGATTCAAATTCCTAGACATAGTTAAGTGTATTTCTTGCATTGGCATGGATGTCTGTCTGGTCTTATAATAAGTTTTTGTATGTGCTTCCTTCACTGGATTTTATGCCTGTCAAATCCAAAATATGTCTTAAAATATTTATATTCTGTATGTTTAAACTCTTTACTTACTGAGAATCTCTGAAGATTTTTTTATTCTCTTATACCTTTTTATAAGGACAACATTTTATTGAGGCTGGCTTATAGGTTTAGAGCTTCAGTCAATTATCATCAAGGCAGGAACATGGTAGCATTCAAGCAGGCATGGTTCTGGAGGAGCTGAGAGTTCTACAGTTTCATCTGAAGGCTATTAGCAGAATACTTGTTCCCAGACAGCTAGCACAAGGTTCTTAAAGCCCATAACCATAGTGACACACCTACTCTAACAAGGTCACACCTACTCCAACAGGGCCACACCTTCTAACAGTGCCAGTCCCTGTGCTGAGCATATCACAACTGGCAAGTGCCTTTGAGTCTCAGTGTTATAGTGGTTAGAAGTTTTGTATGCCCTCCAATTGGCCTATTTGAGTTGTAGCTGACAGTAAGCTGTCCAACCTGGTTACTATGAATTGAACTTGGGTCTCTTGTAAGAGCAGTATATGTTCTTCACGACCAATCCATCTCTTAAGCTAAATATTGTGTTTAATTATATTGATCAAGCAAAGGAATAATTAAACATTTCACTGTGTGTAATGTTTATTAATAAGATTGGCCTATTTCTAGATGTTCTAAAGAGTTTCTGTATTATCATCACTGTACTGACTTTTGGTTGTTAAATATTTAGTGTCTGTAAAATGATAAGAAATTCCAGGTAGTAATATTATGCCATTAATCTTCATAGTTAAAAAAATGTTCCCTTTCCTGTATTTGAATCTATCTAAATGAAATACCCAGATTCTGAAAAGAACCAAACCAAACCAAAACAAGCCATAATGGAACAAAAACCATGTAAGGAATAGCAGAGAAGATATAATTGTTAAGAATGTTTTAGCACAACCAACATCCATGTATTTTTAGATATCTTTAACCTTATTTAAAGTAAGTAAAGAAAGGTTTCAATACATAGGAAGGCTATATTTATGCATTTAATAATATTACGAAACAATATTTAAAATGACCAAAGGGATCTTCAATTCGAAAGAAAGCATGGAAATTATTTATAGAGAGTTTTGAGAAACAAAAGGAATATGGAAAATAATGTAATCTGAAAAAATATTTTAAAAAAATAGGATGGATAAAAATAGAGAAAACACCCTGTGTTAACTTAAGGCTTCTCAGGCATCTGTGTACACAAACATGAAAATATTCATATGCATATAGCTAAAACATCTGCTCCCCCCCAAAAAAAATATTGAAGTGCATTTTTGAGGTAAAGCCTATTTTTAAAATTATTGGCTATTTTGTTTATTTACATGTCAAATGTTATCCCCCATCCTGGTTTCTCCTCCAAGAACTCTACAACCCACCCCTTTCCCTGCCTCCATGAGTGTGTTCCCCTTCCTACACACCCAGGCCCACCCCATCACCTTAGCATTCCTCTAAGCTGGGGCATCAAGCCTTCACAGGACCAAGAACCTTCCCTCCCTTTGATGTCAAACAAGGCCATCCTCAGCTATATATGCAGCTGGAGCCATGGGACCCTCCATGTATATATTCTTTGGTTGGTGGTTTAGAACCTAGGATCTCTGGGGTGTTTGGTGGGTCTTGATAGTCCAGAACGCACTCAATCTTCTGGCCTCTATTTCTGTCCCTCTGGTGCTTGGATTAAAGGCAAATGCGATTATGCCCAGCCTATTCAAAACTTCAAATGCTATGTTTCTACAAAAACTAAAAACACTGACAAATCCTATTGTAGTTTTTGTATATACATTCACATTAGAATATAAGATTCTATTTAAAAAAATTAGGCCATGGAAAATTATATTCATTGATACTTAACATTTTGTTATACTGTATTTAAATATCATGTCTGAAATAGACTTTTGTTAAAATACAACAAATTTGTTGCTATGCTATGAATAGCGATTCTAACATACCATATAAATGTATTTTTTTATGAAGATTTATTAGCACTTGTTCACTCGCAAATTGCAGGTCAACTGACCTTACTAGGATATTGGCAACAGGAATGATTATAAATAGAACTGGTTGTGTCCTAAATAATGTCACAGATTTTCACATTAGTCTACCAGAGTGCTGTGTATTAAAAAGAAACATATTCTTACACTGCACAAGGGCAAGTCTTCACAAGACAATATATTCTCCCTAAAAGTATTTGACATGATGTTTTATGCAGAATTTTATATTATGTTCCAGCTAGTAGAAACTGGTAGAATAATCTGAACAGAAAACAGATGCTTTTAAAGAAAAGTAGTTTAAAATAGCATTACTTGTGACATATGTATTAATTTCATGGAGAATGATTGTACACATAAAAATGTATATGTAATGATAAACAAACAGACTTATCTATGGAGATGATCTGTACTTTATATAAAGTACCCATATGGCCTTTAAATACTTATACATTAAATACTAATGAGTAATACCAGATAGTAACAACTTTAAAAACTTAATTTTCTTAGTGTGTTTTGGGAAAATACAAAAGGAATCACTTGTAACCAGAAGATTACACAGAAAATGTTAAAATCACACTGAATAAGAATGATGATTATGAATGAAAGAAATGGCAAATAATATGGTTACAAATTAATGAGGTATACTAAGAAGGTCTGTATATATCAAATAATAAAATTTCAAAATTCATCAAATTATTACATACAACTCAAAAGTTTCTAACATCTAATTTTAGACTCTTTCAAGTACTAATTTTGAGGTAATGATGATTGTTTCTTTTGTGCTTATTACTTCATACACAATTTTTAAATTCAGTAATAGATATCTTTTAATTACAGAAAAGTGAATCAGAAGAGGACTGTCATCCCATCATGTGGCTACTGTGTTCTACCCTATTTTCTTGTTAACACAACCCAAATAGTTAACCAAAACTTCAGTTAGAAAAAGCAACATGTTTAATTAAGATTTGTTTATGCTAAATTCATTTGTTTCTGCATCCTGAATGTCTTCAGTAGTTAGTCCTGTGACTAATTGCCAGGAACAAATTCTCTACTGGACTTGAACAGAAGTCTGCAACACAGTCCACCAGAGAAAGGAGGAGGAAAAACTAAAGAACTCTCCTCTAGACTGGCATAGTGGCAATGGTTAGTGTGCTAAAACCATTAAGAGAAGAATGAGAACCATGCAACTATTGCCCCGTAGATTTCCTGAGAATCAGTCTATATACCAGTCCCAAAACTATCCATTGCAGGACTCGAGTCTGTCGGAAAACCAATGACTGCTTTTAGTGCTTTGTGGTGAGATTTCTCGTGGACTACTACCCCATTTCTCGTGGGGTTGTCTTTTAAGAAACAATAACAAAATTGCAGTCATCATCATGTTTCAAACACAGATAAACACTTTCAATAAGAGTGTATCAGAATTCTAACAACCAAAAACATGAAAACATCAACTGTGAGTATGAAATTCTCACATTCAAGTGGAATATTTAAAAATTATATACTAAAATGATGAGTTAACGATTATTGTAAAGGGTTGAGATCTGAAGCCAATAAGAAACACATAATTTAGATATGAATAGAAACACAAAGCAGAACCAAACAGCAATATGTTAAGTGAATAACATCACAATAGCTTACAAAATTTTTCTTAATTTTCTCTACCAGTATTCATCTAAAACAAAAGTTTGAATTTTATGTGGAAAATAAAAAATACTAGAAGTATGTACTCTTAAGAATTTAAATATTTTAGAAAAAATATATATCACATTCAATATTTATTAAATATTTTATATATGAGACACTGCTAAATAAAATATTCTCAATTCTAACCATAATATTTAAAATAATTATATATTAAAATGAGTTATTGAATAATATATGTAGTGTGTATTATTTTCCCCAGTTAATATTGTTGACTTCTATACAAATTCTATGGTATTTTTATTATCTGTTTAATATTTCCAGTGGATTTTAATCTTTACTTCTGACAAATTCTTTTTTAGTTCTTATATTCATTATACAAATAATAGTCTTCACTGTGACACTTACTGGGACAGTCTGAGTGAAAATGGGTCCCATTGACTCTTACATTTGAAAATTTGGTCTCCAGTTGTTAGATTTATTAAAGAAAGACTTAGGAAGTTTGGGCTTGTTGGTTGAAATATGTCTTTGGGAGTGGACTTTGAGGTTTGAAGGGAATGGTGCCATTTCCAATTAGCTGTCTATGGATTGTAATTGTGTCTCAAGATGTGATCACTCAGCTACTACTCCAGTTCCATGGTTGCCTGCCCCCTCCCTGCCATGCTAATAGTATAACACTCTGAAATCCTGGGGCCTAAATATACTTTATTTTATAAGTTGCATTGGACATGGTGTCTTATTATAGTAGTAGAAATGTAGTAAGATATTTTCATAGATAAGTGACATATAATTCATTGCTATTCATTTCTTATCTCTGTAATATTCCTAGTTCCTACTCTGGTTCTGTTTTTGTTGTTGTTGTTGTTGTTGTTGTTTTGTTTTGTTTTTTTCATTCTTCTTTCCTAGTTGTCCTTCTTCTAGTTTTAGGTAATACCCTTTTAACTTTAATATAGATTCTGTGTATTAGACTTCCTGAGTGTGGTTTAGTTCACTTAACATGATTGTCTCCAGTTCTATCTATTTTCCAGCAAATGATACAATTTCATCTTCCTTTTCATTGAAAAATCCAATTGCACATTTATACTTGTTTTTAAACTCTTCATCTGTCCATGAACATCCATACTGACTATATACTTTGGAAATTACATATAGTATTGAAATAAATATAAATTCTCAGGTCTCTCTGTTGAATATCAATTTAGACTCCTGTGGTTATAAACTCCCATACAGACCTAGCAATGAGATATTTGGGTTATAAGATAGTTATATTTTTAGTTTTTGGAGGGACTTCCACATTAATTTCTATAGTGGATGTATTGTTTCAAATTCTCAGCAGCAGCACATAAGATTTCTTCTCCCCATAACCTTACTAAAACTTGTTTTTTTTAATTAAAAATAATTTATACAATATACTTGATTATTTTATTTCCCCTTGTCCAGCTCCTTCTAGATCCACTCTGGTTTCTTATCCACTCAATGTCAGGTCTTTCTCTTTCTCTCTCTTGTTTTTGTTTGTTTATTTCATGTTGTTACTTATTTTCTTAATGACTTTCTCTTGATTGGGTGAGGTCAAATCTCAGTATAAATTGGTTTGTATTTTCTCTGCAGCAAAATTTTAGGGCAGAAAGGATAGATGGGGAGCTGGGGGTTCAACAAATGAAATCTTGATAAATACACTTTCCTTAAGTACCATTGAAAGAAGTAAATCGGCCTGAGTCAGGCTGACTCCATGACAGGCTGAAAACTAGCAGCTCAGAAGACCAGACAAGAATTTCTCCTTCCCAGAACTGAGCAAGTCAGTTACTGGAACAATAGGCTTATGTAAAAGGGACCCCTTCCCAAACTGTGAAAGGACCTTTTGCTAAGCTAGCAGCCAAGAGGTCAAGAGCTACCACTCCTTTGCATGAAGCAAGAATAGTTAGTAAAATATGCTTTAAGGAAGACTCTAAACAATCATAGCATCACCCAAACCACCAGCAATAGAACCTACCCAGAAAGATGGATATAGATCACCCACACCTCTCTCATGTTTCTCTCTTTGTCTGTCAACTGAATCTGCAAATTCAGTAGATTTTCGTCCATCCCTATGAAATTGGGCTCCTGCATGCAGGAATAAACATTCTTTCCTTTTGCATACTATTTGAGTCTAGGGTTTCATTCTTCAGTCATTCACAGACCCTAGCACAGTTAAATATAACACATAAAATGAAACTGTATATTTAACATTGCATGTTTAAAAATGTAACATGATTCAATAAAATTATCACCACCAACACTTTAAAACTGCACATGTACACACATAGAAACATGAGACATTTCTGTCTTTTAACCTTGAATTATTATAGAGAAACTATAAAATGGATGGGCTCTGCACTTAGTCAGCTACTAAACAATAAAAAGATGAACAGCTCACAGATTTTCTGAAATTGCATTTCTAAGGTCCTTTCTCATTGGTTGTCCATAGACTTTATCCTACTTGACAAGTCTGCTCTAACTTTTAAACCGTTTTTTTGTTGTTGTTGTAATTCTGCATTTCTGTAGTCCATGAATTGTGTGACTGAACTGATTGTTTGGTTATAGCTGAAACATACAGGCAGAATACTCAAAACATAGTTATAAACATTTTAATTATAAGAGGCAAAATAACCTATATCTGAAATATATTTTAGGGATACATTTAGCAAGTGTGAGTGTGTGTGTGTGTGTGTGTGTGTGTGTGTGTGTGTGTGTGTGTGTGTGTGATATACAATATCAAGTACAATATTAAGGACTTCTGAAAAGAAAGAGAAATTCTAATCTTTGTGATGAGTCATTTTCTTATTTCGCTATGCATCTTTATCATGTTTCAGTTTGTTATGCTTAAACTTAAAAAGTATAAGGTCTGTTTAGGCATGTAAGATCCTAGCAACAAGGGAATTGTTTTAAGCCATTTGTTACTGTGCTTGTAAAACAAAGTACTTTATATAGAAATAGAAAAAACAAAACTGT
The DNA here is from genome assembly GCA_902729485.2 of Mus minutoides. Taxonomy (NCBI): domain Eukaryota; kingdom Metazoa; phylum Chordata; class Mammalia; order Rodentia; family Muridae; genus Mus; species Mus minutoides. The sequence continues at coordinate 158,477 of LR749712.1, forward strand.
TCTCCTATGAATCTTATAATTTATATTTCTGGCATTCACTCTTTACTGGATAAATTATTGTTAACATGTATTCTTGTTGCTGAAGGCTTGTTCTGAAGGTTCTGAAAAGTCTAGGCTCTTTTATTAAAGTAATGAGATTACAATGCAAACTTGAGACTCAATTTGAAGTAATTATATTAATAGTAGTAAATATGAATAATACACATAAAAGTATTTTCCAAGTTTACATATGTGAACATATTAAAAACAAGCAAATAATCCTGAAGGGTGGGTGCACCTGTGAATGAATTCTATTTTAGCCCCTCTATCCACAAGCATGTTTTCTATAACCTCAGGAGTTCCTGAAATAAAGGATAACACCACATTCTATATATTCTATGATTTTTATAAACACATAAACTCATAATAGTCTAGGTTATTAATGTCATCCAATAAGAGGCTGACCATGAAGATTTATCAGTTTTTCTGAATGTTGTGAGAATTTTCAAAAGTTTTCACAATTTCTTCCCTTAACATTTCTATTCCACTCAGAAATTTGTGTGCAAATGTTTTTTATCTCTTAACTCACAATCGTCAATACTTGGAAATATATTGTATTTGCTTAATAAGGTATATGGATAAACTATGTCAAAACAATTAGATTTCAAATAAGACATGATGGTAGAACATTAAATGACACAGTGTCAAGAGTAAGAAGTCAATCAGCAAAAGGCTACATACTGTATGATTCAATTCCTATGACATTCTAGCAAAGGCAAAACCATGGAAGCAATAAAAATATCAAATGCTTGAGGGTGGGGCGGGGGAAGGACTATGAGTAGGTGAATCACAGGAGATTTTTAGAACAGTAAAAGTGATTTATATGACATTGTAATGTTGAATATGAGTCATCATAATCTGGCAAAACCCAAAGAACAAACACCAGAGAGTGAACTTGAAGATTCACCATGGCTTCAGCTAAAAGTGGAGCCATGTTAGTGATTTCTTACCAGCAATAAAGAAGATACCATGCTAAGGGCAATGCTAAGGACACAGGAACTTGAGACCAGATGTGCTGAATTAACATATGAGAACTTTCTGTTCACTCTACAAATATGGAACTATTAAAAATAAAGTCTATCAAAAGTAAAAACTTCCAAGGGTTTCACTAATTCTTATTACATGGGTGTTGTCAAAGGGAAAACTTATCTTTTTATTTTCATCTATACATAATTAGTTTACCATAGACTCTTTCAGGCGTGATGCTCCACTACCACCTAGCCTTTCAATGTTTCAAGTTCAATATTCCATTTCGGCTTTTGATTTCATTGCTATAACATGAGTACCACATAGTTTAAGTATAGTTTCAGCAAATAATTTCAACTTACCTATTATTTTTTGTCATTCCCATTCAGTACATACCAAAGTTGAAATTACTGTCTTTACAAAGAGAACTTAATTGTCATCATTATTATTTTGTCATCCTGTGGGTTACTTCACCTTGAAAGTCTACCTTAAGTTATTGTCTCTATTTTTCTACACATTCAATCAAATTCTATTGATGTACCTCCCACTCCTATCATTTCAACCAAATGTCTGTCTCAGACTATCAGAGGACATAACTGATAAAAGCTAAATATTTAAATGTTTCAGTTATTCACAAATTCATCCTCCGCTGCCTTCCATGATTTTACTGACTTAACAAAAATGAGTTTACTCAGGCTGACATGATGATACGGGACTTGAGTCTCAACAGCTGGAAGCCAAAAGCATGTGGATGTCTACTAGTTCAAGATCAATCTGGTACATAAAGTTCCAGTCCATCTCAGGTAATACAGCAAGAAACTTGTTTTAAAAAAGAAAAATCCTCTCTGAGTGTCAACCTTGCATGAAGTTAAGAAAGTAATGATAGATTCTTGCTGTCATGAGACAAAAAAAAAATCAAATAACCAACTTAGCCTTGACCCTAACTTTAATGAGCAAGTTGAAGAACATTCAATGCTCTAAGAGATGAGAGCATACAGCAGTGCATTTCAAACATGATTAGTAGCAGAAATTACCTCTCAGAATCTATAAATTGTTTTCTAGTCTAAGTCCTTCTTTCATGATATTATTGTGAAACTCTTTAAAGCACTGATTCTTCAAGTGGTCCTTGGACCCAGAAAAGCACCCTTACTTGGGAACTAATAAGAAATCCAAGTGCTTCATCTGCAGTCCAGATCTACTAAGTTAGGAAATCTTGGTAGAGCCGAGTGTTCTCCAGTTTACTGAATCTTCTACAAGTAATTTTAAAACTGCTCTAATAAGAGAATTGTTTTCCTGAAACAAAATTGAGAGTATGATTTATTCAGATTTGGGAAGGGAAAAAGGCATACTTATTCTTGCACAAGGAAAACTATTGATAGCATACTTGACTCGTCCACTTCCAGATGAAATTGTGTTAAGAATCTGGATTCTCATAACTTGGCAACTAATGTTTATGGTATGACCTGAAGCAGAGCCTCTTGATTGAGACAGAGACCATTTGGGCCTGTGAGTTCAGAGATGCAGAATACGGTAGGACTTCCTTCACAGTCATGAAGATAAATTTGAGAAGAGGCTACAAAACAGAGTAAAGCATGCCAAGCTTTTTAAGCAATATGATAATTCTAAGTATTCTGTTAAAGTAATGAATAGTGCTACTCATATATCAATGTGTTTATATATGCATGCTGACAATCACTCTAGCAATTGAATTAAGAATAAATTGTTAGAAAAGCAATGATGAGCCGGGCGTGGTGGCGCACGCCTTTAATCCCAGCACTCGGGAGGCAGAGGCAGGCGGATTTCTGAGTTCGAGGCCAGCCTGGTCTACAAAGTGAGTTCCAGGACAGCCAGGGCTAAAGAGAAACCCTGTCTTGAAAAACCAGAAAAAAAAAAAAGAAAGAAAAGCAATGATGAAAGAAAAGTAACCAGAGGTTGCAATTGCCTAGAAAAGGGTGTTTTTTTCTTTTATTACACTATAAAATATACTTGTATTTCATGGTTACAGATGTACATATGGATAGTTGATTTTTGATATAACATAAAGAGAGAACCAAAAATTCTCCACATGTTAAGTATAAAGTAAAAGGGAAAAATTAATGAGATAGATATATAGAGTTATTATTGTTCTAGTGTGTATATGGTATGTGTGGATATGTGTGTGTATGTGAGGAAGTGCATGTGTCCATGAAAGAGAGTGTGGGGGGGAACCATGGAGGTTGGAGGACAATTTTTTGGAGATTTCTAGAAATATATATGGGCAGGGGGAGTGTATAGGGTACTTTCGGGATAGCATTTGAAATGTAAATGAAGAAAATATCTAATAAAAATGAAAAAAAGAAATATCTATTTCAAGAAGAAAGAGTTTGAATGCCATTGTAATCTATGTAAAGAATTATTTTGTGTTGCCATGAGAAAGTAATATGGGATTGTGTATTGGAGATAAATGGCATAAATTGGAGACAACTGGTATAAGCAAATATAACACAAAATAAAATGTGATAATTAACTTTCAAAAGAGCTTTTGAAGACAATTGAGATTAATTTTGATCAGGTATATTGAGAATATTTTCCAGAAAACTGTCCAGGAGTATGAACAGGGATATCCACATACATTTTTTGCATAGCTATTATCACATAACAACTGAAAACCAACCCTTATATTCCATGTCATTGTACAACTTGCCTTGTAATTTATTTATTGCTCAGCACTGTCTATATTGTAGTGTGTTTTAAATATCTGCCTCAAATTTAGTATATGTGTTAGTAATAGTTATGAAATTGATAATTAATATTAATAGCCTTCCTTATGAAATTTTAATGAAGACACATATGTAAAATACTAACATATAGTCAAATGTACAGTATAATTGTATAATTCATGCTCAATATCCTATGAAAGCATATAGTTTAAGCATATTTCTTTACAATTACTTTTACAAGAACATAGCTTAATTAATAATTGTGTTTATCCAGTGCTTCACTGTAGAATTTTTTATGTTGCCCATATATAATTTGAAGGCGTTAGATTATTTACATTCATATGTATGAGTGTACATGTGTTTCTGCATGTGTACACATGCAAAGGCCAGAGGTTAACTTTAGGTGATTTCTTTCTTCCTCTTCCTCTTCCCCTTCCCTTTCCCCTTTCCCCTTTCCCTTCCCCTTCCCCTTCCCCTTCCCCTGCCCCTGCCCCTTCCCTTGCCCCTGCCCCTTCCCCTTCCTTTCCCCTTCTCCTCCTCCTCTGTTGTCTTTTTCTTCCTTTTTTCCTTTCTTTTCTATTTTCATTTATTGCAATAGTGAATAAAAGTCCTATGAGAGATGCTATTGGACTGAAAACTTCAGGAATTCATTTGTGTATTGCTACCCTACCTTGGGATGGTACTTGTGCAGCTCCATGCCAGACCTTTTCATTCATTCATATATATATATATATATATCCTTCATTGTTAGAAAAAACATTTTACCTACTGAGCCCTCTTGTCAGCTCTTAGATGCATCAGTTAGAAGGCCATTATCTATCTATCTATCTATCTATCTATCTATCATCTATCTATCTTTCTTTCTCTATTATTTCAATTATTACTGAATCTACTCAAAAGAGTTAAAGCAGTCAGGCCTGGCACCCATATCACTGCAACATCTGCAGCATTCAAGCAGTAGTAGATATTTTTTTTCCTTTTGCCGAGTCAAATTTTCTGTATATAGCTAAGAAGACTTGTAGAAGGTCCTTCTGTTATCATGAGGATAAGATGGGCTTTCCCATTGAGAGCGTCAACATTAAACATAGTGGTTCAGTTTTAGAGAAACTAAAATAATGCATGGAAGAAAATATGGCTATGCTACTGAGTCGGGTTTCCTGATTAGGTGAATCCATCACCTGCTCTCACTCTAAGCATGTATACTTTTGCATGTGCACAAACACACAGTCTATCACACACCTTACACTATCATAAATTACCAAGTAAAAAAAAAAGAAGAAAAAGAAAAGTGAAGACAGGAAAGAGGAAGGAAATATATGCTTTAAGAAATTTTATTTATCACTTGAAATGTAAATGAAGAAAATATCTAATAAAAGTTGGAAAAAAAGAAATTTTATGTAATTTGAGCCACACATACCTGAATTTTTTCCATTATAGAGTAGTTTAGTTACCAAATGCCCCAAGATTAAGATATTAGTCAATATTTCCATTGCTTTACTCTTTTGAGTTATATTGTGTATTTTCATAGGAGTATTATGCACATTCTTAAACATTTATGCATATTTGTACACTGAATAACTGTTTTCAAATGGTAGGAATCCTGGTACCTAGTGGGCAGCTACACAACAGGATGCTGCTGGGATGTTTTCTGTTTCATGTTCTGGGGTACTTGCTCTTCCATGGATGAGACTCTCTGAGTATACAAGTTGAAGTGGGATACATAAGGAATTGCCCGAGTTCATTTCTGTGCAATTAGTCTAGGTTTGTGTCAGAAAACAAAAGAATAACCTGGCCATATAATCTCACACTTCCATTCTAGAAATTATTCTTATAAAATTTATTCTTGTGATGAAGTTGAACAGTTATCGATGCTGTTTAGGAAATTTCATTTTGAAGTTTATTTGAGATTTCATCCAATGCAGATCAAGAGAAGGGGAGGTAATTGAAGCCTAAGATCTTTACCAACATGTGCTCTCACTTAGCAATAATGAATCTCTTTATATCTACTTAAATCTTATATTTGGTCTTTATTAATTTTTATGAAATGTGTATGTATATTTATTTTTTAAGTATTTTATAGCTTTATTTAATTTAAATTTTGCATAGCTTATATAAAAGCTATTAATCTAGGCATACAGATTTTAACCCTGGATTAGGGATTTTATTACACATTTTGAAAAACATTGTGTTCATGTGTGTGGATGTGTGTGTGTGCATGTCTGTGTGTGTCTATGTGTGTATTCCATCTACAGTTAAATTTTACTTTCTTCCCTTTTCTCTCCTTCTTTCCTTCCATGCTCCTTTCCTTCTTTCTTTCTTTCCTTCTTTCCTGCTTTGCAGAAGGGTGAATACTGTAGTTCTTAAGCATAAGCTCATAATGCTTAGCCATAATCGACAATAGAGTTGCACCTCCAGCTCTACTTTCTTGAAGTAATTATTTTTCTTGAGTTGAGAATTTGGAGAAGGAAACTGATTGGGTCCTCACAGCACTTGAGTTCAGTAAGGACTGCAGGACTCATTTGTAACCTAGTAACCACACTCATGTCCTGCCAGCTAAATAACTGCTCCATGTCAATTAGGAGAAGTGACTGGTAAACTGTGCTATGCAAGCATTTCAGGTCCAGAAAGGCAATGGTAATTCTTCCGTGATTATTGCCTTTGGGGGAAAAATGGAAAGCTATGCCGCATAGCATTCATTTATATTGAAAAAGGAAAAGTGGTTTGCTCCAGTATTTTCTCTTCACTTTAAAGCTATTTACCCAAAATATTTTCCCACTGCATATCAAAGTATCTATGAGCATAGGAATAACTGAATACATATCCATATATACTTATATGCCTAAGAAACTTCCGGAGCTTCCTTTAGGCACATTGAGATGATTTTCATCGTTTCCTCTCACAACTTCTCCACAAAATGATGATTTTTGATACATATTTACAGTAAAGATAAAATGTATCATCTAGCATTTTTTGTCATAGGGGTAAGCTACATATTCAAGATCTACTTTGCTGTGTCTCTTGGAGACCAATTTGCTTTCTAAATACAAATGTGAGAGAATATAACTGGGGATTTTGGTCCTTAGATGAGGCAAAAAAAATGCCAGGGCATCTTCTCAAAGAGGCAAAGACAGGTCAGAAAACATACCAAAGGAGATCTTAATGAAACAAAGTGCAAAGCAGGATAGCATATCTTGCAGAAGGGGCCAGACAGAAAAGAGTAAAGTAGAAGAAGCATAAGAAGGAAAAAGAGGAAGAGGAGAAGCCCAAACCACAACTGCAGACAAAGACAAAGATGAAGGAGGAGGTGTAGGCAGAAGAACAAGAATAACTTGTATCCATATACCCAGTCTGTCCATGGGGGGTTGATTACCATAGTTGTTATGACACCATTCTGTGCAGCTTGAAGTAGCCTCAGAGTAAAAACATCATGTCATGAAATTCCAGTAAATCATTCCTAATACATGATCCTTCTAACAGGCACTTGTTTTTTTTTTGTTGTTGTTGTTGTTTTTTTTTTTTCCAATTTATGTGTTGGGCTCATTAATCTACTTTATCTAACCAGTCTGTAGCCTGAATGTTTGTCCTATAGAAACTTTATAATATCCTATGTCCTCTCTTTAAATAGGAGATCAGAACAAATTAAACTTTGTAGTTCTTTTGTTTCTCTTCACATGTGTCATAGGGTACCAAGGCTTCATAGAGTGAAGAATTTGCCTCCAGTAACACCAACACAAAGTATGCCAGTCTATGTGTACTTACTGTTGTTTGTCCATAGTGTGAGCACACAATCACTTAGACTTGATATAATGTGAGACAATGTACTCATACACCTTTGCAATTGCAAGGAATAGACCATGTAATCCTATGTCTAGTCCTGACAAAATTTACAAACTTGACCAGTTTATGACAGGAGTGTTCTCCTGTCCAACTTCAGTCCAGGACCCTGATTGAGGGCAATGAGGGAGTTGCAGAAAGGACTGGCATCACAGATATAATGACCGAAAAAAATCTGGCACATGGTGGTTACAGCTGTGGAAATGGGAAGCCAGTCTTTTGGAAGTGTAATGTGTTTATTGTATTAAGTTGAACTGGAAGATGCCATAATCACATACAATTGAACAAAACCATGTGTGTGTTATGGTCCATATGGAACGAGTGTGTGTGCTTTATGGTACATGCTTAACAAGAAAGCATAGTTACTACATATAGGTAAACAATGATACAGTTTTAGCTAATATGATAATAAACAGTCTCTATATATGAGCGGTCTTCAGACCATAAACATCCAGGGGAGAAAGTTGTGGCAAATATTTTATAGACATACTATTAACATCTTCAATCAATACAGACATCCTTCTGAGCACTGTGCAACTCCTATAGGTCTGAGACATTGCTTCTTGACATGACTTTACTCATGTCAATAATACACATTCACATAGGACTTCACTTGCTCCACACACAGAACCCTGTAGTCCTTTTGCTCATGAGGTATATGTAGATTCTCAAAAATAGCAAGCAAACTCCTACATTTCTATTTCATCTCATGCCTCCTATTTTAACAGTTTCAGAACTGAATAGATGCTTTTTAAATTTCAGAATAGCTATATTTTAATAACATTCCTGCTAACAACACAGTTTGAGTAGAAATCGCATTTGTTTCATCCTATATAGATATTAAAATAACATCAGCATTAAGAGAAGACAAGTCACACACTGACTGTACTTTTCAAAATTTCAAAATCATAGCCAGACAGTGGTGGTGATGCCTTTAATCCCAGTACATGAGAGGCAGAGGCAGGTGGATTTCTGAGTTCGAGGCCAGCCTGGTCTACAAAGTGAGTTCCAGGACAGCCAGGGCTACACAGAGAAACTCTGTCTCAAAAGCAAAAGCAGCCGGACATGGTGGACCAGGCCTTTAGTCCCAGCACTTGGGAGGCAGAGGTAGGCAGATTTCTGAGTTTGAGGCCAGCCTGGTCTACAAAGTGAGTTCCAGGACAGCCAGGGCCACACAGAGAAACCCTGCCTCAAAAGAAAAAAAAAAAAATCAAAATTATGCCAAGAGTGTTATGTTTTGAAGAAACATGTACTTTAAAGGGTTCAAGTGAGATATTTATATTTCAAAACAGAAAATGATTATGATGATTACCAAAATATTTTATATTTCCCCTCACTCAAATGTGAGTCAAGTGTGATTGATGTTTTAGGGCTATGTAATCCCATGGGATTGGAAGCTAAGGCCAATGCAGTAGTAGGGGAGGTCTTAGCTCAAAGTAAGATAAAATAAAATAAAACAAATAACAACAAATAAAAGTGTACCGTGAAAGAAATAACAAAATACAGTGAAACCAATGTCTGTGTTTACAGAAAGGACATTAATGTTTACTGAAAATACAGTTATGTATAAAATCATAAGTATATATGTATGTATTAGTGTGATTTTATACATGCATATAAGAAAATTATAGAAACATGATAGTGCTCACAAGACTAATGAGCTGTCATAAATATTTCAAGGGACTTTTAACTTTAAATTTTATTAATAATAAAACAGAAAGTTTTATTTTCACCAGACAAGAAATTCTCTCATTGTTCCTTTGTAACATACTCTCCATAATCCTACTGGTTGCAAGAGTTCTTTATTCCACTGATGTGAGCTTCTGCCAGCCAGGCCTGTAACATCCTGCTTCATTAATCTAACTGTGGGCTTCAGGGTGACTAGTTCAAAAAACTTGAGAGCCATTTGGGCCTTCAAGCTCTCCACCTCTAATACCTGCTTTTGGCATGCTGGTTTCATTTTCTTCAATATTACATCCATATGAACCCACTGACCCAACCAAGTTGAAGGGGGCATCATTCAGATTGATCTCCCAAGTTTCTCTTCTTTTTCTTTTCTCTCTTGATTTCTCTTTCTTCCTTCCTTCCTTCCTTCCTTCCTTCCTTCCTTCCTTCCTTCCTTCCTTCCTTCCTTTCTTCCTTCCTCCCTTCCTCCCTCTCCCTTCCTCTCTCTCTCTCTCTCTCTCTCTCTCACTGTCTCTTTCTTTTGTTCTTTATTTTGTTCTTTCTTTCATTTTTTGTTGTTTTTTATAACACTGTCTTTAAAAGTTCATGAAATGGGACTTTGACAATTTTTCTTTTTTCCCTTTCAAAAACAATTTTTTATTCATTTATTTCTTCATTTATATTTCTAATGCTATCCTGAAAGTCCCTTATACCCTCCCCCAACCCTGCTCCCCAACCCACCCACTCCTCAATTCTGGCCTTGGCATTCCCCTATACTGGGGCATATAAAGTTTGTAAGAACAAGGGGCCTCTCGTCCCAATGATGGCCAACTAGGCCATCTTCTGCTACATATGCAGCTAGAGACACAAGCTCTGAGGGTACTGGTTAGTTCATATTGTTCTTCGCACTATAAGGTTGCAGACCCCTTCAGCTCCTTTGGTTTTTCTTGCTCAATGCTTCCTTCTGTGTTCTCTCAGGAAATTACTACTAGTTAAATCTTATGAAAAAACTCAGTTTCTCTGAGAAGCTTATTTGTGAGAGACTACATAAGTACAGAACATACAAAATGTGCTGCTCAAGTCCTTAAAAAGATGGGTACTGTGTTAGCTAGGGAAGGTCCATGGATGTCTACTCTATTTCATTTCTTCTAATTTGATTAAAAATCCCCTCTTGCTATTCATTGAAGTACCTAATCAATTAGTCACAGTAAAATTTACTGAAATGGTTAGAATTTAAAACATTTAGTCCCTAAATTCCCAAAACAGAAAATATGTGATCATTTAAAAATACAATGTCTTTATGAAAAATATAATCTGAATGTTCATTGAAAGCTGTATGTATGTAGAGGTAGTAGGGCAACACTTGATTCTTGAGAATTGATATATTTACTAAATTTTCAAGATATTTGTTAGAAAAATGCCTGCTATTCTAGGAAGTAATAGAGGCTTAACACTTTCCATGCAGGTTGTATATCTGTTGTATTCTCATTAAGATTACTTTTGAACTGTTAGCTATCTCTGTAGTAGATGATAGGCTTACTCTAACTTGATAAATGTTAATAAAGTATACCATATTCCAAGCATGTTAGAGAATTGACTTTACCTACAACGAGCATAGATATTGCCTTGGAGTACTACTTAGTTAATTAACCAGAGAATATCTAACAAAGTTATATCTAAAAACCATAGGAATATATATGTTATATATGGAGAGAAGTAAAAATTTACATAAAAGGAAATGCATCATGAGTACTTGAGAGAACTAATGAAGTTAAGTTATAAATAAGAATAAGGCAAAGATAAACTACTGTTGAGGTACAGACTGACAAAATGGTGAGGTATTTTGTACAATTACAAACATTTTGAATAAAGGGAAAAAACAGAACCTACAGGAGTAGGTTTTTACAGTCTATGGTTTTAGCCAAAATCAGAAACAAAAACCTTGCATGTTTTGCATTTTATGTAAAGAATATTGAATTTGTTCTAATTCAGATGCAATTTATATATTAGGTGTTGATTAACATGCAAGGGAATGAAAATATTCATTTTCATTTTAAACAGACTGTATGGCAAAAATGTCATAGAGTTAAACAAGAAATTTTTAACTATTAAATTAAATAAGAAGCAAGAATTATAATTTTCAAGCTATGCATGGCATGCCTATGATTGAAATAATTGGATTTTATGATGTTCAAATTATATTGGTTGCCAAGTGAGAGATCCACGAAAATCTAAAATGAATATAAGGGGAAATATTGGCTTAGATGTTGTATGTTTCCAACCTGGAAAACATAAACAGATAATGTATGCAAGGAGAGAGGGTGTGGATTGGTTAGTTGTGTACAGTGGGTAGCATAACAAAGGAAGGGATCATTTTCTCTCCAGTGATTCTCTAAGGTGGGACCCTGTCCCAGCTGCTCTGCTGCTTCTGTGGCCTGGGAACTTCTGACTGATCCCATCTTGCTGAAAGCAATCTACAGATTCAATGCAATCCCCATCAAAATTCCAACTTATCAGTGAGTGTATATCAAGTGACTTCTTTTGTGATTGGGTTACCTCACTCAGGATATCGTTCAGACACATCCATTTGCCAAAGAATTTCATAAATTCATTGTTTTTAATAGCTGAGTAGTACTCCATTGTATAAATGTACCACATTTTCTGTATCCATTCTTCTGTTGAGGGACATCTGGGTTCTTTCCGGCTTCTGGCTATTATAAATAAGGCTGCTATGAACATAGTAGAGCATGTGTCCTTATTGCCAGTTCGAACATCTTCTGGGTATATATACAGGAGAGGTATTGCTGGATCTTCTGGTAGTACTATGTCCAATTTTCTGAGGAACCGCCAGACTGATTTGCAGAGTGGTTGTACAAACTTGCAATCCCACCAGCAATGAAGGAGTGTTCCCCTTTCTCCACATCCTCACCAGCATCTGCTGTCACCTGAATTTTTGATCTTAGCCATTTTGTCCGCTGTGTGGTGGAATCTTAGGGTTATTTTAATTTGCATTTCCCTGATGATTAAGGATGTTGAACATTTTTTCAAGTGCTTCTCAGCCCTTCAGTATTCTTCAGTTGAGAACTCTTTGTTTATATCTGAAACTTAGAATACCCAAGATACAATTTGCAAAACATAAGAAAATAAAAAAGGAAGACCAACGTGTGTATACTTCATTCTACCTTAGAATAGGGAAGAAAATACCCATGGAAGGAGTTACAGAGACAAAGTTTGGAGCTAAGAAGAAAGGATGGACCACCCAGAGACTACCCACCAGGGGATCCATCCCATAATCAGCCACCAAACGCAAACACTATTGCACATGCCATCAAGATTTTGCTGAAAGGACCCTGATATAGCTGTCTTATGTGGGACTTTGCCAGTGCCTGGCAAATACAGAAGTGGATGCTCATAGTCATCTATTGGATGGAACACATTGCCCCCAATTGAGGAGCTAGAGAAAGTACCCAAGGAACTGAAGGAGTCTGCAACCCTATAGGTGGAACAACAATATGAACTAACCATTACCCCCAGAGCTGTGTCTCTAGCTGCTTATGTAGCAGAAGATGGCCTAGTTGGCCATCATTGGGAAGAGAGGCCTCTTGGTATTGCAAACTTTATATGCCCCAGTACAGGAGAATGCCAGGGCCAAGAAGTGGGAGTGGGTGGGTAGGAGAGCAAGGCAGAGAGAGTTTATAGTGTACTTTCATATAGCATTTGAAATGTAAATGAAGAAAATATCTAATAAATGATTGAAAAAAAAAAAGAAAAAGTCTTAGGCCAATGGATGTATGTGGAGGATATCATCCTGAGTGAGGTAACCCAGTCACAGAAGAACACACATGATATGCCCTCACTGATAAGTGGATATTAGCCCAGAAGCTCAGAATACCCAAGATACAATTCAAAACACTTGAAACTCAAGAAGAATGAAGACCAAAGTATGAATACTTAGATATTTCTTAGAGAGGGGAACAAAATACCCATGGAAGGAGTTAGAGAGACAAAGAGTGGAATGAAGAAATGAATATCCAGAGACTGCTGCACCTGAGGATCTATCCCATATGCAACCATCAAACACAGACAATATTGTGGATGCCAACAAGAGCTTGCTGACAGGAGCCCGATATAGCTCTTTCTGCTAGTGCCTCACAAATAGAGAAGCAGATGCTCACAGCCATCCATTAGATGGAGCACAGGGTCCCCAATGAAGGAACTAGAGAAAGTACCCAATTGCAGTAACAACAATATGAGCTAATCAGTACCCCAGAACCCCCTGGGACTAAACCACTAACCAAATAAAACACATTGTGGGACTCATGGCTCTAGCTGCATATAAAGCAGAGGATGGCCATCAATGGGAGGAGGGGCCCTTGGTCCTGTGAAGATTCTGTGTCCCAGTATAGGGGAGTGCCAGGGCTGGTAAGTGGGAGTGGGTGGGTTGGTGAACAGGGCAAGAGGGGTTTTCAGAGGACGAACCAGGAAATAGGATAGCATTTATAGTATAAATAAAAAAATGTCGAATAAAAAAAGAAAAAGACAAAGGAAGGGGTGGTGTCAGATCATTTCCTTTTTTATAACTGGGTTTGTCCTGTTTACAGCAGCTTCACTTGGGAAACAGAGAGGAAATTCAGCATGAAGGCTGCAGAAGGCAAATCAAATGTTCTGACTGGAGTTGGAGAATTTTTAGATTCCACACAGGGAGATTTCCTAGCAGCAAGGAATTTTATAAGTTTAGAGAATATATGGTTAATTTTAAAGGTATATAAGGGACAGTAGTAATATGTAAGGATAATATACTGTAATAATCATATAGGCAAGAGTTAGAAGAGGACAGTGAAAATCACCCCCAAAAGAATGAATTCAGAGCAGGATGTGACATGGTAAATTACAGCTCAGAATACCTATTTACCTGAAGAGCTTAGTCCAGATAGGAAGAACTTCTAAAGACATCTTGTGAAGGTTGCTTACAGAATCTTAAGCACCATTTATGGCATGATTTCTGAAAGGTGATTCCAACACTTAAAATAAACATTAAATAAAACAAAAAAGCTGCATAAAAAGTATTTATCTCCTGTTTTCACTAGAGTGGTGGTTTTTATTCATTATCGAAATGGAACCAAACCAGGTGATGTTACTTCTACTCTGCTCTGTTTAGAACGTTTATATATAGAACCCGACACAAAGAAAAATTTAAAATGCTATGAAAATGTTCCTTCATCCAAAGTTGCATTCAATTCCGCAAGGCTCACCACTATCTGGCAGCAGAACTGGGTACTGAAAAATCTCTTCATATGTATATGTATATGTATATGTATATGTATATGTATATGTGTATATGTGTATATATATATATATATATATATATATATATATATATATATATATATAAACTCAAAACAGCCATCAACAGTTGACTATATTGTCTTCCCTCATCACCAGCCAACCAGCCACCATAATTCTGTCAACACCACCATTGCCTCACAATTCTTTTTTTTTTTTTTTTTTTTTTTTTTTTTTTTCCCGAGTCAAGGTTTTTCTATATAGCCCTGGCTGTCCTGGAACTCACTTTGTAGACGAGGCTGGCCTCGAACTCAGAAATCTGCCTGCCTCTGCCTCCTGAGTGCTAGGATTAAAGGCGTGTGCCACCACGCCAGGCACCTCACAATTCTTATGGGCTTGCCTCAGCCACTTTCTCCTGGAACATTTCTGTATGGAGTTCTGTGCCAACAAATCCCTTCTGTTTCCTACAAATAAATGATGAGTAAAATCCAATTTTGCCTTTGAATTTGTCTCCCTAAGAAGGTGTGCTCTTGCTGGAAGGATCCGGTCCTTAAAAGCATTTTCCCCCCACAATCGCACCACATACACAAAAACATGTAGAACATGTTTGCTAGATACATTTTAGTGATCCCTGTAGATAAAATTTAAATGGATTGCCATCATGTTCCTTATTCAAGAAAGAACTTGAATAAGCATGGTTGAAACGGCCTGTGTTTTGAAGAGGACAGCCAATAGATGTTATTTACCGCCAGCTTGTGTGGCTTCCGATGGAACAGACTGACTGATGAGTGAACCCTTTGAATTTTTTTTTTTTTTTTTTTTTGGCTTGGCTTGGCTTGGCTTGGCTCCATTCCACAATACCCCAGGCACTCTAATTACTTTTTATAATCTCTCTCTCTCTCTCTCTCTCTCTCTCTCTCTCTCTCTCTCTCTCTGTATCTTTCTCCCTTGCTGTCTCCCTCTCTCTCCTTCCATCCACTCTCTTTCTCTATCTTTCTTCCTGTCAAATAAAATACAGAGGTTCTAGGAAAAATATCAGTTGACATTCAGAAGAGGCAACAGCATCCTCACATTAATAACAGAATTTCATTAAAATATATGTTATTTGAAAAAAAACCTGCATGGTAGACCTTTTAGAAATGAAATGCTGGAAGACCCTTCATAACTAAACCCAGCATGTCATCCTTCAGAGGGACAGTTCTGCTTGAGTGCTGCTTTACTTTATAGATTCTAACTTATCTTGTTAATTGCAAGCTTTTGTCAAATTGAGCCAGTTATTTGAAATAAATCAATCCAGTGGCATTTATTATCACAGTGCCTGACTCAAAGCATGGAATTAATTGTAACATTTAGCCTTGCCTTAGAATAGAACTTCAGCTGGATTGCTGCAGATTTTATTTTGTACCTGAAAGATGGCAACAGGTTTTTAATGAAAAGTATACCATATGAGCTACAAAGAATCTAAAAGGATTAAAACAACTCTTATATAAAGTAAATACACTTTATTTCGTTTATGGCACAAGTATTTTCAGATTTTAGCGGCATGGGGTTTGCTTTTTTGTTCTTTTTGTTTTGCTTTTGTTTTTGTTTGTTTGTTTTGTTGTTGTTGTTGTTGTTTGATACAGGGTTTCTCTGTATAGCCCTGGCTGTCCTAGAACTCACTTTGTAGACCAGGCTGGCCTCGAACTCAGAAATCTTCCTGCCTCTTCCTCTGGAGTGTTGGGATTAAAGGCGTGGGCCACCAGGCCCGGCTCGAGGTTTGCTCTTTAAAGAAGAATGTTATAATTAAAAATAAAACTGAACTTTTCATTGACTTATTATTTTTTTCCAAAATGCAATGGTGTTTCAGAAACTTGAATTTCTTATTCAATACCTTATTGGAAAGTATTGAATTCTTCTCTTATTCAATATCTTAATGGAAAACAACCTTGTTTTAAATTCTGAAAGTCCTGAAGAGAACATTAGACTGATGAATTCTACTCTGAGTTATTACTAGATAACCATCATACCAAAAGCCCTACGGAGCCAGAGCAGAGCCTCATCCCGTTCTTATAAAGGCTGGGTCTGTGCTGTTTGCCTATAGCTGTTGGGAGCACAGTGAAGAGAAGGTGAGGCAAGTGTACCCTCTCCACACAGAAGGCATCCATTTGGATACTCTTCTGGCCCCTTTAATGCTGTAGGGAGTAAAGATGCAATGCATATTTCTACTATCATTTTTTATTTTGTTTTGTATGCAGCAAGTTTGATCTTTTTCCTTCTAACCGCCCCACTCTCCCCGCTTTTTAAAGAGCACTCAAGTATAAGAAAAATGCAGTCAAACTTCCACTGTTCAATTTCATCCAGAAACTTTAAGCCTGTTTTCAGCTAAGAAGTAACAGACATAATGGGAAAAGTGCCGATTAATATACATTTTATTTTACATGTGTGGGAGTTTTGCCCACATGACTGTCTTGCACCATCTATATGCCATGCATGCCAAAGGCAGAGCAAGGTGTCAGATTCTCTGGAGCTAGAGCTACAGGCAATTGTGAGCACAACATGTGGCTACTGAGAAGGATGTTGACCCTCTGGAAAACAACCAGTAATCTTAGACTCTGAGCCATCTCTGTATTGCTCTACTTGACAATAATTTCAAGTGACTTCCTACCTTTATGCTTAGGACATTCTATTTCAATTATTATGGGGTTTTTTTTGTTTGTTTGTTTTGAGGTAAGATTTTGCTATGCCAACCAGACTAGTCTTGAACTAGTGGTCTTCCTCCCTCTACCTTGAAGTGCTGAGATTACAGAGATGTGTACTCCTAGCTTAAATGATACTTGAATAATTGTGTGTGTGTTAATCTGCCATTGCTGTATTCATGGTGAGGATAATTCCCTCATTTGAACACGTGTTACAGGTGCCATTGTGAGGTCTTCAGGAGAACTAGTAGTGGGAAAATACAGCCTCGGTTCTGTCCAAGAAGATTGGAAATATCAAGAGCTTTGCAGTTTTTTTCTCACTCATCTTCTGGGTTTCTATTTTGAGACTTCAGTTCTTGTCAATTTGTCTGATAATCAAATGCTAGACTTGCCAGGAGCTTGAGTAGCATCAAGCATTAAGGCTCACTGCAGAGAATTTTTCAGCCAGCTTTCCCAGGAAGAGCTCTTGTTCTATACACAAACATTTTCCTGTGGTGAGTTTTAAGTGCTTTGCTCAAGCAAACCATCACATAAATTAAGCTGGTCGTATCAAAATGAAAGCAAATTTTATTATTTCTCTGGGGTTGTAGTCAACGTGTATGGTTAATAACCCATGTGGAATTTTAGGCTCTTATCATGTTTACCTTGAATTTGTATTAAGTAGGTACCATGGTACGGTTAGTTTTGACATTAAAACTCTTTTTCCGAGTATTAATAGGTGTTAGTATTTTTGAAAACTCTGAATACCTGGGATTCCATTAATTTTTGTACAATTTTAGCTCTTTCTCCTGATGTGTTTTCTAGTCTCTCAAAATTACCTTGATTGTTAATTGTCCTGCCTTGCCTCCTGCTGTTTATAAACAGCTTACAAAACAGCCTCAGCTAGAGCAGCAGGTGACTGCAGAGAGTCCAGACCCTACAGCCTGGTGCCACACCAGCTTCCCTCAGGCTTATTGTGTCAGAAATAAATGAAGGGGAAGAGACACTTAATATTTTCAGATCTTGCACAAAAGAGACTGTGATCTATATCTCTAACCAAAATGTACCTAGGGAACAGTAAAGAGGAATTACTGCAAATACCCTCTAGCTTTAAGAAAATCTGAGGTATCTTAAAGTGAAAATTGAGGAAGCAATAAATAGATCATTATGTGACAATCTGAGTCCAATTAATTTCAATAAATTCCACAGTGTGACTTCAATCATTCACTCTTTCATTTATTAAACAAACATCCTAGCATTTTGTGAAACTCAGCTGTTGCTGGCAGTGATTAACCCTCAATGTACCATCTCAGCATGCCTTCAAACCCTTAGGCATTTAACTACACATAGATTTTTTTTTTCCTTTTCTCTCTCAATTCATATTCCTTGGAGGGAATGAAGTAATGTATCAAACAAACAGCACAGTTCCAAATAGTGGCAGATGCTGAAGAAGTACCTACCACAGGGCAATGAGAAATAATAAAATGGCCGTAAAACTAACATGATCAACAAACATGATTTCAGTGAATGTATGGGGAAATAAAGATCAATAGCTCAAGGGAAAGTTGAATGAATGACTTACAGGAGAAGAAAGTAAGCAGGTTATACATCACTCTCAAAATATCATCACTCAATCAACCACAGACTGGCAAGGCAGGCAAAATTACCTTCACATTTTCCTGCATATTCCCTGAAGTTTCCTGACTCCTGTTTTCCTGACCTTGGCATCTATTCAAGGGCTCTGAGTTTACGTTTTTCTTCTTTAAACAGGTGTCTCAGTCTAGAGCCCCAAACCGGAGAGAGCATTCCTGAGACCTTCTTCTGAAAGGTTAACCCAGACAGCTCCCTGCATGTGGACACCAGGCAGTTAATGAAGTTCAGAGAGCCAGAAAATACTAGCACAAAAGAGGAAAGACAGCATAGGAATTTCCAACTCTTTTTTTTTTTTTTTAATGCAAAGCCCTACATGAATTTTCAAATGCAGATTTGCTTGGGAAATAAATAGAATTTTCTATCCTTTGCCCAGGACTTCAAATTGAGGTAAACTATTTTTCAACAATGAAAAGAACACTGTGCCTGTGCTTTCTCTGATGGTTTTCTTTGTTGTGATTAGTTTCTTGGTTCCGCGGCATCTGCAGGTGGGGTTAGTGTTTTGCTCCTTTGTCCGACTGAAAGGTTTCCTGACAGATGGTGATAGCAAGGAAATGGGACCTGTGTATTTTTGAGGTGGGAGAATGCCTGGGCTCATCAAAAGAACAATTATCATAAATAAACAGACTTCAAGGTGCCCTACTGTCACTGAGCTCTGGGATGTTACCACAGAAGGGAAGGACCTCCTTCACACTGTAGAAAATAGCTTCCTGCCTCCTTTACCACTTCTGAATAAGATTCACACAAGGCTTGCAGTGAGCTATTGGCAGAATAGTTTAACCACAAGGCATTGAACTCATTGTAGGTGTTAAATATAGTAACTGTGAAATGACTACTTAGTTCAAGTTCAAGTAGCTGAGTAAAAATATCTGATCTATATTCTGCATCATTTACTGTTTAACAGAGTCAACTGAGTTTAAGATAAATACTCCTGAAACTAATTAGGCTTATTTAGGGAGAAAAGAATGAATGGAAAGTAACAGCAAACTGTTAACACCAAGTTTATCATAAGCACTAATGCATTTGGGGTTAGAGGACATAATAAGTAGTTTTAATTTATTTACCTTTTAAAGTTAGAACAATGTCTAAACTTGTCTTTTAAAGTGTTACAATTTTCAAACACAACTCCGGGGGAACATTCCTTTATAAAATAAGGACAGACCACTTTATACTGGGACATAACTATCACCAAAGCTGGGGTCTAAAATACTTTATCTAATCATAAATATTGCTCATAATATACTCAAAAATGGGTTAGATGAATGGTGGTAAAGAGTTTTGTGTGTGTGTGTGTGTGTGTGTGTGTGTGTGTGTGTGTGTGCTGTACAGTCTGGTCTTTAAAGACATATTTTAGTATAGAAGCTATACTAACTTACAAGGGAAGTATGCCTCAGAAAAAAGGTATCTGCAATCGATTTTTAAATGTTTTCACTGAAAGCCAAGTTTGTTTTGCTTTTTCTTGTAGAGTTAATATTTTGATTATTATGTGGCAGGACAGTCTTCTTTTCTGGTTCAACTTATCGGTATTCAATAAGCTTTTATGTTTATAGGCACTCATCAGGTAGAAGAAATTGTCTTCTATGATTTCATTGAAAATATTTTCTGGTCCTTGGAGCTTAGATTCTTCACCTTCTTCCATTCCTATTATCATATGTACTCACTTATAAATGAGCATTAGCAATAAAGTGCAATCCATAGACTGAAAAACAACAACAACAACAACAACAACAACAAAACAAAACAAAACAAAACAAAACAAAAACAGGGTAATAAGGAGGGCCCCAAGGGAGGATGCGTACATCTCTCTCAGAAGGGGAAACAAAAAATCATCAGAGGTGGATAGAGAGAGAGAGGAGGGAGGAAGGGAAAGAGATGGCCAGTAGGTGTAAGGAGAAGAGAGGCAGCAGAGGGCTGGGAATGAGAATGGAAATCGATGAGGATGAGGGCCATTTCTGGGACTAGCTGGAAGCCTGGGACAGGGGAGGCTGCAGAGAGTTTATGAGGTGACCCTAGCTGAGATTACTACCAGTAGGAGGTAGAGAGACTGAAGTGGCCATATCCTGTAGCAAGGCATAACTTCCAATTGAGGTAATGGGGACATCAACCCACCAACAAAACCTTCAACACAAAATTTGTTCTGACTACAAATGCAGAAGAATAAAGATGGAGCGAAGACTTAGGGAACAGCTAACCAATGGTTGGCCCAACTTGAGACCAATCCCATAATCAAGAACCAATCCTTGACACTATTTATGATGCTCTCTCTTTTCTGCTTGCAGACAGAAAGCTAGCACAATATTCTCCTTAGAGGCTTTATCCAGCAGCAGTTGGAAAGAGATGCAGAGACCCAAAACCAAACATTGGGCAGAGGTTGAAGAGCCTTGTGAAAGAGTCGGTAATAGAATTGAACAAGGCAGTGGGATCAACGACAACACAGGAAGACCTACAGATTCAACTAATTTGGGTCCAGAGGGCCTCACAGAGACTGAACCATCGACCAAAGAGCATGCAGGGGCTGGCCCTAAGCCCCCTACATATTTGTAGCAGATGTGCAGCTTGATCTTCACTTGGGTACCCTAACAATTGGAGTGGGGGCTATCTCTGACTCTGTTGACTGCTGTGGGAATCCCTTACCCTGCCTTGACTGCTTGGTTGTGCTTCAGCTAGAGAGGATGTGCCTAGTCCTCCTGGGACTAGATATCCCAGGGTAAAGTTTGTTTGAGGCAAAAGGTAAGGGGTAATGGAGGGAGGGATTTGTAAAAGCAGGTCTGGGAGGGCGGTGTTGAGGTGTAAAATTCTCCAAAAAAAGTTGTTCAAAAATTATTTTAAATTACAAAAGAAGAAAATCTAAGTCTAAAATGCTCTTTCTTAAAGCTCCTATATAACCAGCAGATATCTGACTAATTTCCCTTGTTTGTGTCTATGCTTATTTATATTCTACTTTTTCTGAGAAATCTCTATAGGAATTTTCAAAAATATCTTCATTGAAATTAAATTTTTCTCCTCTTAATAGAAGATATGGTATCAGAAATAGTATTTAATTTAAATAAATAACCTTACTTTGTCTAGCTGAGTCTTAAAACACATTGAGGAGTAAAATATGGTTTGAACACCAAGGTATCTAATCACATCAGTTACTGGGGAGAATTTATGCTATTCTGCAATACTTATTTTGTATTTTTTCTCAGATTTTATAATGTGTATTTGTCCAATACTGAAAACATTCTTGACTTTTCATATTAAACAATAAGCCCAGAATAACCCACTTTAAAGAACGAATAATTTGTTTTTCTCTCAGTTTCTCTAATGCCAACTGATATATTTTGAAAGACAGAACCATCACATTTATATTATGTCAAATAGATGTATTATGTCTAAAAAGTAGAACAGGGTCAAAGTGACCATGACTGTAGTTCCAACCTATGTTGATAAATGAATGTAGTAGTATATATTTATATTCATATAGGAATGTACATAGATAGAAACAAGCAATGTACACAATCTCAAAGGAAGGAGGCCCTCTAAGATTTTCTGATTTGCTTCTGATTAAACCGAAAGGCAAACATAACTGGGAAAATTGCCATTTGTCAACTGTTCCATGTCATCTCTTATGGTGATATAATTCTTTACACAGCAAATGTCAGAACGCTGACACTCTTCTGCACAAACTAAAACAAGCTCAAAATGGAGCACTAATTATCCAAGAACATTGGCAGGGTTCATGTGGAAATGAATGGTGGGGCAATTGGCACAGTCTTCCCAGGCCTCAAGAAAGCCCGTATTTCTTCTCTTTTGGACACCCCTGAGGGGAAAGGGCAGTGAACACGTGAGATTTGAGTTATTTTTTAAAGTTAGAAAACAAATGATTTTAAGTCCTTGTTTAATTAAAAATGGAACAGTAGACGTGGATGACTCACTTCTGTCTTAAAAAGCTGAAAATTAAAAAAATCATGCAATGCACTAAAAATACAAAGACTGAATCAAGTGTTGCTTCCCCTAAAAATCTTCCAGTAGATTCTGGTGCATCATTACGCAGGTAAGCAGATTATGGCTCTCACTGAGTTGAAGGTCATAACACAAAGCAGCACAAATATTTACATCCTTAAATAGATAACTACATTATGATTATTAAGTAGTATTTCTTTTCTGATTGACAGAGAAGTTACAGTATACATTCTTCAAATATGCAAATCTTACCTTAAGAAAAACTTTAGCATGAGGCGTTTCTCCGTCCAGTGGTGATTCACCATCCTTCATGCACTGATTTAGGTAGGAAAGCACTGGTTATATGTATTACATTTTACTCAGAAACACCGATGACATTTTCCTTTACTAGGTAGCTTGCAGTAACTACTTCTTGTCATAATGTTGTCATAGTGACAGTGACATCAATGCACTTCATTGTAACCATGCAGTGATTTATCTGAGAAAAATATCAGCACCGATTCCTTGTATATTTATTTTTTGAAACACTTTAAAATATGCTATTCAATATACAAGTAAATGGGAGTCAAGTAGAAGCCAGGTACATCAGATTAAATAATAAAAACATATATCTAGAAATATGAATTAAAAACACAAGTGCCTGACGGGTATGATGCAGATGTTGTTGAACATGGCCAAGAGATCACATTTACCTGGTTGCTAAGGAGATTTTTTTTTTCTCAAATGCCTTTGCCAAACACAAAAGATTGTCTGTCAATGACAGCTCATTTTAATTATTTTTAAATCCTTTAAAATATTTTTTTGACTCCTGGAATGGTATTATGGTAATAGTTGCACATGCTGGATTTCAGCCGACACAACTTTGGCAAAGCATCAGCCTGCATGCCAAAGGGGTATTACTGAAGTGCCAATTTTTTTTCCAATTTTATTAGATATTTTCTTCATTTACATTTCAAGTGTTATCCAGAAAGTTCCCTATACCCTCCCCCCTCCCGGCCCTGCTCCCCTACCCACCCGCTCCCACATCTTGGCCCTGGCGTTCCCCTGTACTGGGGCATATAAAGTCTGCATGACCAAGGGGCCTCTCTTCCCAATGATGGCCAACTAGGCCATCCTCTTCTA
>LR749712.1:758419-826862 GCA_902729485.2 Mus minutoides
GGAGGGTGTCATCCTGAGTGAGGTAACCCAATCACAAAAGAGCTCACATAACATGTACTCACTGATATGTGGATACTAGCCCAGAAGCCTAGACTATCCAAGATACAATTTACTAAACCCATGAATCTCAAGAAGAATGAAGTTCAAAATGTGGTCTCTTTGCCCCTTCCTAAAATTAAGAACAAAGCACACATTGAAGAAGTTACAGAGATCATGTGTGAAGCCGAATCAAAAGGATGGACCAACCAGTCCATCCCAGGATGCCAGGGATCCTTCCCATAGTCAGCCACCAAAATAAACACTATAGCATATGCCAGCAAGATAATGCTGAAAGGGACCTGATATAGCTGTCTCGTGGGAGGCCATACCAGTGCCTGGCAAACACGGAAGTGGTTGCTCACATTCAGCTATTAGTTGGAACACAGGACTCCCAAGGAAGGAGCTAGAGAAAGTACCCAAGGAGCTGAAGGGGTCTTCAACCCTACAGGTGGAAGAATAACATGAACTAACTAGTTTCCCCTGCGCTCATGTCTCTAGCTGCATATATGGAAGAAGATGGCCTAGTTGGCCATCATTGGGAGGAGAGGCCCCTTGGTCATACAGACTCTATATGCCCCAGTACCGGGGAACGCCAGGGCCATTATGTTGGAGGGCATGGGTAGGGGAGCGGGACGGGGATGTGGGAGGGTAAGGGGAAATTTCTGGATAACATTCGAAATGTAAATGAAGAAAATATCTAATAAAGAGAAAAAAAATTTTAAAAAAATCAGATTGCATACTGTCTTTTCCAAAGCTACTCTGAGATGACAAAAAGGCTGCTCCTTGAAAGGACATCCTT
The DNA here is from genome assembly GCA_902729485.2 of Mus minutoides. Taxonomy (NCBI): domain Eukaryota; kingdom Metazoa; phylum Chordata; class Mammalia; order Rodentia; family Muridae; genus Mus; species Mus minutoides. Next base: position 759,258 of record LR749712.1, read on the forward strand.
AAGTCACACACACAGGTAAAATCTTGGACAAAATGGTAATTATTTGTAAGAATTGAAAGCAGGATTCTGGAGACACTGCTTTCTAACAAGTTGTCCTCAGTTTTTTATTTTTCCAGTGAGTAGATATATAATGTAAATTAATAACACAATTCAATTATAAGGAGGTCAAACAATATTAAGCCATTAAGTTCCCTAGATAGACTCGGTGTAGGTGGGATAAAATTTCTATGACATCAAAGAAGTTGTCTTCTACATAAAGGTGTGGTATATAGTGCAACATTTCTTATCCGAGGAAGTCTAAAAAAAACCTTTTTTGCTTTAAGCCATGTTAATTAAAATCACGTTAAAGGGTTTTACTACTGAATCATTCGCTATAAATATGCACAATAAGCTAAATTTTCTTTCAAAATTTAAGAAATTTCTTTTGCAGTAATATCAATGATCATAGACTCTGAACTGAAAATGAGAGATATTGAAAGCTTCTATGATAACATAACTCCACATTGAAAAAAAAGCAAAAGCAAACAAACAAACAAACAAACAAACAACAGCAAAAACAGTCCAGACAGGAAGCTACTGAAATTTGCTCTTAAAATGTATGATAAAGATGCTGAAGTCACAGCTCTTCACAGTTGATGGCTTCTTGAAAGGGTTTGAGAAGGACTCAGTTGTCCACTAAAAGTCAGTCATGCTCCAGTGACTATTTGGGCAACACAAAGTGAACTTAGTGTATTTGGGGAAGGCAGGGAAGGGAGAAGATGAGTGTCATGTACCTCAGAGGACTGGGAAACAATAGTGATCATAGTACATTATATGAGATTTCAAAATAATTAATAGAAATATAATTTAGGGGGAAAATTAAGATGACTTCAAAGAATTCAAAATTCAATACTTCATTGTGATCTAATTGACCATTTGTTTAAATTTAATAATTATTTAAATATTTAAGTATCAATTATTTGTTTGAATATTATTTAAATATTTCTTTAAATATTATTTGAATAAATATTTAACTAAAATTTAATAAATAAATCTTATCTATTCTTTACAATAGCATGGTGCAGCTTCTCCTACAATATTGATGTCAGGTTGCATGATAAAAATGATATTAATCCCAAGAGGCAAGCTAATATGTATACAATATGGAAAACATAGCTAAATTCTATGAATAGCCTAGTATGAAATAAGAAACTGTTTAAGACTCCACAGTAAACATAAAGAGTTTTAGAATGCAAGTAGTTCTCACTACTTAGATATATTTCTCCGTCATTCTACATTAGGTAATATCATGGTTATTGGGACACAGAGGGAGCTGGGTTTATCTATTTTATTAGACTATTTTTAGACAATTTACTTTTTAGAATGTGGATTTAAAGGATGTCAGGTTATCTTGGCTTGAAATGATGGATATCTAGTAAGATCTGTGTTTTTATGAAATTGTGTTTTGCTCTTATGCAATGAAGTAAGACATCAACAGGAATCTCTAATTTTCATTTTTTATATTGTTCTTTCTATCCCTATTCCTATGAGGCTGCTCTAGGTCTGGTATTGGAAGGGGTGCAACTTGAAATAGCCATAAAGTGCTGAGTGTACAAGACTTTCTTGTACTTAATTTTGAACTACTAGGGAAGATATTTTGAAAAATCTTTATGTATGTATGACTTCAGAAAAATAATAGGACCACCCAAGATGTTGTTTTTATAATTTAATCGAATCCCCTACTGCTAAACAGCAACTCCACTTTGAATGAGTTATTGGTGCATTAAAAATATAGAGACTATGCTTTTATTAATATTTTTGGTGTATGTTTTATAGAATGATGAAATTTTTCTCTGATGTGTTTTACATTTAGTAACATAAATTTTATTGACATTAGCTTAAGTATACATTTCACATTGCTCTGTGATACAAGAATATAATCACTCCCTTCTGCTCCCGTGTTTGTGCTTTCAATAGAATTTTGGCACTTGGATACCTTAATAATGCCAAATATGTTTAAATTATTAGATGTAAAAGCTTATTATGATCATTCATATGTGCTCATATGTATTTATTTTCAGCTGATAAGAAGTATTATCAATACTAAATAAAAATTCATTTTATACATAAAAAATATTTACATAACAGTTTCCGCTTTTAAATTTATGCACATTAGAATGTTCCTAACTAGTGTTGGTATCTTGTGAATTAGAGAAGATTGATTTCAGTGACTGACATGTCTTGTGGAGTTAAAAAAAATTCATTGTAATTGTTTCAACAGCAAAATATAAATTCTCCAAATTTTAAGTAGGTGACCTAAGATAAGTAAAACATGTAGTAAAGCCAGTTCAAATATATTTAAATTTTAGAAAATAGGCTATATGAATCATCAAAATAAGAGAAAAGCCATCTTGTGGAAGATCAAATAATAATCTGAGATTTAAAAATGAATTTCTGCAAAATAGTATTTCACAATTGTTAATCATCTCATGATAATTAAGATTACTTATTTTGGGAAACTGTTGTTCTTTTTAGTAGGTTCATGGATTGTTGAGTCTGGCTCCAGAGAGTATGACTAAGCATATGTGCATAAGTCTTAGATCCAAAACGGAACATCCAGTGGTATGTCTCATCATTTTTCTATATTTCCTTTAGATATTTAATTATTTTTCTTGACCTGTACTTAAGTTAAAATATAATTTCATTAACTCTATTTTTTCCTTTCCTCCCTTCAACTTTCCCCATTCTTCATTCATTTAAAATTGACAACCTGATCTTCTATCCCATGGCTCCCAGAGACCAGTCCATGCTGGAGAGCATGCTAGCCACAGAAGGAACAGAGCTTCTAGGGCAGGGTCCTTTTGGACCTTCATCCTCAGCCAGAGGCAGTGCTAACCTTCAGTCCTCTGTGTACCTTCCCACCAGAGGAGAGGTTGCCTACAGCAAGTGCCCAGACACCAAAGACTCAGGGTGGTCAACATTTTTTTTTATCCTGGGTCTCTCAGAGACCAATCCACCCAGCAGAGTGTGTGGGCCACAGAAGCAACAGAGCTTCTTGCACAGGGTACCTTCCAGGCCTTCAGGAGGAGGCTGACCCTCAGTACTCTGTGCAACTTCCCCACCAGAGGAGAGTTTGCCTGCAGTACATGCTCTGAACCCAGTTACTCAGGAGAGAGCTGGTCTCCCAGGAGTGCTGACTGAGGCTAACAGACTGACAGGAGGAACAAGCTCTAGCCAGCGAAAGCTAGAACATCTAACACCAGAGATTATCACATGGTGAAAGGCATCTTACTAACAGAAACAAAGATCACTCAGCATCATCAGAACCCAGTACTCTCACCACAGGGAGTCCTGGATACCCCAACACACTGGAAAAGCAAGGTTCAGGTTTCAAATCATATCTCATGATGCTGATAGAGGATTTTAAGAAGGACATTAATGACTCCCTTAAAGAAACACAGGAGAACACTGCTAAACAGGTTGAAGTCCTTAAAGAGGAAACACAAAAATTCCTTAAAGAATTACAGGAAAACATAGCCAAACAGGTGAAGGAATTGAACAAAACCATTCCAAGATCTAAAAATAGAAGTAGAAACAAGAAAGAAAAGCAAAAGGGAGACAACACTGGAGATAGATATCCTAGGAAAGAAATCAAGAGCAATAGATGCAAGCCTCACCAACAGAATACAAGAGATGGAAGAGAGAATCTACGGTGCAGAAGATTCCATAGGAAAAATAGACACAACAATCAAAGAAAATGCAAAATACAAAAAGATCCTAAAAAAAAAAAAAAAAAAAAAAAAAAAAAAAAAAAAAAAAAAAAAAAAAAAAAAAAAAAAAAAAAAAAAAAAAAAAAAAAAAAAAAAAAAAAAAAAAAAAAAAAAAAAAAAAAAAAAAAAAAAAAAAAAAAAAAAAAACAAAAAAAAAAAAAAAAAAAAAAAAAATCCAGGAAATCCAGGACACAATGAGAAAACCAAATCTAAGAATAATAGGTATAGATGAGAATAAAGATTTTCAACTTAGAGGGCTAGTACTATCTCCAAAAAAATTATAGAACCAAACTTCACATACCTAAAGAAAGAGATGCCCATGAACATACAAGAAGCCTACAAAACTGCAAATAGACTAGACCAGAAAAGAAATTCCTCCCAACATAAAATCCAAACAACAAATGTACTAAATAAAGATAAAATATTAAAAGCAGTAAGAGAAAAAGGTCAAGTAACAAATAAATGCAAGCCTATTAGAATTATTCCAGACTTCTCACCAGAGACTATGAAAGCCAGAAGATCCTGGACAGATATTATACAAACCCTAAGAGAACACAAATGCCAGCACAGGCTACTAAACCCAGCATAACTCTCAATTACCATAGATGGAGAAACCAAAGAATTCCATGACAAAACCAAATTCACACAATATCTTTCCATGAATCCAGGCCTTCTAAGGATAATAAAGGGGAAAACTAACACAAAGTGGGAAATTGTGCCATAGAAAAGCAAGAAAGCAATCCTCCAACAAACCTAAAAGAAGAAAGCCTAAAGAACAGAATCCCAACTCTAAAAACAAAAATAGCAGCAAGCAACATTTACTTTACCTTAATATCTCTTGATATCAATGGATTCAATCCCCTAATAAAAAGACATAGACTAACAGACTGGCTACATAAAAAGAACCCAACATTTTGCTGCAAACAGGAAACCCACCTCAGTGACAAAGACAGAGAAAATGGCTGGAAAACAATTTACTAAGCAAATGGTCCCAAGAAAAAAGCTAGTGTAGCCATTCTAATATCAAATAAAATTGACTTCTAACCGAAAGTTTTCAAAAAACGACAAGAAGGGGCACTTCATACTTGTCAAAATTAAAATCTACCAAGATGAACTCTCAACTTAGAAAATCTATGCTCCAAATACAAGGGCATCCACATTCATTACAGAAACTTTAATAAAGCTCAAAGCACACATTGCACTTCACAAAAAAGTAGTGGGAGACTTAAACACCCTACTCTCATAAATGAATATATCATGAAAACATAAACTAAACAAAGACGCAATGAAACTAACAGAAGTTATGAGCCAAATGGACTTAACAGATATCTACAGAACTTTTTATCCTGAAACAAAAGGATATAACTTCATCTAGGCACCTCATGGTACCTTCTCCAAAATGGACCATATAGTCACAAAACAGATCTCAACAGATACAAAAATATTGAAACTATCCCATGGATCCTATCAGATTATGATGGACTATGGCTGCTCTTCAATTACAACATAAATAATCGAAAGCCAACATTCAAGTGGAAGCTGAACAGCATTCTATTCAATGATAACATGATCAAGGAAGAAAGAAAGAAAGAAAGAAAGAAAGAAAGAAAGAAAGAAAGAAAGAAAGAAAGAAAGAAAGAAAGAAAGAAAAAAGTTAAAATTTTTAGATTTAATGAAAATGAAGCCACAACATACCCACATTTATGGGACACAATGAAAGCAGTCCTAAGAGGAAAATTCATAGCTCTGAAACCAGAGAGAGCATACACTATCACCTTTATAGCACACCTTAAATCTCTAGAACAAAAAGAAGCAAATTCACCTAAGAGGAGTAGACAGCAGGAAATAATCAATCTCAGGGGTGAAACCAGCCAAGTGGAAACAAAAAGAACTATTCAAAGAATCAACCAAACCAGGAGCTGGTTCTTTGAGAAAATCAACAAGATACATAAACCCTTAGCCAGACTCACTAGAGGGCACAGGGATAGCATCCTAATTAACAAAATCAAAAATAAAAAGGGAAACATAACAATAGATCCTGAGGAAATCCAAAACACAATCAGATCCTTCTACAAAAGGCTATACTCAACAAAACTGGAAAACTTGGATGAAATGGAAAAATTTCTAGACAGACACCAGGTATCAAAGTTAAATCAGGATCAAATTAATGACCTAAACAGTCCTATATCACCTGAAGATATAGAAGCAGTCATTAATAGTCTCCCAACCAAAAAAAGGTCAGGACCAGATGGGTTTAGTGCAGAGTTCTATCAGACCTTCAAAAAATACCCAATTCCAGTTCTACTCAAACTATTCCACAAAATAGAAACAGAAGGTACTCTACCCAATTCATTCTATGAAGCCACAATTACTCTGATAACTAAACCACATAAAGATCCAACAAAGATAGAGAACTTCAAACCAATTTCCCTTATGAATACTGATGCAAAATACTCAATAAAATTCTTCCAAAACGAATCCAAGAACACACCAAAATGATCATTCATCATAACCAAGTAGTCTTCATCCCAGGGATGCAAGGATGGTTTAATGTATGGATAAAATAATAGTGGGATACTTAAACACCCACTCTCATAAATGATTATATCTTGAATACAGAAACCAGACACAGTGAAACTAACAAAATTTATGAAACAAATGGATTTAACAGATATCTACAGAACTGTTTGTTTGTTTGTTTGTTTGTTTGTTTTTCTTGTTGTTGTTGTTTTGAGACAGGGTTTCTCTGTATAGCCCTGGCTATCCTGGAACTCACTCTGTATACCCGGCTGGCCTTGAACTCAGAAATCCACCTGCCTCTACCTCCCAAGTACTGGTATTAAAGGCATGCTGTGCCACCATGCCTGGCTCTCTACAGAACTTTTTATCCTGAAACAAAAGGATATAACTTCATCTAGGCACCGCATGGTACCTTCTCCAAAATGGACCATATAGTCACAAAACAGATCTCAACAGATACAAAAATATTGAAACAATCCCATGGATCCTATCAGATTACCACAGACTAAGGCTTCTATAACAACATAAATAATACAAAGCCAACATTAAAGTGGAAATTGAAAAACATTGTGTTCAATGATAACTTGATCAAGAAAGAAAGAAGGAAGGAAGGAAGGAAGGAAGGAAGGAAGGAAGGAAGAAAGAAAGAAAGAAAGAAAGAAAGAAAGAAAGAAAGAAAGAAAGAAAGAAAGAAAGAAAATAGATATTGAAGATTTTTTTAGAGTTTAATGAAAATGAAGCCACAACATTCCCAAACTTATGGGACAAAATGAAAGCAATCATAAGAGGAAAACTCATAGCTCTGAAACCAGAGAGAGCATACACTATCAGTTTGATAGCACACCTAAAATCTCTAGAACAAAAGGAAGCAAATTCACCCAAGAGGATTAGACAGCAGGGACTAATCAAACTTAGGGCTGAAATCAACCAAGTGGAAACAAAAAGAACTATTCAAAGAATCAACCAAACCAGGAGCTGGTTCTTAGAGAAAATCAACAAGATACATAAACCCTTAGCCAGACTAACTAGAGAGCACAGGGACAGCATCCTAATTAACAAAATCAGAAATGAAAAGGGAGACATAACAACAGATCCTGAGGAAATCCAAAACACCATCAGATCCTTCTACAAAAGGCTATACTCAACAAAACTGGAAAACCTGGATGAAATTTAAAAATTTCTTGACAGATACCAGGTACCAAAGTTAAATCAGGATCAGATTAATGACTTAAACAGTCTTAAATCCCCTGAAGAAATAGAAGCAATCATTAATATTCTCCCAACCAAAAAAGCCTAGGACCAGATGGGTTTAGTGCAGAGTTCTATCAGACCTCAAAGAATACCTGATTCCAATTCTCCTCAAACTATTTTAGAAAATAGAAACAGAAGTTACTCCATCCAATTCATTCTATTATATTAATTATATATTAATTCTAAACATATTAAAAGCAATATACAGCAAACCAATAGCCAACATCAAACTAAATGGAGAGAAGCAGGAAGCAATCCCACTAAAATCAGGGACTAGACAAGGCTGCCCACTTTCTCTCTACCTATTCAATATAGTACTTGAAGTCCTAGCCAGAGCAATATGACAACAAAGGAGGTCAAGGGGATACAAATTGGAAAGGAAGAATTCAAAATATCACTATTTGCAGATGACAGGAGAGTATACATAAGTGACACTAAAAATTCCACCAGAGAACTCCTAAACCTGATACACAGATTCAGTCAAGTAGCTCACAAGATGGTCATGTGGTTTTAGTCTTTGAATTTATTTATATAGTGGATTAACTTGATGGTTTCGAGTATATTAAGCCATCCCTGTATCCCTGGATGAAGCCTACTTGGTTATAATGAATGATCTTTTTGATGTGTTCTTGGATTCTGTTAATGAGAATTTTATTGAGTATTTTTGCACTGATATTCATAAGGGAAATTGGTCTGAAGTTCTCTATCTTTGTTGGATCTTTGTGTGGTTTAGTTATCAGAGTAATTATGGCTTCATATAATGAATTGGGTAGAGTATCTTCTGTTTCTATTTTGTGGGATAGTTTGAGAAGAACTAGAATTAGGTATTCTTTAAACGTCTGATAGAACTCTGCACTAAACCCATCTGGTCCTTGGCTTTTTTTTTTTTTTTTTTTTTTTTTGGTTGTGAGACTATTAAAGACTGCTTCTATTTCTTCAGGGGATATAGGACTGTTTAGGTCATTACTTTGATCCTGATTTAACTTTGCTACCTGGTATCTGTCTAGAAATTTTTCCATTTCATCCAGGTTCCAATTTTGTGGAGGATAGCCTTTTGTAGAAGGATCTGATTGTGTTTTAGATTTCCTCAGGATCTGTTGTTTTGTTTCCCTTTTCATTTTTTATTTTGTTAATTAGGATGCTGACCCTGTGCCCTCTAGTGAGTCTGGCTAAGGGTTTATGTATCTTGTTGATTTTTTCAAAGAACCAGTTCCTGGTTTGGTTGATTCTTTGAAAAGTTCTTTTTGTTTCCACTTGGTTGATTTCACCCCTGAGATTGATTATTTCCTGCAGTGTGCTCCTCTTGGGTGAATTTGCTTCCTTTTGTTCTAAAGATTTTAGGTGGGCTGTCAAGCTGCTTGTGTATGCTCTCTCTAGTTTCTTTTCGGAGGCACTCAGAGTTATGAGTTTTCCTCTTAGGATTGCTTTCCTTGTGTCCCATAAGTGTGGGTATGTTGTGGTTTTATTTTCATTAAACTCTAAAACGTTTTTAATTTCTTTCTTTATTTCTTCCTTGACTAAGGTATCATTGAGGAGTGTTGTTCATTTTCCATGTGGATGTTGGCTTTGTATTATTAGTCAATGGTGATCTAATAGGATGCATGGGAAATTTTCAATATTTTGTATCTGTTGAGGCCTGTTTTTTGACCAATTATATTGTCAATTTTGGAGAAGGTTCCATGAGGTGCTGAGAAGAAAGTATATTCTTTTGTTTTAGCATAAAATGTTCTATAGATATCTATTAAATGCATTTGTTTCATAACTTCTGTTAGTTTCACTGTGTCCCCATTTTTTTTCTCTTTCTAGGATCTGTCCATTGATGTTAGTGGGCATTGAAATCTCCAAATAATATTGTATGAGGTGCAATATGTGCTTTGAGCTTTACTAAAGTTTCTTTAATGAATGTGGCTGCCCTTGCATTTGGAGCATAGGTATTCAGAATTGGGAGTTCATCTTGGAAGATTTTACCTTTGATGAGTATGAAGTGTCCCTTCTTGTCTTTTTTGATAACTCTAGGTTGGAAGTCAACTTTATTCGTTATTAGAATGGCTACTCCAGCTTGTTTCTTCAGACTGTTTTCTTTGAAAATTGTTTTCCAGCTTTTCACTCTGAGTTATTGTCTGTCTTTTTCTCTAAGATAGGTTCCTGTAAGCAGGAAAACGTTGGTTCCTGTGTGTGTAGCCAGTCTGTTAATCTATGTCTTTTTATTGGGGAATTAAGTCCATTGATATTAAGAGATATTAAGGTAATGTAATTGTTGCAACCTGTTATTTTTGTTGTTAGACTTGGGATTCTGTTCTTGTGGCTGTCTTCTTTTAGGTTTGTTGAAGGAATACTTTCTTGACTTTTCTAGGGCAGAGTTCCTTCCTTGTATTGATGTTTTTCCATTATTATCCTTTGAAGGGTTGGATTCGTGGAAAGATATTGTTTGAATTTGATTTTGTCATGGAATACTTTAGTTTCTCCATCTATGGTAATTGAGACTTTTGTTGGGTATAATAGCCTGGGCTGGCATTTGTGTTCTCTTAGTGTCTGTATAACATCTGTCCAGAATCTTCTGGCTTTCATAGTCTCTGGTGAGAAGTCTGGAGTAATTTTAATAGACCTGCCTGTGTATGATACTTGACCTTTTTCCCTTACTGCTTTGAACATTCTGTCTTTATTTAGTGCATTTGTTGTTCTGATTATTATGTGTCAGGTGGAATTTCTTTTCTGGTCCAGTCCATTTGGAGTTCTGTAGGCTTCCTGTATGTTCATAGGCATCTCTTTCTTTAGGTATGCGACGTTTTCTTCTATATTTTTTTGAAGATATTTGTTGGCCCTTTAAGTTGAAAATCTTTTTCTCATTTACTCCTATTATCTGTAGGTTTGGTCTTCTCATTGTGTCCTGTATTTCATGGATGTTTTGATTTAGGATGTTTTTGCATTTTGAATTTTTTTTTTTTATTGTTGTGTCCATGTTCCCTATGGAATCTTCTGTGCCTGAGATTCTCTCTTCGATCTCTTGTATTCTGTTGCTGATACTTGCATCTATGGTTCCTGATTTCTTATCTAGAGTTTCTATCCCCAGAGTTGTGTCTCTTTGGGTTTTCTTTATTGTTTCTACTTTCATTTTTAAATCCTGGATAGTTTTGTTCAATTCCACCACCTGTTTGGTCATGTTTTCCTGTAACTCTCTAAGGTAATTTTGTGTTTCCTCTTTAAAGGCTTCTTGCTGTTTACCAGTGTTTTCCTTTATTTCCTTCTTAAAGTCCTCCATCATCATCATGAGAAGTGACTTTAGATCCATATCTTGCTTTTCTGATGTAATGGTATATCTAGAACTTGCTATGGTGGGAGAGTTTGGTTCAATGATGCCAAGTAACCTTGGTTTCTGTTGATTCTGTTCTTATGCTTGCCTCCTCTCATCTGATTATCTCAAGTGCTTGTTGCCCTCAATACATCTTATTGGAGCCTGGCCTTCCTATAATCCCAGTTGATTCAGGACTACTCAGATTCCAGCTTTCTCTGTGATTCTTTGATTATGGGCTCCTGTGAAGCTGAGTTTCTGGGTGTGTCAGAGTTCTTGGCCATCAAGCTCCTCTGAGACCCTGAAATAGTGGTGTGACCTAGCTCCTTTTATCCTGGGATCCTGTTGTCCTAAGATCCTGGGCATCTCACAGTGCCTGGAAATTGTGTCTCCTTTGAGGACCATTCAATTGTCTGGTCTGTTCGAAACCAATGTAAACCAGAACTGATCAAAAGGAACCTAAGCCTCTGGTCAGGAAGGGCTCCAATTGCTTTGTTCCTGCTTTCACAGGCCCATCACGATTGGCCTGCAATTGATGTTGTGTTCCACTCACCAGTTATCCTAAGATCCCTTGGAGAGTCATCTAGGGACCATGGGGGCATCTGCCAACTCTGCGCCCAAGGTGACCCAGTGCTGGCGCTGACCAGAAGGGACTTGTGCCCCTGATCAGGCCAGTTTTCTGTTTCCCTAATGCTGTCTCAGATCCTGAACGATTGGATTGGAACAGATGTTGTGTTCCACTCACCAGTGATCCTAATATCATGTGGAGAGTCCTCTGTGGACTGTGGGGGGTGTCTGCCGATTCCACGCCCAAGGTGATCCAGTGCTGGTGCCAACTGGAAGGGACTTGTGCCCTGGTCAGGCCAGTTTTCTGCTTCCCTAATGCTGTTAACAACATCCTTCAAAATAGTCACAAGTAATATAAAATACCTTGTTGTGACTCTAATTAAGGAAGTGAAAGATCTCTATGAAAAGAACTTCAAGTCTCTGAAGAAAGAAATGGAAGATTTCAGAAGATGGAAAGATCTCCCAAGCTCATGAATTGGCATGATTAATATGGTAAAAATAGCTATCTTACTGAAAGCAATCTACAGATTCAATGTAATCACCATCAAAATTCTAATTCAATTCTTCACAGAGTTAGAAATGGCAATTTGTAAATTCATCTGCAATAACAAAAACTTAGGACAGCAAAAAATATTCTCAACAATAAAAGGAACTTTGGTGGAATCACCATCCCTGACCTCAAGCTATACTACAGAGCAATTGTGATTCAAAACTGCATGAAACTGGTACAGTGACAGACAGGTAGATCAATGGAATAGAATTGAAGACTCATGATTGAACCCACAAATCTATGGTAACTTGATCTTTCATAAGGGTGCTAAAATGATCCAGTGGTAAAAAGACAGCATTTTCAACAAATGATGCTGTCTCAACTGGTGGTTTTCATGTAGAAGAATGCAAATTGATCCATTCTTATCTCCTTGTACAAAGCTCAACTCTAAGTGGATCAAGGAACTCCACATAAAACCAGAGACACTGACATTTATAAAGGAGAAAGTGGGGAAAAGCTCCGAAGATAAGGGTACAGGGGAAACATTCCTGAACGAAACAGCAATGACTTGTGTTGTAAGATCAAGAATCGACAAATGGGACCTCATAAAATTGAAAAGCTTCTGTAAGGCAAAGGACATTGTCAATAAGACAAAAAAGCCACCAACAGATTGGGAAAAGATCTTCACCAATCCTAAATCTGATAGGGGACTAACATCCATTGTGTATAAAGAACTCAAGAAGTTGGACTCCAGAAAACCAAATAACCCTATTAAAAAATTGGGTACAGAGCTAAACAAAGAATTCTTAAAATGAGTAGCTTAGAAGCACCTGAAAAAATGTGCAACATCCTTAATCATTAGAGAAATGCTAATCAAAACAACTCTGAGATTCCACCTCACACCAGTCAGAATGTTTAAGATAAAAAACTCAGGTGACAGCAGAAGCTGGTGAGGATGTGGAGAAAGAGAACACTCCTCCATTGCTGGTGGGATTGCAAGCTGGTACAACCACTCAGGAAATCAGTTTGGCAGTTTCTCCAAAAAATTGGACATAGTACTACTTGAAGATCCAGCAATACCTCTCCTGGGCATATACCCTGAAGATGTTCCAAGTTCTTATAAGGACACATGCTCCACTATGTTCATTGCAGCCTTAATTATAATAGCCAGAAGTTGGAAAGAACCCAGATGTCCCTCAACAGAGGAATGAATACAGAAAATGTGGTTCATTTACACAATGGAGTACTACTAAACTACTAAATTGTTTTTAGCTATTAAAAACAATGAATTTATGAAATTCTTAGGCAGATGGATAGATCTGGAGGATATCATCCTGAGTGAGGTAACCCAAGCACAAAAGAACACACGTGGTATGCACTCACTGATAAGTGGATATTAGCCCAGAAACTTAGAATACCCAAGATACAATTTGCAAAACACATGAAATTCAAGAAGAAGGAAGACCAAAATGCACATACTTCTTTTCTTTTTAGAATAGGCAACAAAATACCCATGGAAGGAGTTACAGAGACAAAGTGTGGGGCTGAGATGGAAGAAAGTACCATCCAGAGACTGCCCTACCCGGGGATCCATCCAATAAACAACCACCAAACCCAGACACTATTGCATATGACAATAAGATTTTGCTGACAGGACCCTGATATAGCTGTCTCTTGTGAGACTATGCCAGTGCCTGGCAAATACAGAAGTGGATGCTCAGAGTCATCTATTAGGTGGAACACAGGGCCCCCAGTGAAGGAGCTAGAGGAAGTACCCAAGGAGCTGAAGGGGTCTGTAACCATATAGGAGGAACAACAATATGAACTATCCAGTACCCCAAGAGCTCCTGTCTCTAGCTAGCTGCATATGTAGCAGAGGATACCCTAGTCAGCCATCAATGGGAGGAGAGGCCCTTGGTCTTGCAAAGATTATATGGCCCAGTATAGGGGAATGCCAGGGCCAGGAAGCAGGAGTGGGTGGGTTGGGCAGCGGGAGGGGGGGTATAGGGTACTTTAGGAGAGGAAACTAGGAAATGGGATAGCATTTGAAATGTAAATGAAGAAAATATCTAATAAAAAAATAAAAAACTATAATGCATATTAAATATAATTGAATAAGTTCCTGTGGGGGGGGGTAAAATTGACAACCTGTTTTTTTTTCTTTATTCTTTTCATATATACACATGCATAGAACCATATACAGGACAAATGTGTGCTGATTTCATGGTTCATTTGTTAGTTCTCTGGACTCTGACAATTATTTTTAATATCACTGTGTTCATGAAAAAAATTTAGTTTTTTCTAGATATTTCTAATATGATATGGAGTAAGCATCAATACAATACAGAATAAGAAACAAGAAGCTTTCTGAAATTTAATATCTAAAACAAATATCTTATTAGGTAATAAGAGTGGCATTGTGAAGAATTATAATTACAACATACTATCCATCTTCACCCACACTGACCCAAATTACAGATTTTTGTTCCCTTTCCCACTGAATAGTATTTTTTATGTACACACACCATCTTTCTTTTAAAATTTCACTCATCTATTGATGGATACATGAGCAATTTCTGTTACAATAGATGTGAACCTGTGGATATCTCAGACATACTTCTTTGGGGGATATGTTTACCAGTTTTCCATATCTATAACAGAATACCTAAGACCATTAACAAGAAATTTTTGGGTTGAAACCTGTTTTAGAAATCTAATAGCCTGTCATTGGTATTCTAAGTCTCCCATATTGGTGAGGAACATAGTGGATCAAAATTGCAAACTTCAGACCAGAAGTAAGATAGCATGTTGTCATAGTGTTTACTTCCTTTAGGGGTTTGCCTCAGCAGATCTTCTTCTCAAAGGCCCCTCTGCTTCTGAATTGCACCAGTACAGGACCATACTCTTAAGACATAAATATTTAAAGGATATTGATCATGCAAACTTAGCAGGTATGCACACACAGTAGTGGGATCTCTGGATTCCAAAGAAGCTATAATTATTTTGAAAAGTAGAAATAGTTATACAATGTAATTAGGGGGCACAAAGTCATAGTTATAATTTTCATTGTTTTTTTAGCCCAGCTAGGGGATTACAGTCAACAGAGTAAATGCCACATATTTCAAAGTAGCTGAGGGAGAAGAGAGGCATAATAAATATTTGATGCAGCAGATACGCTAATTCCACAAGCTTGATTATTTCAGGTATGCTAATTACCTGATTATTGAACAATCAGCCCACAAAATTCACAAGTGTATGGAAACATCACACATTCTCCATATAGAGATGGTATATGTTAATTAAAATAATCCTTAAGAACAGAAAAGCATCTTGATTTAAGTTCCTAAGTTTAACAACATCAACAGATATGTAATGAAAGAGGGAACTTTAAACTTCTGATTATTTGATTTGGCAACAATGGCTATAGTTTTGCCTATGACCAAGTAGTATATAAATATATAATTGTTTACTATGTTAATGACATCTTTTGAGATTGGATGAGATAATAAGAAAAACTCTTCTACCTTATATAATTTAACTGTGTAGGTTTCGGTGACCTGGTGTGAAGCCCCAGTGAATATTTAACTGATAACTGATAAAGTTGTGCTGAGGGCTAAATGGCATAAAATGTTGAAAATGTTGTAACAGAATGTTAAATCATCCTTGATAGTGATAAAGAATGATTCATAAGTAATAGTAAAGTTCTTATTGTAGTATCAACATCTATTCTCACACCAAGAAGGCTTGTGATAGTTCCAAAAGTCAAGTGAAATTGAATACTCTTAGCCTATATTGAAAAACTATGTTGAGTTCTATTTTCTACAATTATATAATGAGTTCCTATTAATAACTGTGGGGGACTAATTTTGATTATTTTACAAATTGATTTTTGTATGTAAGGTTAAATCATCAGAGTTTTTAACTCATTGTTACTTTTTACCAACTTTTCTGGGGGAAATGATGTAATTGGAAAGGTATTTTAGCGAGGAAATGTAATAACTTTGATCTGGCCTTTATCCTTGATTCAAAATAAAGCTTTCTTTCACTGTTGATGGCGGAAGGAGTGCAAGAGTTTTACAGCTTGCTAAGTAGTCTGACCTTTGCAGCACCCGAAGACCGGAATGCTTAAATGTTATGCTTAAATCCCATTTCACAATATGGCAAACCATTCTTTCTCAGCATATCATAGCCTTTTAGGCAATTGTAAGCTTGACACCTGATTTCACTTTAACAGCACCTGTGAAGAACATAATTATCAGTCCTTTTTCATAAGAGACTTCCATTCTGCACAGATGGTGTTCTTCATACCATTCTACCAACAATCGATGTTGGCTAACAGCCAAGCTGTCTGAAAACACTCTGACGACTTCAAAATAGGCATTTGAGTAGTAGGAAAAAAAATTTTCCTTTTCCTATGAACCATATATGAACATCTGTTAAAACCTGTTCTTAAACTTTTCTTTCTAGTATTTCTCTTTTGACAAGTAATGAATAAAAGTTCAGAGTCTATACCACTAGTTTTGTCTTGATGTGTAGTTCTCGACTACACATGACCCATGAGAAAAATTTTCTAGCATTCCATTTCAAACTAGCCTTAGATTTACAGGTGTCTTCCAGAAAAAAAAAATTAGCATTTAATTTACACATATATTTAAGAATGACTATCAATTAATGCAAACAGTCAAAAACACAGTGAATTCTTACACTCATGTAAGCAATGCACTGCATATCTTCAAGGGATATAACCTGATTGATAATTACCTTAATGCTCTGCACTTATAGTGATGGCTTACAAGTCATGGTGCATTGATATTTTACCCAGTAATTCTAACTCATAATCATTCAAAAAACTAGAGACATACCAGTGAACACAGAAAAATCCTTATTCCAATGATGCCAATATTCAATACTGCTTAAAAATCAGTAAATATCTACAAACTTGTAGATTCAAAACTATTTTCAAGTATAGAATGTTGCAAGTAATGTTTTATTTATGATGAGCAAAATTCTCTTCCTTAAAGATATGGAAACCTAAACACTGAGTATATGTATCTGCATACATTTGGTGGGTGCTCACTGCAAACAATCAGACCAGGGAGCTCAAAAAAACCAAAAAACAAAACAAAAAACAAAACAAAACAAAAAACCCAAAAGAACAAAAAAACCACAAAAACCAAAAAACACCCAAATAAATGGTGAATACACTCAGTGGTCAAGGTCAGGAGGAAGCATTGGAGACTCACTTGTGGCTGAACACATCCAGAAGAGTTTCCCATTTAATTAAATACTGGGTATGTCATCAGACTGTAGTAGAGACCCTGACTAAAAAAATAAGATTTATTGTAATCCATGCTAGTGTTTATGGAAAGTAGAAGAAGGCCATGATATAGCTTTATAAAAATTAAAATTAAAGCTTCACTATAGACTTCAACCATTATTTGGAGTTCTACATTTAAAAAAATGTTTCCACAAACCTCTTATTAAGTAGTCTAATTAATGTTTTAGGATGAGCTGTCTTTCCATAGTACTTGATGGTAAATAATTACATATAACAGTATAAGAAAAAAAATAAACAGAGAAGGCGTTATTTTCTTGTGCTAAAACTCCTCGGGTAGTTTGCAAAGGACCTTCGCATTCTGTCTTCTGAACCATGGAACCACCTGCAAATCCCAGTGCTCTTTAGAAAAGAGTCAGTTTGTTTTATAGGTGTTTGATGCAGTTATTTTTATAGGTGGGTCTATTTTTAATTACATATGAAATTTATCTAATTTTAAATATGTTCATAAAAATATTTTGAACATAATTGTTTTAAAATTGTATATGAACAGTTTGTTTTAAGGAGCATAACATAAAATTATAGCACTCCAATTCATTTTAAAAGAACTGATATTTATGTGTGTGTGTGTACATATATGTGCTTGTATGTAAAAGTGTATTCTCTTGATCATGGAGGACAGAAGAAGGTGTTGTTTCCCATAGAGATGGAGTTGAAGTTTTAAAGTGCTCAGTGTTGGTGTTGGGAATCAAACTTGGGTCTTTTGCAAGAGCAGAAATTACTTGTAACCCCTAGCCATCCCTCTAGTTACTAGTATTCAAATTCTTCTTTTTTTTTAATTTAACATTTTATTATATTTTTTTTCATTTACATTTCAAATGCTTCCTGAAAGTCCCCTCTACCCTCCCCCCACCCAGCTCCCCAACCCACCCACTCCCCACTTCAAATTCTTAATTACTATTACTGAGAAAAATTTTATGTGAGCAGATAATATTTGTATAGCAGTCTAATGAGCATGCATATAAATGTATTGAGTAAATGAAGTAGTAATGAAATAAAAAGCTTAGCTTGAAATGAAAATACAAATGATGAAAAGCCATGGGTTTTTCACAGTAGCTTGAACTTTTGGTGGCATAAAAGTACTAAGAGTTGAATATTGAAGAGAAAAATGCCATTGGACATGTATAACTTCATCACTGTGTGCAGTGCCAAGAGTGAGTTTAACTACCTTTTCCCAGCACTCAGGGAACTAAACAAGTAGAACCAGAGTAAGCAGCATGAGCAACCACTCTAACTCAAGTGTTTCCAGGTAACTGAATATGATGTACAAATCATATAACCTGACAACTGAGCATAGAACCAAACAGAAAGCAGTTCATTGGGATGGGAAGACTAGAAGTGACTGTTAGCTAATTACTAACATCAATATGTAAAGGCATTATAGCAAATTTAAAGCAAAATAATTTGGAATTTTTTCTTGATTTATTAACTTGATAATATCAAAACAAAACAGACACAAACATATAGTCTTTCAAGGATGTAAATATCAAATATTTAAATTTTATGTTCCCCCTTCATGAGAAAAGTCTTGGACAGATCAGGTATGTAAGGGACATTACTAAACACAATACAATCAATGTACAACAAGCTGATAGCTCACATCAAATTAAACTGAGAGAAACTCAAATTCCACTAAAACCAGAACTAAGACAAGGCTGTCCACTCTTACCATATCTATTCAATAGAGTACTTGAAGTTCTATCAAAGTAATAAGACAACTAGAGCAGTTAAAGTATAAACAAATTTAAAGTGAAGAACCTAATGTATTGTTATTTATAGATGATGTGATATTATACATAAGTCACCCCAAAAATTCTACCAGGGAACTCCTACAGCTGATAAACATCTTCAGCAAAGTGGCTGGATACAAAATTAAATAAAAAAATAGTTCTCTTATATACAAACCTCAAAGAAACTGAGTCAGAAATTACGGAACCTACAATTTTCTCAATAGCCACAAATTATACAAACTATCTTGGTGTGATTCTAATCAAGCAAGTAAAAGGCCTGTTTCATAAAAATGTGTGTACTCACTGATCAATGGATATCAACTACAATGTAAAGTATAATAATGCTACAGTCTACGGAAGCAGAGAGGCTAATCAAGGAGGATGCATAGACCTCTCTGGAAGGGTGAAATAGAATAGATATTTCATAGATATTATGAATGGATGGAGTTACATGGGAAGAGAAATATCGAGAGAGACGCCTAGAATTGGGAGGCCATCCCAAAGCAAGATAGAAACCCAGGGCAACAAAAACTCCCAGGATTTTATTAGGTGACCATAGCTATTGATCCAAGTAATGGGGGATACAGAGCCTGAATAAGCCATCTCCCATAACCAGGCAAGACTTTCAGTGAAGTTGCTGGGACACCAACTCACCCACAAAACCTTCCACCTGAAATATGTCCTGCCAGCATGAGGTGCTGGGGAAAAGGTGGCAGAAAATGAGTGGCAAATTAATGACTGGTCCAGCTTGAGACCCATGCCACAAGAGGGAGCCAATTCCTGACACTGTCTGGTGAACCAGAACACTGAGGCCCGATTGCCAAGAGACCTAGGATAGAGCCAAGTATGCCTAGAAAGAAAAAGAGAGAGAGAGAGAGAGAGAGAGAGAGAGAGAGAGAGAGAGAGGAA
The DNA here is from genome assembly GCA_902729485.2 of Mus minutoides. NCBI lineage: Eukaryota > Metazoa > Chordata > Mammalia > Rodentia > Muridae > Mus > Mus minutoides. The sequence continues at coordinate 779,098 of LR749712.1, forward strand.
GAAAGGAAGGAAGGAAGGAAGGAAGGAAGGAAGGAAGAAAGAAAGAAAGAAAGAAAGAAAGAAAGAAAGAAAGAAAGAAAGAAAGAAAGAAAGAAAGAACTTATTCTTATATACTGGAGGGTGCCATAATCACAATCAGAGAGACTCTATGCAGAAACTGATGGAAACAGATGCAGAAACCAATAGTCACTTATAAGGTATGAGTCAGTGAGTGCTATGGAAGAAGGGAAGGAAGGATTGTAGGAGCCAGAAGGGTCAAGGATACCACAAGAAAACACCCACAGCATCAGCCTACCTGGACTCATCAGGGCCTTTTCCATCCTAGATATGATGATAGGTACCTAGTGTTATTACAACTTAATTTGGTTTGGTTGTTATCCCTGGCATGCCTACTCTTTTCTGGGGGGAAATGGAAAAGAAGTCATTGGGAAGGGACTGGAAGGAGAAGAGCGAGGAGAGGATGTGGTCAAGATGTAATATATGAGAGAATAAATTAATTTTAAAAAATTAAATTGACAAAAATAAAATAAATAATTTTTAATATTAAGTTTTAAATATTTCATATATTTTGAAATTCAGAATCCAGAATTCTTATAAGACACAGACAATTTTCTATTTTTTCCTACTTGGCTTTTATTATAGCACTGATTTTCATATACTGGAAATTTTCATTAAATGAAGGATTTTATTATCAAGATTGATATCTACATGTCTGCTTTCTCATCATTCTAAAACTATAATGTTTTAGTTAAAAGTACAGTTTAACCTCACACTCTTCTCTATGTCTGCTTGCACTGCAATCAAGAAAAGCTTACCACAAGATACCTTCCAAGTGTCTTTTTAGTTTTTCCAATCTACCATTCCGTGTTTTCTCAGCTGCAGAGGTATTGCTCAGATGACAGAACACAGACTCTGTCAAAGTTTTCTCTATTTTTGTAATCACTAATCTACTCTATTAGACCATATATACATATAAGTGGCCATGAAATATTTCATACTCTAATGCTGGAAAAGCCAAATAAAAGTGGGTTCTACACTAAAAATATGAAAGTCAATAACAAGTATTAATACCTCAGCTATAACAACAGTTCCTATCCAATATTTAATCAACCCAAGCAAATCATAATTTATTTAAAAACTATATCCACCAAATTAAAAAGTATAATAAATTATGTTTCAACTACTAGTATGTTTAAAAGAGGTGTGCATAATTTCAAGAAAATATAAGCACACCTAAGCTCAATGATTACTCTTAAATTTAAAGAAAATATGTACATTCATCCCTAGACTTACATCTACCAAGGATAAATAGTAATGTTACCCTGAATGTATGATTGCTGTATATAAACCGACTCCATTACCAAGAGATATAGCAATTACACTATGAAGTCATTGTGATGAAATGTTATATGAAACTTTTTCTGAAAATTGTCTCTAAGAAAACAAGCTGTATTTTACCAAGGTATACTGAATATATATTTTGAAATCTTAAAAAAAGTTTTTGTGGAGTTTTTTTTTGTTTTTGTTTTTACTATGGATTGAAAGTAGACTTGAATAAAATGAGATCAGCTTTTTAAAAAAATAAGATATATAAGGCATATATTTAAAGTATTTTAAAGCATCTTAACTGTCAAGGTATAATAATTATAAAATGCATGATAGAAATAGATAATAGAAATTAGTTTAGAGGTCAGTTGGGGTGGAGGGTGGGGCATGGGAATATCCTCATCATGGCAGGGGAGTGGGGAGGAAGTATGGGATGTGGAACAGTCAGAGGGTAGACGGAGGGACAGGGATAAAATCTGGAGTGTAAAAATATAAATAAATAAATAATAAAAAGAGAAAATCACAAACAAAAAGAAAAAGGAAAGTTTAAAAATTAAAATTAAGTAATATTTTTATAGCGCCTCATTATTTAGTAAGACAATCATATTTCTTTTTCACTTTTATTCTTTTTGTCCACTATGTTTAAATGCATTCTTTAAGATCTGAAAAAAAATGTTGAAATTGTCATGAGATAAAAAAGATTATTCAGTTACCCCAACTATTTCTGGACAAAAATAATGTAAATAAAATTAACTTTAAAACCCATGTTCATAATGGCATTTGGGATCAAATCTGCAGAAATCTCTGAGTCACTTTGGGAAGTAAAAAATAATCAGACTCATGTTGATGGCTTGCAGAAAATATGCAGTATTCATTCCTTCGTTCCTCTAAGCCCTGCTGGGAAATCACCCTAACTACTCATCATGCTTAAATTCCATTTCCAGAGAAAAGTGTATTTATACTGACTCATGGGACCTGACAAGGAATTATATGAAAACACAGGGCATTGAAAACACAGGGCAATATGTAATAAGATATTGTATCATAAAGAAGAAAAATCTATCTATCTATCTATCTATCTATCTATCTATCTATCTATCTATCATCTATCTATCTATCTATCTACCCACGTACCCACCCATTCACCCATCTATCCATCTATCCATCCATCCTTTCCACAATCCCTTCTATCTTGATCATTAGCACTTCTGGAAAATCCTAGTTGAACTATTGTTTCAGAATGAGATGAAAAATATTGCACAGATGAGAAAAATGTGACTTTTTTCTCTGAATACTATTGGTATGACATTAGTATAAGTTAAATTAAATTAAACATGTTTTACTAGTTTAATCATTTTTAAAGAAAATTAATCAATCACATATTGATGGATTGGGGAATTTTTACTCTTTTAATATAAGTGGACACTGGAGAGTACACTGGTAATATTCCTGACTCCTTCTGAGTCAAATGAATAGCAAACCAAAAGCAAGGTGATAAAGTGATAATAACAGGGTTTTGTCATCCAAGGTCCTTACACTCTCAGATGTGACACTGGCTGTGCAATGAGACACCTTTTTTTTTTTTTTTTTCTATCAGCAATGTCTGTTAGAACTGGGGTTCTCTTTCGTTTATTCACTTCATATTTAACACCAAATCTAGAGATCATGTATGTGCAGCATCTGTTTGCAGACTGGTCAGGGAGCTCAATGGTAGGGGATATATCTACCGTGAGTGAGTCTTTGGGTCTCACACTAAATACTGAGAAGTTAGAGAAGTATAAAATAAAACTGTTGGGCTAATGCCCATGCATTACCTATAGCTCCTGTTATATGTTTCTATTTCATTTACCTAATGTTGCTTAGTATATATGCCTGTTTTTACAATTTTTATGCCATAATAAAAACCAGATATTAGGAATCTTAATTATTTCATAACTCATATCTGTTTAGGTTTACACAGAAGCAAACAATTTGGAATCTTCTTACGTATCTATTTTTTTTCAAATCTACTAAAATTAACTAGACATGGTGGATCCGACCTATAATTCTGGCACCTGGACGACTGAGACAAGAGATTGCTGAGAGCGCAGAGCCAAGCTGAATCACCTAATGACATCTAGACCAGCCTTGGTCACAAATAAAAGAATAAGTCTACCAAACTCAATGAAGTCACATTGGGGAGACAATAATTATTTCAAGGATCATTTATTTAACTTTTTTTTTTTTTTTTACAAAATACAAGGACTTGTTCTGCATGAATATAGAGCGTATGAAAAATAATGCATTTTCAGAGTCTAATTGTCAGACATTCGGTTTCTCAACTATTCTCTTGAAGAATTAGCTTTGTTTGGCACTTGGTTTTATATCATAAACAAGGAGGAAGAAAGCTTTTCCCTGTTAATTGAATCAGACCCATAAACGTCAACAATTTAAAGATATAAAAATCAGACATTTGCCACACAAGACTCATCCTGCAAGGTAACTGATTTGCCTATGATCCTAATGTCTTTCAAGATATAAGAGAAGAAGGCTGGAGGGGAGCGAGGTGTGTTCTCTAATGTATCTGCAGCAGTTGATAGTCAATGCAACAGAAGGTTTGTCTTGTCTGTGGTACAAGGATATGTCCTATCAGACTCTACTGCGTTTTATCTACTTGAACACAAGTAAGCACATACTGATTTTCTCTGTCTGACAAAAATGTATAAAAATACAAGAAGCTGGCTGTGTTTGTCAATGGAAAAGCCTATTTTTAATCAGCTAATATGAATGCATTTGCTAAAATTAGTGAAGACAGGAAAATGACTTAGGGGTAGTATATACAGAGTTTCAGTACATTTTATATCCACTTGGTGATTTCAGGCACTGTGGCTGTTCAAGATAAACTATTTCACGGGTTAACTTGATAGCAATTTAATTTTCAGTGCAAGCAAAAGCAAATACCTGCTCAGTGTCACACACATGACCTGGCACAACTGGAATGTTCAAAGCATTTTTATTTTTAACATCTTCACTCTGGAGACATCTTGAGTTAAAAAAACGTCTTATCAAGTTTGCTCTTGGTAGCAATTTAATTTTCAGTGCAAGCCAAAGCAAACATTCATTTCCCTCTCTGTCATATATAGGAACAAGTGTATTTGGAATGCGTTCACTTTCTCCAATTTCACTGTGGAAGCATCTTCAATCAAAGGCACTTAGTGTAAACCTTCTATCAATCATGAGAAACAGACTTGAGATGCCTGCATTTAATTATATTAAGCAACACTGGCACAGTCATCTGCCATGTAAACGATGTTCGGTTTGCCATCACAATGGTGCTTTCCTGAGAATGGAGCTGGTCTCTTGTAGGTATCATAAGTGTGCGTGCTCAGAGCTGTGGTCACTATCGCGGCTGTCGTCATTTGCTAGTGAGTCCCCTGTCTGCTGGAGGGTGGCTGCACCGATTCCTGACAGCTCTGATGGAAGAAGCGTGCCCTTTTTCACATTCACCAGTTCCTTTTCTCTGGCAGCAGCTCCTTGCTGTCCCCCTTTGACCCTCTTCCACTTCATTCGCCTGTTCTGGAACCACACTTTCACCTTCAAAAAGAGGGAATAAGTAAGTCAGCAAAGGCAAAAGAACCTAGTTCGTCAAGTGCCTACGCACATACCCCATGATGCAGCAATTAGAAAAAAACATGCAGGATGGCAGTGAGTTAGACTGCATGTGCGTAGTAATGGAAGAGGCTTAATACATCCAAAGTTTGTTCGGAATCGTTGGAGTGAAGGTTCTCTAACAATCAAATGAAATATTATGTTTACCTCTGTCAATGTTTACACATTCTCTGAAATTCATCTTTGACTTGGCCTTAGAATTTTTGCAGGTTTATCTGCTGATAAATCCGCCTCTGAAAGGGCACTATTTACTACGAAAGTCCCTTAACTTGGAAAGGCATGAATTATCTCTCAGCACATCCATTCAGATCAATGGGGGGGGGGGGGGGGCGACATAATTGACCTCAGTAAAAGACCAGATGCTCCTTATTTATGTGGAATGGTGTCCCAATAAAACTATTATGAGAGAAGAGTCTCAAGTCCACCACTGCTAAACTGGGGACTGTCTGCAGGACCTAGCACAGTTGGTTTTCTGATACTCTACAGGAAGTCTGTCTTTACTGGCCTTTTTTCTGCTCTTGCCTTTAGTAACGTTTACTTCAGAAATATCATTTAACTGTTGCCAAAGAATGCAGCCACAGTAAAAATTCCTCAGTATTTACCTTGCATCCGCCCTCCTCCCCCCAGGTGAATACCCAGAAACTTCCTCAAAGGACTCAAGAGAATGTGTCAATCCAACTCAGTACAAAAAAAAAAAAAAGAAAGAAAGAAAAGGAAAAGAAAAAGGAAGTTTTTTTAAGTTAGCTTTCTTATTGATTAGTTCATGAATTCATATTGATTACCATATTTCCCAAGATCTAGATTTGTCAGCACTTTTTTCTAATACTAGGACTACTTACTATGTCCTTATTTTGCGTTTTTTTTTAATCTCTGCTAACATAAAGCATCGCCATATTTATAATCACTTGGCTTCTTTTGTTTGGTAATTTTCCTTCCTGGTTTGTATTCAATTCTTTACAATATTTCTTTTTATATTTTATACATTTTTGCAAGCTACTCTCTCCCACTTTCTAAAATAGTCTACCCATATCCCATGACTACCATTCCCATAGGTTATAATTCATGCTAAGTCTTAAGCCTTCAGCAAACTCCTATACCTCTGACAAAAATATTTTTTTCATATCTTATAGAAAAATGTCTGACTCTTCTGTATCACAGACATTTGAACATTTATCATAGTCTCAATTTATACTAACACACAGTGCTGCAGAGAAATGGTGAAAAGAGTGTTCAGCTTCCAAAGATGTTTGTAAATTACACTGTTTCAATGAAGCTAGTGAATGTTTTCAAATATTTGCACAGTGAATTACTAGATATTCATAGCTCCCGCCTTTAATTTATGTCACTTTAATTACTAATTGGAATCATGTATTATACTTTACCCATGCACATATTAATCCATTTGACAATACAGAATCATAAAGTATAGCAAAAAAGGTTTTAATCTAATAGTTATCACTAAGATGTTCATATATTATTACAACTTACTAACTAAAAGGTAAGTAACTGCCTTTTATTCAGTAACCATAGGGAGACAGACAGCTTGACTCTAGGTACTATTTGCACACTATGATATATATTTTTCTGTTTTAAATGTTATTTAAATTTTAGAGTGAGAATGTTAAAGGTTAAGTGACTTGAGTAAAAGTCATATTATACAAAATGAAAGAACAGTGCATGATGCAACCTTGGGACCCATGTAGTTTTCTGTGGTGCCTTTTATTCTCGCTTCTCTGGTACCTGCTGTATTTCAAACTCTTATTTAAGATATAAAACAGCAATGTGTGTAAAATATGTGAACTCCATTAATATAATTACCATCATTCACCTACTTGATTTAATTAGGTTTGCAAATACCAGACTATTTTCCTGTGGTATAATTCTTATACGTAATTATACTACCACTCTAGATAATTACCTTTGCAAGCCTAACATTCTATGTTATTTCAGTACAACAGGGACTTGTGCTCAACTTTTCTTGGTCTTTGTGTATGCATCTCTCTCTCTCTCTCTCTCTCTCTCTCTCTCTCTCTCTCTGTGTGTGTGTGTGTGTGTGTGTGTCTGTCTGTCTGTCTGTCTGTCTGTCTGTCTGTCTGTCTCTGTCTCTGCCTCTGTGTGTGTGTGTGTGTGTGTGTGTGTGTGTATGAGAGAGAAATGTTTGTATTTGAGTCATTGTGTATTGACCAAAGCAACTCTTAATGACTTATTGTTATAACTATAGATCAATGCATTTCTCAGCCCTCATCAGAAGAGTGTTTGTGTACGGTAGATAATGTATTCATCACTGACTGTAGTTGAAGCTTTTGTTATGTAAGAGACTTTGTTAGCTTCATATTTAAAGATTTTCTTTAAATGTTTGCTGTTGTAGCTGTTGGTATTGATGATTTCTGACGAGAGTTTCATTTTCACAGTGGCAGAGGGAAGGGTCCTGAGTTCTATCTGCATTGCCTTGCAGAGCGCACATGGCTGTGTTGCCAAACCCCCAAATTAACTGAAGGTTAACTGAAGGTTAAACTGACTCTCAGCTTCTTACTGGGCCAGTTAACTCATCTTGATGACAAGTTTGAATGCACAGTTGTCTTCTTGGTCCATAGGAGGCCACAAGGAAAGAAAATTAAATATATATTTGAAGTGTTCATTTCCAAGGTACCTACAGGCCTGCTGATCATTGAAATATCAATAAACCATAATTCATGTTTATATAACACCACAAATGTCTGCCTTTTGAAGAGAAAAACAGACAAAATACTAAAAATCTGCATCAAAACTGAAAATTTCAGTACCCTATCCTTTTGCGTTAGACAGAGATGTCGTATAAGAGCTCGAGTTTGTGGAGTTAATATTCTATTTTCATTATCGTCTAGGCAACTAAAACAGCATTATCCATTATCTAACAAATATAAGTCATATCTTTTTTTTTTTTCTCGAGACAGGGTTTCTCTGTATAGCCCTGGCTGTCCTGGAACTCACTTTGTAGACAAGGCTGGCCTCGAACTCAGAAATCCATCTGCCTCTGCATACTGAGTGCTGGGATTAAAGGCGTGTCCCACCATGCCTGGCTGAGTCATTTCTTTATGATGAGAAACTATTCAATGAATATTTCAAAAATACAATTTCAAACTTAATAATGCAATGTGTAGTGACTAAATTTGGCCAAAGTAGTTAATCTGATGCACAGACCATTAATAGGCTCACGGAGGCACCAACCAGTAGGTCAGCGGTATCATCAGCATCTAAACTAGACAACTGGAACCACAAAAATTCTAAATTAAAAAAGAAAACCAAAGAAAAGAACTTTTCATTCTGCACTGGGACAGACAAGTTTACATCTTGTTAAAAGAAGGTGTTTTGCCCTATAAAAAAGCATCTTGCATCAGTAACTGCCTGTGCTTTCTGCTATGGCTTGCTAGGGTGCAAAACGCGAGAAGAGGGTTAAAATGCCTCTAAGACTGAAGACTGAAGACTGAAGTCCAGCGCCCCTTTTGCTTTAGCACAGAGCTGACGAACTTCTGGCTCTCTAATTTTGGTTCTGTATCTTGAATTTTCTCTGTTTATGCTTTGTGGTTCATTCATCTTAATGTGTGAGAGAAGTTTACTTTCTCTCATATTTTTGGACAAAGTAAATTTAGCTCTTCTCGTCCATTGTCAAACAGCACACTGAGTGAAAAGCAACCCACCAGAGAAGCAAGAAATAGAATGCCTCCTCAGTAACTTTTGTCTTGTGAACACAATTGCATCTTAGACCCACACACATACACACACACACATAACCAAATACATGTACTAAACCCGATAAAGCCACTGCTAATGATCATCTGAGTAAAACCTTAATCTAAAATAAAAGAACTCTTCATTTTGTAGGTAAAAAAAAAATTATACTATTGAAAATTTACTAGGATCCAATTTAACTAAATTAATATTTTGGTTAATTTATGTGAGCCTTCATTATCCTTAAGAATTAATAGAAATGTCTCCTAATTTGCAAATAAAAATCTTCTTTAAAGTACCATTCTTAGCACAGTTTATAGTCCGTTCCATCCCACGGTCGTTTTCCTAGTTTCCTGGTTCTCAACTTTCCTACAGCTACCATCCTTTAATACTTCCTTCACATTGTGGTGACCCCCAACCACAATTTATTTTTGTTGCTACCTCATAACTGATATTTGCCTACTTTTATGAATTGTAATGGAAAATATCTAGGTTTCTGATGGCCTTTGGTGACCCCTCTGAAATGATCATTCCATTCCCATTGGGGTTACACCCCTCAGGTTGAAAACTACTGTTCTAGGTGAGATCAAGTCATGTTTGGCCTCTTAAAATAGCTGGCATACAAAAAAGCTTTGGGCACTCTACTTATCCTAAATGACTTAAATACTGCTGGACTAAGGTAGGAGGGGCATTCTAAATCACTGGCTATATAGGTAGTCCTACGTGATCTCTCATAGCCAATTTGTCTACTCATAATAACAACTCACTAAAATAGCTAAACACATTCATAAGGATGTACAGAGGGAAAGTATCTAAAAATGAAATATAAATGGCTAAAAGTTGTATATGTGGTACAAAAAATAATTCTTATATTAATTAAAAATATATTGTGTATTAATCAAAAATACACAACATTAGGCTACGAATGATTTAGGTTATTAATGATATTCATACAATGAATATCAAATGCCTCTCACTTCAAACAATAAAACCTAATTCAAGTAGGTGTCATTTGCCCTTAGCTCAGCAGAGATGCCATGAATTCAATGTGCTGACTCGAGCACTTCCAGCTTATCTACAAGATTGCAATATTAAACTCTGTTCAGCTCTGTGAAGTGAAAGTATCTCCACTCCTATATTTGATAGCTTACAAATTTTTTTTTAGAGATAAAACATCCCATTTCCAGTAATTTAGTTCATCCCTACTCCTGCTGTCCCCCATCTTTCCATTACATAATACTAAAAGTCTGGCAGGAAATTTATCTACCTATATCTGAATAGACACAAAAATAAAGAATACGTTTGCACAGCTTAAAATACTTTTGATATAGGGATCTTTATGTTGGAACTGTAAAATGTCCCAAATAGCCCTGCCAGTGTTGATCTTGAAGAAAACATGAGGTTATGTCAGGAACATCCAGATGTAAAACAGAACCAGTAGGATTACTAAACATATTACTGCCCTACAAAGCAAACTTATGAAGTAGAAACTATAACTTTGTGCTAAGGTTCATTCTTACATAATGTAAAATAATTTTATCTAAGAGCTATTTGTCAAATAATATCACGTTGGAAAGTAGGCTTCCTACTTATTGCTGAAAAGAATTGAAAGATAATTATAAAATCTATACTCTATGCAACTATAGAGTACATTGACATTTATTTATGCAAGAAGTGTGAGTGCGTGTGTGTGTGTGTGTGTGTGTGTGTGTGTGTGTGTGTGGTGTATGTGTAAATATGGAACTCATTTAGGAGATTTTATAATGCTTCTCAGGTAGGAAATATGAAGTTAGCTTGCTTAGAGGTGTTTTAGCATTTAATATGCCTCACATTTTTGTAAGAGAATACCTAACATTGTTGAAAACCTTTATAAAAACATTCATGTGTCTTTCTATAACATGTGGCTCATATATTAATCAATGACATAAATATAGCAAAATTATCTTTACTTTATCTATTGCACAAGTACACATCTTATTGGCAGTCACAGAGAAAAAAATAATCTTAAAGCACAGCAAAGATTCACCTGATTGCATAGTAGGTTTAAAAATTAATTATGTATTCAAATAATCTTCTACGAATCTAAGTATTAGTTTTCTCTCTACTTATTTTAGTGAATTATTTATCTGTATTTGAGTACTGAAAGCTTCTATCAAAATCATGAAAATATTATATTTAACAAATGCAATTAAATTAGAATAAATATTTAACAATGTATGTTTAGATATGTTTTAACATATCTCAGCTATTTTTCTAAATTTTATTTCAATTTAAAATATGTAAAACTAATTCATGTAAAAGAAATGAAGAAAACACAGAGATACAATTAAAACAAAGGTATGTAAGAATATATAGGGTCAAGACGTGGATGGCACAGTGCATTTGTTTTGCTGAAAGCACAGCACTGTTGAAGTGATAAGATATTTATGTTGTAGCTTGAACAGTTGCTCTCTCCCAGTTTGTACACAGAAATCCTCAATATGCTCAATATGATGACATTAAAAGTGGGGTCTTTGAAATATTAACACATAAAGGTAATTGCTCTTTGAATTATTTTTCATATGAATTACTTCCCATTTCTCAGATTAACATTATAGTAGTATTATCAGAGCTAGCTAGCCCTTCAGCCACATAGAGCCAGAGTGTGAAGAAACCCTACTCCCACCCTGCCACCACCACCTGCATTGCTTTGATCTTGGACTTCAATTTTCTGAAATGGTAAGAAATGAATTTAAGTGGTTTTCGTAATCTGGTCTACTGTATTTTGTTGTAGATGCACAAATGAACTGAAAAACATTTCATCCGATTTTAAGGGACATGAATTTTAATGGTATCTTATCAGTCTGTGGATAATGACATTTAAAAAGCATCAAGCTCCAAAATTAAAAATGAGTAATACTTCACTGGGGAATGACTCCCCAAAATTTTAGAGAAATTTTCCTTTAGGTCCACAAAGATATAAAAGGTGATTATTGAATCACTGTGCGTGTTTAATTCGGATGAAATCGGCACAATAAATTCATCACATGAAGCAAAAGTAAGTTTCTAAAATTTAATAATTTCAGACAGTAGATAAACATAAATGTATAGGAATAAAATCTTTACATTTGCTACAATGTGAAACATTCTCCCCCATGTCCGTGGTTCAATTCACCAGCCTTTGCCACTGTTCCACCTGTTCACCTTTCCTGTCCTGTGAGCTACAGCACTGGCTCTCTAGCCTTTTCTGACAGGATTTTCTTTCTAGCCCCCAAGTCAACAAATGGATTGATCCAACATGCCATGAATAGGAAGCTCCACCAGGTAGCTGAAAAAATTTTGTTTCCACCATGTTTTCACCAAAGAAACATGCTTCCTTCCATTTGTATCCCAAACAGATTTTACTAATGTAAGAAAACAAACTTCTAAGTGGCCAATCCTAAACATTCCTTTTTTTTTTTTTCCATTTAAAATTTGGTATCTTGTTTTTTTAGATATTTGGTATTGATTAAGAATATATCCCAGTACAGGGAAATGCCTGGGCCATGAAGCAGGGGTGGGTGGGTTGGGGAGCAGGGCGGGATAGGGTATAGGGGACTTTGGGGATAGCATTTGAAATGTAAATGAAGAAAATATCTAATAAAAAAAGAATTTAAATTCTAATGAACACATTATCCTTTCAGTTAACTTGCAACTGACAGAAGAAATGGACAAAATAGGAGACAAAATCCACAATCCCAAGTTTTTAATTATTTGGGAACTTGAGTATTTCTCCAGTATTTGTTTGTTTGTTTACTTATTTATTTTTATTTTCTGGTGTTTTGTTTTGTTTTGTTTTGTTTTGTTTTTGTAAGAGCATTGCTGCCATACCCCAGAATGACTTCTAAGGACTTTTTTCTTTGCACTAAGCTTTGAACATGAAACATTGATAAATATGGATAAACAAAGCTTAAGGAACCCTTACAGGATGAAATTTCTTCTCAGTGTTCCTGGGAACATTTGTTCCACTCTGAAGAACCCTGGGTAGGCTGATTAGAAGACCAACTGTCCCTGAGTAGCTTCAGACAGCATTTAATACTGGATCAAAGACTGCAGTTCCGGGATGGGTATAGAAAATCCTGGGAAAACCATTCTAAAACCCAGACACATAAACTTGTAGATAAACATAGTGTAGACTGTTTTGTGAATGCATCAATACTAGAGAGAGTCCATTACACAGCAAAGACTAACTTACTTAAATTCAAAGTGATATTGAAAAACATTATGATTTGAAATAGGGTACATATATAACTGTTGCATACAATATCATTATATCAAGTCAGTTAGGTAGAAAGAATAATTATTGAAAGTATATTACGAAATTTCATTAGTTTACAGAACCTCTTTTAAAGTTAATATGCTCTTAGACAAGTATGAAACTGGTTTTCTCTGGCCAGATGGTAAAAGATGATGGTCCACCCCTCTGAATAAGCAGAGAGCTTTGTCTTTGTTCTTGGCAAGACCTCAGTATTATGTCCATCATTATATAGGTGGGAAGTCAACCCTAGTTTCCAATTTTCTAAAACATGAGGGTCTTTCCTGGAATTCTTGGTTTCTAAATAAGCTAATGTGTAATTTTGCCCCTTCTTTAATTTTCTATTCCCAGATAAACACATAAAAGCAGATCAGCTATCTGATGAGAAAGATTTTAGATTCTGCTTTCTGAAGTGCCAAATGCTACACAATCATAGAGGAAACTTTGTGTGAGATTTGGGCAAAGAAAATGTGGTACTCCAGAGAACAGGAACTAGTCATAATATTTAATAAAATATAAATTGCCAATAAATAAAACCACATGAAAGTTTCCCTTTGTATATTTTCTCTAACCAGAAAGAACCCACAGAAGATTAAATATAAAAATTAGCAGAAAGGAAGAATATGATTTAAGAAACTATATAAAAGATCACTTGCTATCATAAGACATGTAGTCATTTGTCCACACCCTGTTGCTATTTCCCTGGTCCCAGTGGGACTTCTGGAGGAGGAATGTACAGTGAGAGAGGAAGTAAAACTCTTGCCCTAATAGTGCCTGGTATAATGAGCACTGTCCATAAAGAAGTTTGCATTTCCCCTTTCAGGAATGTTTCTCTAGCTAGCAAGGCTGTTAACCATCTGCAGGCTGGATGCTCCTAGGGTAAATATGAATTTATACAGAAAGTACTCTCTGAGCGCTAACAGGACAAGTTATTTTCCATCCAAGTAAAACGCAGTAAAGGCATCTGTAAAACAATTTATCTCATTTAGTTCTCACTAATTGAACAAATGAATCATTACTGCTCAAAGCATTCTTTGAGTTGATAGCAGACTATTGAATTTCCAGAATAAACACCATTTTAAATTATTTGGATTAATAGAGAATATTCTTCAATGATCTATGCATTTTTGCTGCCAATCGCTACCCTGTCTTTTGAACATACGCTACAACCCTGATTATTTCAAAACATGTGAGAGTAAATGGAGGGGTAGGAGTCAAGTCATTTCCAGATGAACACATTTCAAAGTCAGGGACCTGCCAATTCTTTATCACCTCCTGTGGTTACCAACAGCACCACATGCTGGGAGTCCAAGGACAGTGAGCTCTGGCTTTGTTAAATGTGTGTAGAAAATAAACCATCAAAACTTGTTTAGGTTTTTTTTTAATGCTATTTAGTTTTAAAGGTTAATGCTCTATTGCAACATGACATGGCCTACTCTGACCTGTACAGACAACTAACCTTTTATTACACCAAATGAGGAGTGCTTAAATATAAACACAGGAAGTATTTCACCATTTGCCCACATTATTTAAAACAAACTGTGTTTTTAAAGTAAACTGGGTAATATCACCATCACAACATCACAAAGCCTTCCTTCTTAAAACTCAGTAAATGCGCCTTTCATTTAAATATCTTTTTTTTTTCATTTTGATGAAAAAAGGTTTAATCTTTGAATAGTGGAGATTACTAATTGGTATTTGCAAATCATAAGTCTGGGTAATTCAAATGGTAAACCAAGATTGCTGCGCTATATAGCAAAATAAAAGTCCGGGCAACAAAAACACCCACTTTACCTGTCTTTCAGTGAGGTCTAGATTCACTGCTATCTCATATCTTCTCAGTCTGGTCAGATAATTATGATGGGCAAATTCTGCCTCGAGTTCTCTGATTTGCTCTTTGGTAAAAGCTGTTCTTTCCTTCCTAGGTTTGCTGTTCACTTCTGACTTGTAATTTCCTTCCTGGGAATCTGGGGGAAAAATGAAAGAAGATTGGTGTTAACACAGTCAGGCAATCATACTATTCAGACTTACTGAATAACTACTTCTCCAAATGCTTTGCTAGACAGGACTGACAGTGAGCAAAGACATTAAGACAGATCCTCACAGAGTGACTTTCTTCCTCTCTCACCATATACATATATATATATATATATATATATATATATATATATGTGTGTGTGTGTGTGTGTGTGTGTGTGTGTGTGTGTGTGTGTATGTGTGTGTCTATGTGTATGTGTGTCTATGTGTATGTGTGTATGTGTGTGTCTATGTGTATGTGTGTCTATGTGTGTGTGTGTGTCTTTCATTCAAATATCGCATATAAAATTTTGTCATTTTGCTGAACAAATGTTTGATCATTGAGTAGCAGAATTTGTATTTGCAAATTATAAATCCATATGTATATGTAGATATATATTGGCTTTCTGATAACTCATAACATAATTATGATTATTCATACATCTATAAAATATGAACATGGTTTTTAAACTCTAAAGTGGTACCATGATAATAAAATAAACCAAATCATTATCAGAAAGCAATTGTAGAAGTAAAGTGGAAACCCACTAGAGAGGAAATTTTAAGGTAAATAATTCTGGATTCACTCTTACTCAAATATAAGCTGACCAGATGAAGATTTCTCAGAGCAGCAGGAATAGCAATGGACTCTCACCAACTTCTTGGCACCTTGGTCCCTCCCTTTACTGTAATAGGTGATATAGTAGTTTTCCCTGGCTGATTATTACTTATGTTCACATCTCCATATTGTCACTTACTATCCATATTGGCTGGGCTTCCCATTTAAGCTGGTCAAGGAATAGTTTTCAATCCGGATCAAAGTATGTTTTATGACACACAGCCTGATTACACTTTAGGATGCCACTGGAAGTAAAGGAGTTTATAACAGTTGCCAGCTCCTGGGGAGGCATGTTTACATGATGATAACATACCTGGTTCCAAGTAGAAACTAGATTTCACCAAACACTTGTTTTTAACCCAAATATTTGTCAGTAGCCACACTGTTGTAGCTTTGAGCTGTTCTGGCATGATGCAAATAAAATGTTCAAGTAATCCAATTTTTCACCCTGTGGGCTATTCTGGCAGGCAGCAAATCACATCATGGAATATTTAGCTTTGAAGTCCTACTCCTAAAACTATCCATGCTCACATGAATCAAAAGAGTTTTGCCACCTTGCAGCTATTCTCACTGAGGTATTGGCTGGTGGTTATTTATACGGAGACAATGGTCCTTTCTGTTCAGATAAGCAACTCTGGAAACTGACAGCGAAGCAGCAAGTTCTTTTCATGCAGAGTTCAATTTGAGTGACTCACAGTTCTCACATTCCCATGTGTAAGCATGAATGAGCAAACTCACATTAAGAAAAGCCTATTAACTTGTATTTATTTTTCTTTCTCTGACATTGATCTCCTCTATCTTTTGAAATTTTCCAGAGTATTTCATAAATATATCACATAGACACAAAACATGTGATGCTTTTACACAAACAGCCATTATGAGTAGAAATATATAACGGTAGATTTATATAGCTAGTGACTGGATTTAAGCAAAAAAATCTGGTTATAATTCACTACTTCATTCCACAAACAATTTATGGAATGACTGAATCTCAAAGCTAAATTGCTAGGGAAGAGAAGTCTTTCAAGCAAAAGGAAGTGAGATATGCACATTCATATTATCAGTTATTGAAGAAACCATCATTGAATTGAAGCTACCTTGGAGAACAGCTATGTGCTTCTTAGAGAAGAAAGACAATTGAGTTAAGTAACACCATTGTCCCTTTATATAGTGAACACTTTCAATGGTGGTACATATAATTCTGCAGTACTATTAACTCACAATGCCCATAAGCTTCCATTAAAACAAACAAACAAACAAACAAACAAACAAATAAGCATGTTCTTATACCTCTTCCTTTGGAGTATGTTTTCCATAATCTTGAATTTAAATTATCAAAGTAATTATTTGCTCATCCTGAGTCTCCCACCATTATCTCCAGACTGTCTATTCTTTTTATTGATTTATTTAAAGTTATTTATTTATTTATTTTACACTCCATATTTTATTCCCCCATCCACGTCCACCCCTCTGACTATTCCACATCCCATACCTCCTCCCCACCACCCTGTCTCCACATGGATGTCCACACCCGCCTCACCCCACCTGACCTCTAAACTCCCTGGGGCCTCCAGTCTCTTGAGGGTTCCAGCTCAAGGGGAGGCCCCAAGGCCTGACACTATTACTGAGGCTATGGAGTGCTCACACAAAGGGACCTAGCATGACCACACTCCTGACTGCCTATTCACTGGAGAAATGGGTAGGAACTTTGGATGAGGCTTTTGGCAGATTTCACATCAGCCTCCATATGTTTCACAGCTGTTTCAACTAAGGCAAAGCTCTATCTTCTCCAGCCTCCCACATCCTCTGCCAAATGGTAGGTGTGGAGGGGGAAATCTGGAACGTACCTTTCTTCTCTACCACCATGAACACAACCTCAGCATTTCTACAACAGTTTTTCATTTCTGGTACTTTCCTGCACTGGTGGGTGCACCTTAGCATTCTTGCTGCATCTAAGATATGTTGACTTCTGTCTTCAGGCCTAACATTTGGCTACTGGGACTATGTTAATTGAAGAAGTCTGCTTTCTGTGTGGGATTGACTCTGCCCTCTGAGGATCAATTCTTTCTAGTGTTTAGAACTATTCTACATGTGACATTCCACCCCCCTTCCTCAGTACAAAAAGTAGTTCAAGGGCAATCATTTTTTAAGACTAGTAATATGAAATATCAATATGTTCATGAATGTTACAAAATGGTTTTTAATGTAAGTTAAGAAATAAAAACATGATGAATATATAACCTATAATTTAATTCTGTCTATAAAATTTTAAAGTTAAAAGACTTCAGTATAGAATGACAAAGAATTCTGATTTTCAGAACTGTCTCAACATCAATTTATCTATATTCTTGCACACAAAAGAAAATAATGAATGAAGCTAAGTCTAACTGTTTCTAGGGATATGAAAGACAGAAACAGAGAGAAATTACACAAAGAAACACTACAGGCTTATTCCTAAATTGATACAAATTTAGTAAGTGAATAAAATTAGAAAACAATTCACAATTTGCATTTTAAAAAATAGACCTAAGTCCTCCCATGTTAGATGTGGCTTCTTCCCTGGAGCAGGCAATGACTTGACCTTGGTACCTCACTGCATTCCACAAGTAAACCTGAAAGCATTATAATGCAGGGGCTCTTGCTTCTTCCTGTGTCTTTTGTAATTTTAAGGTGATTACAGCTAAAGGAATTTGGGACAATTAGAATAAAGTAACTATTCCTTCAATCCCCTTGCACCCTTGAGGTTGTGTATTTGCGGTTTTCTTTGTTGCCCAAGCTTTGCAGAGTTCCTTGACATTAAATAAGGAAGTACAAGTGAGTATTTTCATTTTAATCATTGCCTATCACTAAGTAGTATCTTCTGATTGGAGAAAATCAACTCAATGGCTCATTTTCAATGGCATACATATAGTGTAAAATCCAAAAAAGATTTAGATATGTTGATAATTTTTTATATTTATTTTTATTTTTTTAATTTTTATTAGCTATTTTCTTCATTTACATTTCAAATGCAATCCAAAAAGTCCCCTATACCCTCCCCCACCCCCAACTCCACCCCCACCCCCACCCTGCTCCCCTACCCAAGCACTCCCACTTCTTAGCCCTGGCGTTCCCCTGTACTGGGGCATATAAAGATTGAAAGACCAATTTACATCAAAAGTAATGTTGTTATTCATTTCAAATATATTGAATGCAAAGCATCTCATTAAGACACCAACAAAAAATATAAAAGGGCCAAAGATACAGAATATTTATATAATCACTTTATTGAAATTTGGCATATATTTAATACCTGACTCTTTTCACTACAAATTTTAAACTGTTTAATTCAAAATTCAAATTAGTGCACATTTTGGGTAAGATGTTTTGCAATTAAGAATTCCTAGGTTGTCAGGACTCAACTCTTATTCCAGAACTACTGAAGGGGCTGAGGCCACAGGACTGACACAAGCTGGAGTCTAGTCAGGGCTTAAGAATAAAACTGTTTAAATAAAATTAAATAACAATGAAACAACAACAACAACAACAACAACAACAACAACAACAACAACAAACCACCTCCTGTTACAAGGCAGAGATGATGGCATGAAACTGTCATCCAGGGACTCAGGAATTAAGACAGAAGAATGAAATAATAGAAGAAAGAGGAGGAGGAGGAGGAGGAGGAGGAGGAGGAGGAGGAGGAGGAGGAAGGAGATGATGATGAGGAGGAGGTAAGGAGCTGATAAGAAGAAATGAGGAGGGAGAGAATGAGAAGACTGGTGTGCTGTTAAGCTGCCAGTGTATGCTCTCTCCAGTTTCTGTTTGGAGGCACTCAGAGCTATGAGTTTTCCTCTTAGGAATGCTTTCATTGTGTCTCATAAGTTGGGGTATGTTATGGCTTCATATTCATTAAATTCTAAAAAGTCTTTAATTTCTTTATTTCCTCCTTAACCAAGTTAGCATTGAGTAGAACGTTGTTCAGCGTCCATGTGTATGTGGGCTTTCTATTATTTTTGTTGTTATTGAAGACCAGCCTTAGTCCATGATGATATGCTAGGATGCATAGGATTATTTCAATCTTCTTATATCTGTTGAGGTCAGTTTTGTGACCAATTATAAAGTCATTTTTGGAGAAGGTACCATGAGGTGCTGAGAAGAAGGTTTATTCTTTTGATTTAGCAGCTTGACAGCACAACAGAAAGCTCTAAAACAACGAAGCAAATAGACCCAAGAGGAGTAGTAGGCAGGAAATAATCAAACTCAGTGCTGAAACCAACCAAGTAGAAACAAAAAGAACCATACAAAGAATCCTCTGCTCATTTTAGCACAAGGAGAAATGCTGACAGAATTTGAAAGAGAATTCAGAGCTGTGTCCATGAACCCCAATACACCTCCTATCTAGCTTGTGTCGGCCAGCAAATGGAGTCATGTAGTATTATCACATCTTCAGAAAGATGGGGACAGAAAGTGTATTTTCACAAGTTGAAGATAGCACGTAACTTGGCAGTGGCTAGAATATTCTGACACTTCTGATTCATAGCTCTTAAATAGAGCAAAAGAAACTTAGCTCTTTTATGACATAAGACAACATATAATTTGCAGTGCCAGTCTAGAAAAATTTGTACCTGTTCTCTTTTTTTTGTATTTTTATTAGATATTTTCTTTATTTACATTTCAAATGTTATCCCTAAAGTTCCCTATACATATCCCCCACCCTGCTCCCCTACCCACCCACTCCCACTTCTTGGCCCTGGCATTCTCCTCTACTGGGGCATATAAAGTTTGCAAGACCAAGGGGCCTCTCTTCTCAATGATGTACCCATTCTTTTAGTAACTTGATAAATCCTGTTGATGTGAGGGAGACGGGCCAGAGTTGCTTTTATAACTCAGTCAGTAGATGTCTCTGTATAGCTTGTTTATTTCATGATTCTGAGTTGTCGCTTTGTCTCGTCTTCATGGTGAGTTTACTATGTTCTTACAATACTAATGGAATTGAACAATTTCTTTGTGTCTGCTTTGTTCTTCTCTTGGCTGAAAGAAAAAAAGAATCATGTGGATTTTCCTTCTGTGCCTTTGTTTCTGGTACTGTACACTGGATTATCAAACTGCTAAAATTCCTCCCCATGCTTTTCGTATGGGGAATGGTTTGCTCTGATTCATTTACCTGAAATCCAGCTTCAAGTCAAGAAAGCATCGCTCAATGCTTCTGTGTATTGGCTTTCCAAGATCTTCTATACAACTCATGGAATCAGTTGGAAGAGAGATAAATGGTTGAGTATGCTCTGTATCTGCAATGATGCCTTTTGGGATGCTCAGATTTTAAAAGTACCAAACAACATAAAGTGTAAACCTAAAAGAATGAGGAGTATGATGAAACACACCTTAATGCCGCTGAAAATGCCACAATGAAACACATTGTGTACAATTAATTTGTCAAAAATAAAAAAACACAAAGTTATAGCTGAAGGATTAGAAGATATACTAAATGAAGGCATATATTGCACAAAACTAGCATTTAAAAAAAAAAAACCTTAGCACCATTGGTATTTTGAGATAGATCATATTGTCAGATTAAATTCCACTGAAACAAACACATTCAAAATAGAGGTCTCAGTGACAGACTGGATCAGGCACTGCAGAGTATGTAAGGAGATCTAACAACTACACACTGCCCTCAGGGAAATTCTCCCCACATAGTCTATCCAGGAAAATCGTGGAATTTTCAATACAATATGTACTTCAGGTAAATAACAAATATGATACTAGTTTGTCACAAGAAGTGAATAGAACATACTAATATAAAAATATTGTTTATTGTTTGGAAATTTCTTTAATTGGCTACATCTAAAAACTTCTAATTGTGACATCTAAAAGGTAGGTCAAATGATGTAAGAACAGTGTTCACACTGAACATCAGAGTAGAAATTCTATGCCAATTTCCTGGGCTCTTCCTTCAGTAGCAAATCAGTGTCAATGGATCTGATTATGTATCATTAAGTTTTCACTCTATGTAAAGGCACACGCTAGCTAACTATAAATCAACTATTTGATGACTGCATATTTTTAGCTAAAAAATACTGATTTAACAAACATTGATTTGATACAGAGTTGATGAATTTCTTTTTAATGCTTCCTGTGTTTACAGCTTAGAAAATGTTCTTTTCATATATGCTATGATTTGTGTTTTTATGGTTTTCAGGCATTTCTCTGTGTGAAAACCTGTGTATCTTGTGCTTTTCTTGGCATTATTTTTTCAGCTTGTTTCTCTCATTCTGGTTTTTATCTTAATTAATCTTAATTATCTTAATTAATTTTACTATTATTATAGTTATAGATGCCTGTTTGTATTGTTATGAGATAGGGTGAAAAGGGTGTAAATTTAGGTTAGTGTAGACATGGAGAGGTTTTGAAAGGTGAAACCATATATCATAATATATTGAATGAAAAGTATCTATTTTATATTAAAAAAAGAAAAATGGTCCTCAAGGTATGGCTAAAAGGCTCATGAGACAGCTCTACCATCACATAGCATTTTTATATCTCTGGTGTCATCTAGTTTTAACATAGACACAAAATTCTTCCCTAAATATGGTTTACCTTTTCACATTAATGCAGATTGAATAATGCCACCATTAAAATATGATATTAAACATAGCAAAATGTTCAAAAGATTTTTGATCAGTCAAGATACCAAAGTCATAGACTTTAAAGTTTAAACCTAGTCTCTGCTACATGTGTGCTATTTATTCATTATTCCATTCTTCAGTTCTAATGTAGAATTTAAGTAAATTTGTGAGTCATTTAGAACAGAGCATGTTGGAAGCAGTTAGTACCCATGGATAGAGGATAGCTAATGTAAATGAAGAATTAATAATGAATTGAAGCTGTGGTCCTTGAAATCTATACATTAGATAGAACCAGAAACTACAAAAAGTACTTTTAAAGGTAACAAGATAATTTTGCACCTATGTTCACTTGATCTTTGACAAGGGAGCTAAAACTATCCAGTGGAAAAAAAAAAGATAACAATTTCAACAAATAGTGTTGGCACAACTGGCAGTTATCATGTAGAAGAATGCCAATTGATCCATTCTTATTTCCTTGAACAAAGCTCAAGTCTAAGTGGATCAAAGAACTCCACATAAAAGAAAGATAATTTTAAACTGAAAGTCAACTGACAAATCTTGAAAGTCTAGGAATCATGCAAAGATCAATAGTATTTCCTTTAATTTGCAAAACAGATGAGGCATAACAGGATCTCTGTGTTTTTCCCTGCTTGTTTCTTTGTAGGCTTCTCCAGGAAAACCAGTGAGATGATACTTTACAAGACCCAGTTGGTTCAGTACAATTTTTTTTTTTACAGCTTAATTTATTAGAATGTTAAAAGGGTTGCTACATCTTGCCTTGATTCTCTGAAACAGTGCATTTTTGCAATTCCTTTCAGTCATAATTTCTTTGCTTTATTATTGATCTAGAAACTGGATGCTCTAAAGACTAGACCATCAACTAAGGTGTATACCTAGATATATCTATGGCTCCAGATACATATGTAGCAGAGGATGGCCTTTCAAGGGGATGGAGGCCCTGGGTTCCGGGAGGATGGATGTCCCAGAGTAGCGGTGGGGCTGGAGAGTGTGGGTGAGAGGGTGGGTAGCACCCTCATACAGGCAAAGGGGGGAGGCAGATGGCAGATGTGGGATCAGAGGTTGTTGGAGGGGTAATCTGTAAGTGGGATATCATGGAATGGGGGTTGGAGAAGGGGGTAACTGGGAAGTGGGATATCATTTGTGATGTAAATGAATGGAATGATTAATAGTATTAAAAATTATGAAGAAATAGTAGAAAAAAAGACATCCTGGGACAAGAAGTTTTGTTTCTTCTGAATATTTTACAAGAAACTCTATGATTCTTCTCCAAATCTGTTATATACAAGAAACAAGAGATTGAGTGTGCGTGCCTGTGTGTGTGTGTGTGTTTGTGTGTGTGTGTGTGTTTGTGTGTTTCTTATTTTTAAAAATTCCAGCCAAAACAACATGGATTTAGGAAAGCAAAAAAGCATACAAAATGTTTGAGTAACACTCTTCAATGAAATTTTTAAAACTCAAATGCAGAAATAGTTATTAACACAGCATTTGTAATCTCATTCTACATATGCACTTCTTAAAATACATTTTGTACACAGTTTTATTCAAAAGTATTAGCTATTTTAGGCACTAAAATAATCAGTGGAAAATTAATAATCATGTAATTCTATATTTATTTTGCTTTAAAGATTTAGCACCAAAGTCAAATTATATAAAGTAATAAATGATATATAAAAGTAACAGGGTAAATATTGCTTTTAATTGAAAACAACCTGAGGGTTTAGTTCTGGCAGCCAACACTAAATTTGTTTGTCTGTGGCTACTAGTGGGAAATCCTCTGTGATCTCCTCTTCAGCACACTCTACTGCACAAAGGGAACCTTCTTCAGCACCACTCTACTGCACAAAGGGAACCAGTCTTTGGGAGACTCAGCTGCACCATTCTCAACTGCTGATACTGTGTGTGAAAGGATTTTCTCAGTTAATGAATTCTAAACATTTAAAACTTACATTAAGGGGATGCTTTTTACACAAATACCAAAAATAGACATCTGTTAACATTAACTAAGGGTACTTGCTTTCTAAAAGTTAGCATTGTCTGAGCCTAGACTTCAATAACTGAACCATACCTACAATATGTAAGCACAAGTTCTAGGCCATCTCTCTCTCTCTCTCTCTCTCTCTCTCTCTCTCTCTCTCTCTCTCTCTCTCTCCTCTCTCCTCTCTCTTTCTCTCTCTCTCCTCTCTCTGTCTCTGTCTGTCTTTCTCTTCTCTATCTATCTATCCATCCATCTATCATCTCTCTATCTATCTATCTATCTATCTATCTATCTCTCTATCTATCTATCTAAAATCAGTGAGTGGGGAAATGGGAAGTAGACAGGGAATACCACTCATGTCAAAGAAAATATAGGCAAAGGGAGAACCATCTTTTTCAATGGAGTGTGACTGTTTGTATAAGCCTTACTACAGGGCGGGTCCTATACCCCAGATGACCAGAGGTAGTTGCCAACTGAAAAGGAATTCAATAAAATTTTCATTTTGCCTTTCTTTATCAGGGCTCATTTTAATTAATTAATTAATTAATTAATCGATTGATTTTTAGTCTTATTGGTCTTTACCTTGTATGTTTTGCTGTTCCTTTATGACATGATTATTCTTGATTTTTGTTTTGTTTTCACTTCTGTTGCTTATTGTTTTCATTTATTTATGTATATGAGTGGAGGAGGAGGGAGAGACACAGATAAAATAGAGAGGAAGAGAGAGACAAGGAGAGGGATACACACCAGATAGACAAAAACAAGGACAAAGTAAAACAGGGTGGGGAGGGAAGTGGACAAGATCTGGGAAGCATTATGGATGGGAAAGAGGATCAAAATATATTACAGGAAAAAACTGCCTAACAAAATAAAATCAGAAGCTAAGGGTATAGCTCAAAGGCAGCATTTTGTACATTTATAAGCTCCCAGGTTTGACTCAGTTACATATAAACTTAGATTTGTTTAGACTATGGCCAGTTGTATTTAAAGTATTGAGAATTGAAAACTAAAGTTAAAAAGTTAAAAAAACATAAAACCAGCAACTTTTGTTTGATTGGCATATTAAAATTTCTGGCTAACTATGGTGTGTGTGTGTGTGTGTGTGTGTGTGTGTGTGTGTGTGTGTACTTCTTTTGACATGTATTGAACATTGGTCTTGACTTTGTTTTATACCTTATAATGGCCCTGAAGTCACTATCCTCCTGCCTCAGTATACTGAGTGCTGGGATTACAAACTTACTCAACCTCACCCAATTTAAGTAAATGTTATCCTTACAGCCAACAACACTATCTCCTTCCAAAGTATATACTAGTAGTTCAAAAAAACTACAAAGGCATTTGCTTTAAAAAAAATCTGAAATATGAAAATCTAATTGAAACATTGAACACTACTTTTTACCATAGTTTACCCCAGAAGCAAGTGTGTAAAAATACGGAAGGGATCAAGGTTCAATTATCTTACAAAGAATTGAAAGAGATAAAGAAAGCTTTCTTTTTACCATAACTTTTATTGGATTTTGTTTTGTTTTGTTTTGCATGTTTGTTTGTTTGTTTGTTTTTGTTTGTTTTTGAGACAGGGTTTCTCTGTATAGCTCTGGCTGTCCTGGAACTTACTCTGTAGACCAAGCTGGCCTCAAACTCAGAAATCTGCCTGCCTCTGCCTCCCAAGTGCTGGGATTAAAGGCATGCGCCACCACTGCCCAGCTGATTTTATTTTCTAGCTCTTTCTATTACTATGTTTTTTTTCAACTTTTATTAGATATTTTCTTCATTTACATTTCAAGTGTTATCCAGAAAGTTCCCTGTATCCTCCCCCCTCCCGGCCCTGCTCCCCTACCCATCCGCTCCCACCCCTTGGCCCCGGCGTTCCCCTGTATTGGGGCATATAAAGTTTGCATGACCAAGGGGCCTCTCTTCCCACTGATGGCCAACTAGGCCACCCTCTTCTATATATGCAGCTAGAGACATGAGCTCAGGGGTACTAGTTAGTTCATGTTATTCTTCCACCTATAGGGTTGAAGACCCCTTCAGCTCCTTGGGTACTTTCTCTAGCTCCTTCTTCCTTGGGAACCCTGTGTTCCATCTAATAGCTGACCTTNTCCTTCTGCTTGAGTATCATGTGTTTAGTAACTTGTATCTTGGGTAGTCTAGGTTTCTGGGTTAATATCCACATATCAGTGAGTACATGTTATGTGAGTTCTTTTGTGAATGGGTTACTTCACTCAGGATGATGGCCTCCAGATCCATCCATTTGCCTAGGAATTTCATATATTTATTGTTTTTAATAGCTGAGTAGTACTCCGTTGTGTAAATATACCAAATTTTTTGTATCCATTCCTCTGTTGAGGGACATCTGGGTGCTTTCCAGTTTCTGGCTATTATGAATAAGGCTGCTATGAACATAGTGGAAAATGTGTCCTTGTTACCAGATGGAATATCTTCTGGATATATGCCCAGTATTACTATGTATTTTTAAAAGGGGACTACTTAAACAAATCTTTATCAATCAAAAACAGTTAAATTTTCTTTGAAACAATTAGTATCTTTTGCCAGTCATATTTTCTAAGATATTGCATAGTTTTTACACTTTACTACTAAAGAGCAGAGCCAAAAGTCAAAGCTCAAATTGCCTAATTCTGAGTGTAAGTAGCAAGTTTTTGTTTTCATAGTAAATAAAATTAAAATTGTTCAGTCTATTTTTGTGGAGTATATTTGAGTATATGTGCACACACATATAACTTAAACCTTAAAATACAATTGTATTTTATATTAAAAACATTGGTCCCATATTTGTTAAGTCAAGTACACTCTATTTTTTTTTTATCCAGACACATAAAACAAATTAGATTTTCTTTCCAGATACGTAAACCAAATTGTATTTTCTGGTTTTCAATTATATTAAGAAGTTTTAATACCAACATGTCAATGATTTCAATGCAATATTGGAATCATTTAAACATAGTTTGATATGAATCATGTTTGGTAATGTGTAGGTCAAGTGTTCATCCTCTGACTCGTGAAACCTGATTTGTTCAGTATAAGGAATTCCAAATCGGTAAGTAGGTACTAGTGACGAAACTAGTCAGGCCAGGAAAAGTGACCCTCAGAAGTGGTAAGAGTCAAACCACTAGTTTGTTGAACTCCCCTAACAATTCCATGCCAACCCAGCACTGCACGAATTGCCCAAGTCAAACCCTAGAAGACAGATGTGCTCTTAAAATGATGAGGAACCAGCTAGGAATGAAAGAAAAAGTGTTCATAGGAAAAGAGAATGTGTAAGCAGATGCCTTAGGAAACAGGCTAGTGACTAAGGAGTTGTTTAAAGTGATATGTAAACTAACAATAGTCTCACTTACTAGTCCATTTTTTGCTCTGTTGACCAGACAATCAATTCTTACGAATTTGGTGGTCACACAATGGTGGTGTTGATGCCAATGTGAAGAACAGAGCTAGAGATTGCTGTGAGTGGGAAAGGCATGCCCCACTTTGTGGTGACAGATACAAGGCAGCATGGTAGAATAGTTGGCATTTAAAATTTCTTTCTGCTAGTGTTTTCTTAGTCTGGATTCCTGGCTCTTGCACCATAATGTTTGTCTTATAGCATTTTTAATCGCAACGTTATGGAATGAATTTGACTTATTTATGAGCATCCTTGCAAATGCATATAAATATTTATCTTTGAAACATTTCAGCATCACTTTGGGAATTTTTTTATAGAATATAACTGCATTTCATTCTAAACCTCAATTTATGCAGGCTGTCCATTATTTCTTTTGCACACACACACACACACACACACACACACACACACACACACATCACACTTTTTTTTAACACTCTGGGAAGTAGTTCGTCTACAGCCTAAGAATCTCTTTTATAACATAAAAAGGGTCTTCAAGTTGTTTGATAAAGTATGTCAAAATTTAGTAAAGTCTAAGATGTTAAAATCCTAGTATTCTGATATCATAACATTTTAATTCTTACTATTATCAGTTTATATGTTCTCTAACATATGTTAATTACAAGAAAACAAGACAATATTTTATTAGAATAGGATATATGAGTATGTGAAATGCTTTTTCACAGTGAGAAGGAAAATTTATAGAATTCATAATGAACCTTATATCACAAATTCAAAGATACTTTCTGAATTATGGATTTAAAATTTAAAACAGCAGTAACCAAGGTAATATCCATAACATAAAATATTAAGAATGAATTAGGGAAACATTTCTTCTTCCCATCCCTTTAAGTAATTGCTGCTTACTAAAATATTGCTATCTTCAATGCTCTATGTTGATGGTTTTAAAAAAACATGTCAGCATATATAACAATATGTAAGTCATATACACATTATCCACACATTACATACACTCACCTCAAAGATTGTACATGTTGAAAATCAATACAATTAATTGATTACATTACATTATATTATTTTGTGATATTATTTTAAACCACACTAAAGTTTAAAATTCTCATGATGTTGATGTTTCAATAATTTTTCAATAAGTTTCTGTAAAACTTGATATTTCAATAACTCAGCAAGACATAACTGAGTTTTGCTTTTAGAATAATGTAAATGATTAAGTATTATACTGTGTTACTTTGAGTTTTCTGTTGTAAGGTAGACAAATATAGTTCTCACAAATCAATGTTGCTCAAATGTTGAAAATTGATGTTGGAAGAATACTGCCCTTGCTCACTAAACCATAATCCATTTGCCTGTGAACTCAGTATCACAGTAGCTGAGAAAACTCTGTATGCCTTGCATATTGAGTAAAAGATGCTCACAGACATAGCTGAAGAAATATTCATATAGATTGCCTTAATCAGCAAAACCATTTTGCTTATATTGTACATCCTATTTTGATGCTTCAATTTCTTTCTTGTGCCATTTACACCATAGCCTTTCCTGGGCAATCTTGTGAATTAGCATCAGCATTCTGAAGTGATGCTAGTAGGCTCTGAAATTTAAAGTGTAAGTCTCAATTTTATAAATACTAAAAGTAAAGCTTCCGAAATGGTCACTACATGCTTGGAGCAATGTCATATACCTGAAACAAAGTTTATTTGTGAAAACCAGCAACGAATCATGAAAAAAAGTTACTCTCATCTTTCCAAATATGTGACAATAAACTTCTAACTTTAAAAGATAATAAATGAAACAAGAGTTCACTTGAAATGTGGCACACAGAAAAATAGTTATTTTTAAAATATCACACATACCTTAGATCATTTTCCTATAAAAGAGTGGCTTCAGAAGTCTATTACATTTTTACATTTTCAGTTTGCAATGAAAATCAAATAATAGAAATATAATAGCGCCAAAAGAACTTTGTTTACAAGCACGTTGAGTACGAAATTCTAGACTTTAAAACGCTAAATATTAAGTTGTTAAATTAATGAGCCTAGAAACAGTTCCATGTCGATGAAATTCATCCCGATGGCATGCATTTCTGTTTATGTTAAATAAATACTTGTTGAAAATCAGAAAATATAAGCAAATATCCAAGAGATAGAATAATATTCATTTCTCTGGGGTAGCAAAACATGATGTGTCTACAACTGAAAGACAACTCCCTAAAAGCAAAACTTTATTTAAAATATTTTAAAGCTGATTTCTGAAACATGCAGAATAAACATGAGGGGAGAAAAAGAAGCCTTTCTCCCTTTTGAAATACAACCAGTTGTCATAGAAGATAGTTCTTTGTTGTTTCTGATGAGAAAGACAAAACAAAACATAATGAAACAAAACAAAACAAAACAAAACAAGCTCATACCACATACAAATGTGGTTCTCTGTCTGGAAGAGTTAAGATGTTTCTTTTTGAAGCTGCCTCATCACTCCTGGATATAGAGGAAAGGCCAGTAGGACAGAGAATAAGATCCAGCTCCTTCACTCTTGTCATTAAAGTCTTACATAAAACTGTCTCCACATTCCATAAAAATGCCATGGTGCTTCAGGAGAAACACAGACCTGAGACAATAGTTTATTTTGGCTGGAATTAAAGTTCCAGAGCTGAAGAGTTACTGCCAGAAATAGGAACCAGCTTTGCAAAAAAAAAAAAAAAAAATGTCATTGAACTAGGACTAAAAGAAAGCACTACAGCAGGAATACTCCGGTGCCTTTCCATCTGAATCAAGGCTTCTTTGTTAAGAACATAGCAACATAATTAATCACCCAGAGGAAGTAAAGAGGCTTGAGGTTGGAGTCTGGTTACCCAGGGAATTCCCTCTTCCTTTGGCACCCACTTGCTAGTGAAGCTATAAAATAGGAGCAGAAGTGTTTCATTCTATAAACGATTAATCAGAGCTGATTTACATGAAAATAAGTTGTCCACTAGCTAAGATATCCCCTATCAGGGTTACAGAGGCCCTCCTACCACTCTGAAAACGACTCAGCTTCCTTGTTCCCCGTTTCCTTTGTTTTTCCCTTCAGAATATGGAGATCTCCATAGGCTGTGCTTATTCTGAAATTTTCCAAATCTTTACAGGTAATAATTTGCAATATTCATAGCCACATGAACTCCATTCAACAAATGTTTGTTGAATACTTATAAAACAAGGTATTATGATAATCCTCAAGAAGCAGCAACATAGCACTCACTTGGTCATGACGCTTCTTAAAGTAATGCTCCTTGACAAAAGCATTAGGTAAAAACGAATACAATAATAGTTTTAAAAATCAAATAATATGTTAACAGACATGGATAATCAAAGTAAAGAAAAAGTTCACGCAAATAAACGATTCCTGAAAGATGTCATGAGTACTGTAGCTCATGAAGCTCAATTGGTAGACTGTTTTCCTAGCATGAACTAGGCTCTGGGTTTGGACCCCAGCAACAAATAAATCAAGTGTGCAGATGAGTATTTATAATCTCAGCATCCTGGGATCTAGAGGCAAAAGGATCAGTAGTTCAAAGGTAGCATCTGCTAAGTAGTAAATTCAAGACAAGTGCGGTTTTTCGTGAGACCATGCCTCAAAACAACAAAACAAAACAGGTCCATATTCCTCTCCAGAGTCTAGCTGGATGTGCATAGTGCTTGATTCTTCTGAAGGAAACTTCTCATTGTATTATTAACCAATACAGAAAACCAAATCTGATAAAAATGACAACTTGTAGAACTGAGTCACAACTGTTATACACACAGTTCCTACAGGTAAGTCTCAGGTAGGGTTTTGGAAGAAGAGGCAAAAAAAAAAAAATATTGTATGAACCAGACGATCTGGAAGTTAGCTATAAGAATGTGTCTCCTAGAAATATCAGGACTGTACTCTTGTAGGAGCTATGGAGACCTTGGCCTTTCTCTGTCTTTCTTATTTCACAACTGCTATGAGGTAACCATGACTCTTCAGTCATGTACCTCCACCTTGATATTCTGACCTCATACGTACTCAAAGGCAACCAGGTAAAGGTACCTTGAAATTAAAATCTTTGAATTTCTGAGCAAGTCTTTCTACTTTATAAGTTATATTTTTATGCATTTTTGTACTAGTGGAAATCTGACTGAACCCCCTATGAATTTACAATAATGCTGCTTTTTCTTCACTATTGCTATAAAACTTCTGAGAATTTTTCCTGTTTAAAGCAAGTTATAGAAGGAAGTAATCTACATTGGTAACCACAGTAGTTTATGCAAGGAATAAACAACAAAACTTTTTTATTAGATTTTTTTTTCATTTACATTTCAAATGCTATCTCAAAAGTCCCCTATACCCTCCCCCTGCCCTGCTCCCTTACCCACCCACTCCCACTTCTTGGTTCTGGCGTTCCCCTGTACTGAGGCATATAAAGTTTGCAATACCAAGGGGCCTCTCTTCCCAATAATGGCCAACTAGGCCATCTTCTAATACATATGGAACTAGAGACATGAGCTCTGGGGGTTCTGATTAGTTCATATTGTTGTTCCACCTATAGGGTTTCAGACCCCTTTGGCTCTTGGGTACTCTCTCTAGCTCCTACCTTGGGGACCCTGTACAACAAAACTTTAATAAAAAATAATGTGACGGTATACAGGATTTACTTGGTGACAAAAAGAGTATTTCTACTAAAGTCAAATAAAAGTTATTTTATCATTGGTGCATCATTGCACCATTATATCCAGATATAAAACATCATTGATCAAAATTTAAAAAAATATACAGCAGGGTTTCGCCAAGGACACTACAGGTACATTCCCTTTCATGACTACATAGCATGAAAGGCTATACAGTTTAACTGTTAAATGTTATTTAATTCAACTGTTAGAGTACAAATGGCTCTGACGAAGAAGCAGCTAATTGGATCACTACTGAAACAATCCAGTAAATTAGCTCATAGATAAGAAATTAGAGTGTTATTCATCTGCTACTCCAGAACATGTATCTGACAATGCATTTATAGATGAAAGAGTGCACAGGTTTAAGGCATATACCTTAAAACCAGCATTGAGATTTGGAGGCAGGAAGATGTAAATTGTGTGGGGAAAAATATTGAGAAGTTGTCAAGAAAAAAAAAAAGAAAAGAAGAAAGCAAAAGAAGAAAATAAAGACAGAAGGAAGAAAGAAGGTATATAGGTAGGAAGGAAGTAAAATTCTAAGCAATATAAACCTATGGCTAAACTCATAAATGATCCCTTATCTATTTAATATGCATTTTATTAAATCATTGAGAATTTCACATATTATATTTTGATCATATTAACCCCTTTTCCAAAATGTTCTAAGATCCATGCCAATTTCATACACTTCAATGTTGTGACTTCATTTGTGTGTGCTTCATTTTAAAACCATCCAGTCAGTGCAATTAGTGTTGGCTCTGCACTCTGTGGTGTGGCCATCCAATGGAGTGCTCCACCCTCTAAGGACAACACCCTAGTAAAAGCAAACTCTTCTACTGCAAACTGTCTATTATCATCTCTTCTTAGCTAGGAGTAGAACTTTATAATAACCTCCTTAATCAGGTTTTGGTTTGGGAATCTCATCTGTCTTGAACCGCCATTTGCCCTATGCTCACCATGACAACCTAGTGTGAGTATATATATATATATATATATATATATATATATATATATATATATATATATCTGTTACATCATAACCAGGAAACACTGTTTTGTTGTAGTCACCACCTCTCTGACTCCTACAATATCCCTCTTCCATAATGATCCAGGAGCACTGGGAGGAGAGAACTGCTGTGTAGATCTCATTAGGTCTGAGCATTCTGCAGTCTTTCATTCTCTGTGCATTGATCACCTGTGGACCAATTTGTTATCAATAACTGCTACAAAATACGCTTCTCTAATGAAATATGAGAAATACACTAGTCTAAGGGTGTAAAGATAACTTCTTGGGTATCTATTTAACACTATGTCCATTAAGAATAGCAATAGCAATAGGTTCTCTCCTGGGGCCTAGGACATGTCAAGTCACAGGTCTGTAGCCTGCATAAGAGATGGAGGCATGGGTTACAATATGTGTACCAGGGCTTGAATACAATCTGTTGATTCTGAACTTAGTTTGTGTTGTGTTTTCCTTCACGCTGCAACTCAACTGGGTTCCAGAGAGAAAAGGTAAGGTGGCAGGGCACCCCAGCCAGCCCCAGGAATTTGGAAGTGTGGGGCTGGTGTGGCAGTGAACTGCCAATGGGAACTTAGCAAGCAGGGGTTGGGAGAGAGAGATTTAAGAGCTCCAGGTCAGGGAGACTCCATAAGAACAGGCCAGTGCCTTGCGGGTGATAGCATGGATTGATTTTATACATTTTCCACTACAACAACAATCAGAAAATTTTTGGTTACCATCATAACATTTGTGCCACTCTGATAGCAGTGAACTTGTTTTGCCTGGCTGGTGATCATTGTAGCTTGCTAAATTTACAGCTATGTCAAGATTGGAGGTTTCTTTTCTCCTCTGGTACTGTACAGTGCCACTTACAGCAATGTAATATCTAGCTGGAAAAAAATGAAGCTCATTTAAATTTAGTGATTATTTAATAATGTATTTGAAGGTAATTAATGAATGGCATGACTTTTAGAGATCTGCATTCTTAATTCTGCAAGACTCACCCATATGCTTTTGTGTCCCATCATTGGCTGCAGGAAGTTCTACTCTCTAAGATAGAATGTAACACTTGAGTTAAAAATTTTTACCCTTTAATAAAAACTGTTAAATGAACTTGCCATGACTACCTTGTAGGACACTCTTAGAATACTTATTTAGAATTATATCACAAATATAAAACTATTCTTTAATTGTCCATATATTCTGAATGCTCTTGCAACATAATTGGCAACATTTTTTTAAAAGATTTATTTTATTTATTATATGTAAGTACACTGTAAGCTGTCTTCAGACACTCCAGAAGAGGGAGCCAGATCTCATTACGGATGGTTGTGAGCCACCATGTGGATGGTGGGATTTGAACTTATCACCTGCAGAAGAGCAGTCAGGTGCTCTTACCCTTTGAGCCATCTCACCAGCCCCAATTGGCAACATTTTTAAGGTGTAGCATATAGAAGAATGGCCTATAAATTGCAATGTGGTGTCTGTAAACTCAAGTAATTTAAACACTTTGTTTTTTTCTTAGCCTGGTAAATAAGCATTTCCATTTTGAAATAAGACCTCACATGTAAAAATTACTTCTCCGCTCTTTGTCAGTCTTCCTTCACTAAGCAGGCCTTTGGGAAATACTCCTCACAGGTCGACTGGCTCCCTTTCATTCTCAGTTTTCTGGGGCATGCTGCAGGAATGTAAGTACAAGCTTGTGAAATAACTGTTCTGCAATTATTGGTAAAGTTCTGACAGTTATTTTAATGTATAGGTTTGTAATGTATGTGATTGTATAGAATTCTAAGTATTGAATGATTCTAGCAAGCCTTAATTACATAACATTATTCTAATATTATTATTCAATTGAACTTTATAATGTATTATTTTTCTTTTTTTACTTTAAAAATTTATTTAACTTATTTTTTGTCATTTTTATTAGATTTATTCTTCATTTACATTTCAAATGCTATTCTAAAAGTCCTCTATACCCTCCTCTACCCCCTGTCCTGCTCCCCTACCCACCCACTCCCACTTCTTGGCCGTGGCTTTCCCCTGTACTAGGGCATATAAAGTTTGCAAGACCAAGGGGCCTCTCTTCCCAATGATGGCCAACTAGGCCATCTTCTGCTACATATGCAGCTAGAGACACGAGCTCTGGGGGGTACTGGTTAGTTCATATTATTATTCAACCTATAAGGTTGGAGACCCCTTCAGCTCCTTGGGAACTTTCTCTAGCTCCTCCATTGGGAACCCTGTGTTCCATCCAATAGCTGACTGTGAGTGTCCACTTCTGTGTTTGCAAGGCACTGGCATAGCCTCCCACAAGACAGCTATATGAGGGCCCTTTCAGCAAAATCTTGCTGGCGTATGCAATAGTGTCTGCATTTGGTGCCTGGTTTTGGGATGGATCCCTGGCTTCAGCAGTCACTGGTTGGTCCATCCTTTTGTCTCAGCTCCACACTTGATCTCTGAAACTCCTTCCATGTGTGTTTTGTTCCTAATTCTAAGAAGGGGCAAAGTGTCCACATTTTGTGCTTTGTTCTTCTTGAGTTTCATGTTCTGTTAAACTGATGTGTTTTTTGATATAAAGGTAACACCATCTTTATAAAGTGGTTTGGAAATCATCTACTTTGATACTTTTCTTGATACATTTGTTATGTAGAACCACTTAAATCATAGGTTTGATGGAATTCTCAAATAAAACATTGTGGGTTTTATTGATTTCTTATCTGGAATCTACTAAATCAGAAATTCAATTTTTATTGGATATTTTATTCCTTTACATTTCAAATGTTATCCCCTTTCCTGGTTTCCCCTTCTGAATCTCCCTATAACATCCACCATCTCCCTGCTTCTATGAGGGTGCTCCCCTACCCACCTACCCACTCTTACCTGCTTGCCCTGGCATTCCCCTACACTGGGGTATCTGGCCTTTCCAGGACCAAGAGCCTCTCTTCCCATTGAAGTCCAACCAAGCCATCCTCTGCTACATAAGCAGCTTGAGCCATGGCTCCCTCCATGTGTACTCTTGGGTGGTTTAGTCCCTGGGAGCTCTGTGGGGTCTGGTTGGTCTTCCTATGGGTTGCAAAGCCCTTCAGCTCCTCAGTCCTTTCTCTAGCTCCTGTGCTTAGTCCAATGGATGACTGTGAGCATCCATCTCAGTATTTGTCAGACTCTACCAGAGCCTCTCAGGAGATGATATACCAGGCTCCTGTTAGCAAACGCTTCTTGACATCCACAAGAGTTTGGGTTTGGTGTCTATACATGGGATGGATCCCCAGTTGAGGCAGTCTCTGGATGGCCTTTCCTTCAGTCTCTGCTGCAATCATTGTCTCCATATTTCCTCCCTTGACATTTTGTCCCCCCTTCTAAGAAGGACTGAAGCAGTCACACATTGGTCTTCTTTCTTTGTGAGCTTCATGTGGTTTGTGAATTGTATCTTGGGTGTTCTGAACTTTGGGCTAATATCCCACTTATCAGTGAGTTCATACATGTGTGTTCTTTTCTGATTGGGTTACCTCACACAGGATGATATTTTCTAAATCCATCAATTTGCCTAAGAATTTTATAAATTCACTGTTATTAATAGCTAAGTAGAACTTCATTGTGTAAATGTACCACATTCCTCCTTTGAAGGACATCTGGGTTCTTTCCAGCTTCTGGCTATTATAAATACAGCTGGTATGAACATAGTGGAGCATGTGTCCTTGTTATATGTTGGAGCATCTTTTGGGTATATGCCCAGGATTTGTATAGCTGGGTCCTTAGGTAGTACTATGTCTAATTTTCTGAGGAACCACTTGACTGATTTCCACAATGGTTGTAACAGCTTGCAATTCCACCAAAAATGGAGGAGTGTTCCTCTTTCTCTGCATCCTCACCAGCATCTGCTGTCATCTGAGTTTTTGATCATAGCCATTATGGTTGGTGTGAGGTGGAATCTAACCAAGCAACTGAAAGATATATGTGACAAGAACTTCAAGTCTCTGAACAAACAAATCGAAAATCTCAGAACATGGAAAGATCTCCCATTTTCATGGATTGGTAGGATTAATATAGTAAGAATTGCCTGCCAGTGCCTGGCAAATACAGAAGTGGGTCCTTACAATCATCTATTGGAATGAGCTCAGGGTCCCCCAATGAAGGAGCTAGAGAAAGTACCCAAGAAGCTGAAGGGGTCTGCAATCCTATAGGAGGAACAACAATATGAACTAACCAGTACCCTCAGAGCTCCCTCAGACTAAACCACCAATCAAAGAAAACACGTGTTGGGACTTGTGTCTCTAGATGCATATGAAGCAGAGGATGGCCTAGTCGGCCATCAGTGGGAGGAGAGGCCCTTGGTCTTGTGAAGATTCTATGCCTCAGTATAGGTGAATGCCAGGGCCTGGAAGCGGTAGTGGATGGGATGGGGAGCAGGCCAAAAGGATAGGGGATTTTCGGAGAGGAAACTAGGAATGAGGATAGCATTTGAAATGTAAATGAAGAAAATATCTAATAAAAATGTAAAAAAAAAAATGGCCATCTTACTGAAAGCAATCTACAGATTCAATGCAATTCCCCATCAAAATTCCAATTCAATTCTTCATAGAATGAGAACAAGCAATTGCAAATTTATATGGAAAACCAAAAAATCCAGGATATCAAAAACTGTTCTCAACAAAGAAAGAACTTCTGGGGGAATCATCATCCCTGACCTCAAGCTGTACTACAGAGCGATAGTGGTAAACAGTGTATAGCATTGGTAGACACAGGCAGGTAGATCAATGGAACAGAATTGAAGACACAGAAATGAACCCACACATTCTATGGTCAGTTGATCTTTGTCAAAAGAGATAAAACCATCCAGTGGAAAAAAGACAGCATTTTCAACAAATGGTGCTGGTTCAGCAGGTCAGCATGTAGAAGAATGCAAATTGATCCATTCTTATTTCCTTGTACAAAGCTCAAGTCCAAGTGGATCAAGTACCTCCACATAAAACCAGATACACTGAAACTATTAGAAGAGAAAGTGGAGGAAGAACCTAAAATACATAGGCACTGGGGAAAAGTTCCTGAACAGAACACCAATGGCTTGTCCTCTAAGATCAACAATAGACAAATTGGACCTCATAAAATTACAAAGCTTCTGTAATAATAATATAATATAAGGGATTTGAGACTTCACTGTTATTTTTGTGAATTACCCATCCTATTAGTGAATATTAACATTTTATTTTATTTATTTTATCTACTATTTTCCTATTGTTAACTCCATTGTTTTTCCCTTTTAGGATAAAAATCCATAACTTCTTGGTCTATAGCACCCCTTTTTCAAATATTTTCTCCTTTTCTATCAACAAGTTTTGGTCAATTATTGAGAAAAGTATTTTTAAAAGTTCTGTTCTAGTTAAGTATCTCTACTTTAATTTCTATCAATTTGGTTTGGAATTCCTGGAAGCACTAGATTAATTTAACATTAAAATCAGTTTTATTTTCTTGGTGGTTTAATCTTTAATTGTTATAGAATGCTTTTTTGGCCTCTTATAATTTTGCTCTAAAATCTATATTACTATCTTATCTGTATTGAATATGCAGCTAACATGTGCAAAAACAATTTATTGACTACACTGTAAAGAACACTGGGCTGGGCAATAAGAAAAATTATACATGCAGCCTAAGTCTAGGGATTCAGATAACTCAGCCATAGTAACTCCAAAAGTCTGGAGCTTACTTGCTGTTCATGCATATTTATCCTTCCATCTTTTTCTGTCAACTTGCACACCGTTGTATTTAAAGTAATTTTCTTGCATATAATAGTGTCTGGTCTATGTGTTAATCAAGTCTGACTACCTTATCTCTCAGTGAGAATTTGTTCACTCCATTAACATGGTGTTAGTACTTCTACACGGGAACATAAGTGAACCTTTCATTTTCTCTTTGTTTCCATTTCTACTTTTATCCTTATTATTTTATTACATGGTCATTTACTGAAAATTCCATTTCCTTTTTTGTTATACCTACTAAGTCTCTTTGAGTAGGTATATTAAAACACTTTTGAATGTCACTGTTAGTAATAAGCTGCAGATGCAGATGGTTTCAGTCTATCAGCATAAGTCAAGTCTGAAGAAGCTTATCATTGTTTTCATATCATTATGCCTCCAGTTTATAATATCACTGCCTTCACAGTTCCATTAAATACATAATAATGATGTAGAAACCATAATATTGGTATTTTCTTTGCAAGAGAACTTATGTATTTATTGTAAATATAGGGGTTGGTACTAAGACGAATGAAATAAAATTGCAATTTGTTCAAATGCAATATATATATATATATTGCATTTGATATATATATATATATATATATATATATATATATATATATATATATATATATATATATCACTAGAAAGTAAATTATTCCAAGTTGCTTTCAAAAGTTCTAGCCACTATGAACACTTCATTCTCTTTTCACAATTATTCAGTTATTTGTCTCATGCTTTAACAAATAATTGAATAAATGCTACTTACCAGTCATTGTGCTAAGTGTCAGGAACAAAAAGCTGCATCACAGTGATCACATTCAGAACAGAGTGGCTGATAAACTGCTTTCATGAATGTACAACACGTCCCATGATCACTGAAAAGATGGATGAACATCTTTTCTATCAGATCAAGATAGCTCCATATATAAAATGGTTCTGGTGCTGGTTCCTAAATAGTATGTGGAACTTATGAATATACAGAAGTGTATTTCAGACAAGGAAATAGATGTAAGAAGAACACAATCTAAAAAGATCTAGGGTTCTTAAAATTCTCTGAAAAGCCATATTTTTCTATGGTGATTACTCAAAAAACATAAAGGATGTTGGGAATGGGATTGGAAATTTAACAACAGACTATTGTGTGTTTCAGTAGCTCAGTAATGTAAATCAGGTTAGAACTATAGGTGTGTGCCCAAACGACAAGAGATAGGTCTTCTTTCTAGATGTATGTTATCCATGTCTCTCAATATATTTCACTTCAGTGTTAATTGAACCAGAAAACTCTTGTTTGTGTAGGATTTCCCCATAACAATCTCATAGGCTCCCCTTTCTCTCTCTCATACCTGTCTACTCATCTACAAATGTTGAAAATCATTTGTCTCTAGTCCTATCAAGTGCCTCATTGGGGTCCAAAGTATTTTATGAATAATAATTAGTGCCATGGTCTGAATGACATGGGGAACCAGTGCATTTCTTACCTAATGTAACAGGAATATTACACAGTTGTAAATACAATACAAAATGGGCAGACATTGACAAGTAAATACATAAATACTGTAGTCGTATCTTTTTTGCTTATTAAATTCTTTGTAATCTGCACCTGAATTACTTCACATAATACTCTCAGGATTCCAATTTTTCTTGGACTTAGGATAATAACAGTATGGGAAAATTTATCCCAAGACCTTCACATTCCTCTTGATTGACCAATATATCTACACCATTACAAATTAATTTGGTCAAATAAACCAATTTATATTCTAAATCTTTAACGTTCAGAAACTACACCCTATATCATATGTTTATCTTTGACAATTTTTATACACACACACATACACACACACGCACACACACACTACTTGCTCCAGCAACCATCAACTGCCAATAGCCAAATAGGGAGGGGCTAGAGCTTTATAAGTCCTCTTATCTGCTACTCTTTATATATCTTTTACACTTAGAAATTGTTAGTCACTCAATAAGTAGTTTATAAATCATTGAATATTGAAGCAATAGATGATGAACCAATCATCCTGAAATATAATAAATCACCAATAAATTGGCAGCCTTAAATTTGTTTTCTGTTTATAGCAAGACAAACACACATAATTCCATTTGGTTACAAAGAATACCTCTACTGTATAGTAATGATCAGGTCAATTCTGTAGCCACAATATGCCACTTGCTGGAAGAAGCTAATACCACAAGATGCAAGTCTATACTAACCTTGACATCACTGATGCCATTATATTCACTTGAGTTAATTGGCAAGTTCTCCAAGCAGTGGACAGCCTGACTGATGCAAAGAAATATCAATGTTACCATCAGCATGTATTTATAATCATCTAGCAAAGAATAAATGCCCTTTACAATAAAGTTAATTGAAAAAAAGAGCAAATTATTATTATTATTATTATTATTATTATTATTATTATTATTGTAGGTTTCTTATTTTTTGAAACTATGTAAAGTTAACTATTTTATTTTGAACCTGATAACCATCAGTCTTAGAATTAGAAGGAAAGGTTTGTGCTCTATTTCCCTTCATGCCACCAAATAAAAGAGGCTGGTTATATTTTTCTAATGTTGATTACAGAATTTAAGATTAGAAGTCAAAACTACTACTTCTATTTGCCTTCTAGTTAATATTTAAATAGGAAAATCAATTGATTATCATTGTTTAAAGAATTATAAATACAGACTTTCTGAATTCTTTATAAAAGGAGTCTATAATAATATAATATGGAATACTCAATAAGGATGTACATGTGTTTTATTGATTTTCAGTAATACTCTTCTTCTAAACTAAAAGTAATTAAGTATGTAATGAGATAAACACTTAAAACAACTTTTGGAAGCTACAAAATAACACAGCAGTTAAGAGTAAGTACTGTTTTTCCAGATTATCCATGCTTTATTCTCAACATCCCCTACGTTGTTTTTTATGGTGGTTCATAATTGACTGTAACTTCTGTTGTAGAGGCATCAACACCTGCAGCCACACGTGCATTCTCTCTCTCTCTCTCTCTCTCTCTCTCTCTCTCTCTCTCTCTCTCTCATACATGTTCACTTACAAACAAACACAGGGACACACAGGCACATTGGCACACATGCACACATCTATAAACACATATACACAGACACATACACTCAAACACACTCACACAACAGAAAATAATAAACACAAAATTTAAAATTTATATAATCAAGATTTCTGGATGCTCTTTCCTTCTGTCTCAGCTCCAAACTTTGTCTGTGTAATTATTTCTATGGCTATTTTGTTCCCCATTCTAAGAAGGAGCAAATTATCCACACTTTGGTCTTCCTTCTTCTTGAGTTTCATGTGTTTTGCAAATTTTATCTTGGATACTCTAAGTTTCTGGGCTGCCCCACCAGGGGATCCATCCTATATACAACCATGAGACCCAGACACTATTGCATATGCCAGAAAGATTTTGCTGACAGGACCCTGATATAGCTCTCTCTTGTGAGGCTTTGCCATTGCCTGGCAAATACAGAAGTGGATGCTCACAGTCATGTATTGGATGGAACACAGGGTCTGTAATGAAGAAGCAAGAGAAAGTACCCAAGGAGCTAAAGGGGTCTGCAACCCTATAGGAGGAACAACAATATGAACTAACCAGTACCCTCCCCCGCCCCAGAGATGTGTCTCTAGTTGCATATATAACAGAGGATGGCCTAGTCAGCCATCAATGAGAGGAGAGGTCCTTGGTCTAGCGAGGATCATATGCTCCAGTACAGAGGAATGCCAGGACCAGGAAGTGGGAGTGGGTGGGTTGGGGAGCAGGGGCGGGGGTATAGGTGGCTTTGGGAATAGCATTTGAAATGTAAATGAAGAAAATATCTAATAAAAATATTTAACTTAAAAAAGTTTATATAGTCAAGATTTCATGGACTAAACTGCTGTAACAACATGAATGCTATTATCACGGTCTTTGTTCCTAAGTGAGATTATAGATACTAGAAGACCAGAACCTTGAGTGATACTAAATTTAAAATACAGGAATGAAGACTGACAGACTGGGAAAATTAGATATATTTTATAATTTCCAAGCAATATAATTTTTCAAGGTTGAGAAATGCACTAATCCCCTATAGGAATCATCAGAATTTCAGTTTCCATAGAGTTATAACTCACAATTTGATATTTTTGGCTTACAACAATGGAGCGGGCCTTCATTCTTTCAAAGTTTTTCCACATCCTTTCTAATGCCCACACTGCGCAGGGACTGACAGTGCTCTGGGTGATTTATTTGTATTTTTTCCAGAGATTTATACAGAATGAAATCACTGTAAAAGATTTACAGCTGAATGCTTTGCATGTAAAAATTTAAATGCACAAATCCTTTAAACCAGTTAAAACTTCTGTAATAAAAAGTAATAACTCAGCAAATAATGCATATTCCATATTCTGTCTGCTAAATATAAGGCATTATCAATATCATAATAACAGATGCCCCAGAATTCAAAGACCCCAGACCATCTTAAAAGATAATCGAAAAAATGTGATGGATAATTGAGGCATATAAACAGCTTATGTTTCATGTACACTGATACACTGTTTATTCACACATATTGGTCTTTCAGCTACTAATCTAGAATGTTAACCTTCCTATTGTCTAAGAACACACAAAATTACTGATCTTTTATAGATACACACCACAAGATATTAAGAATAACTATGATACAAATATAATCATAATTCATTGATGAATAAAAAGATTTAATCCTTGAAAATACAGACTCATCTTACAAACAAATTTGCCCATGGAAGTCAAGACAAGTAGTTTTTAATGATATTAAACTAATATATTTATTTATCTTACTTTCTTGGTGCTAAGAATGCAACTAATAGTCTTGTTTATGTTAAAAGAGTGCTCTAACACTATCTGTCTGTCTGTCTGTCTGTCTATCCTCTATCTATTGATCAAAACATTTATCTAACCTGGGCATGGTGGCGCACGCCTTTAATCCCAGCACTCCAGAGGCAGAGGCAGGCGGATTTCTGAGTTCAAGGCCAGCCTGGTCTACAGAGTGAGTTCCAGGACAGCCAAGACTATACAGAGAAACCCTGTCTTGAAAAACAAAAACAAAAACAAAAACAAAAATTATTTATGTATTATCTATAGTGTGCTTGTGTGTGTGTGTGTGTGTGTGTGTGTATGTGTGTGTGTGTGTGTGTGTGTGTGTGTGTGTGTGTGTGTGTGTGTGTGTGTGTATGCATGAATGTACACATGTTTTTATGTGCATCTAAGGCAAAGAATCTCAGGTGCCCTGATTAGCTATCTCTAATGAGGCTATGCCAGTGCCTGACAAATACAGAAGTGGATGCTCACTGTCATCTATAGGATGGAACACAGGGCCCCCAGTGTAGGAGCTAGAGAAAGTACCTAAGAAGCTCAAGGGGTATGCAGCCCTATATATGGAACAACAACATGAACTAACCAGTACACACAGAGCTCATGTCTCTAGCTGCTTATGTAGCAGAAAATGGCCTAGTTGGCCG
The DNA here is from genome assembly GCA_902729485.2 of Mus minutoides. Lineage (NCBI taxonomy): Eukaryota > Metazoa > Chordata > Mammalia > Rodentia > Muridae > Mus > Mus minutoides. Next base: position 823,594 of record LR749712.1, read on the forward strand.
TCATTGGGAAGAGAGGCCCCTTGGTCTTGCAAACTTTATATGCAACATCAGGGCCAAGAAGTGGGAATGGGTGGGTAGGGGAGCAGGGCAGGGGGGAGGGTATAGGGAACTTTCTGGATAGCATTTGAAATGTAAGTAAAGAAAATATCTAATAATAATTAAAAAAAGAATCTCAGGTGTCTTGGGTGTCATTTCTCATGTATTATTTTTCTATTTATGTGTTTGTTTGTTGATTTATGACAGGATTTCACAGTGACCTGAACTAACCAAAATTTACCTACTTCTGACTGCACAGGGGTGGTCCCAGGACAACATGGTCAGGTTTTCTTGGATTTTTTTTTTTTTTGGGTGTGTGTGTGTGTGTGTGTGTGTGTGTGTGTGAGAGAGAGAGAGAGAGAGAGAGAGAGAGAGAGAGAGAGAGAGAGAGAGTTAAGAGGATAAAACAAGTTACATTCTCAGTCTTTGTAAGAAAACAATTAGTATGCAAATTACTTGAAGTCTGAAACAATTGCAAAGCACTAGCTATCCAAATAGAAGGAATACCACAATATAGGAGGGGATCTCCACAGAAATTAAGTGTTAAGAACAAGCTTCTGTCCCTAAGCTGCAGAAAGAAAATGGATAAGTTCTGAGTTCTTTCAATATATCCACTTTGAATAAGTTTATTAAAGATTAAGATGGAAAACATTTTTCATTCAAATGAAACTTTTATTTATCAAGCAGGGTTTTTTTTTGCTGTTATAAAAGAACAAATAGAATACACATTTGATTGTGTTAATCAACTAATAATGATTGTCTTAATAATTAGGTTAATCACAATGAAAGGCAAATTAAAAATATTTTCTCTGTTGTTGAAAAAGGTATGTTTCTATGAGAGTTTCATACATGCATATAACATGTGTACCTGCCAGTCCCTCCCCTGCCCATGCCTTCCCAATGTCACTATTTTCTGGAGTAGTTTTTATTATTTTTTTTAAAACCCACTGAGTCCACTTAGTGTTGCCTGAATGTGTATGAGTGCAAATCTATCAATTAGAAAACGGATTGCTTTTCAAGGGCCACATCCTTGAAGATAATCCTTTCAAAACTATTGGAGGGCTAGTGAGATGGATCACTGGACACAAACACTTGCCATTAAAAAGTCTAGAAACCAGGAACTCAATCTCTGAAACCCACACCGAGGAGATCTTATTGCTCAAGGTCATCTTCTGCCTTCCACACACATGCTGTGATGTGTGTGCATTCACCCAGACACAAGCACACAGCAACCATGATAAATAGTAAAAAATTAAACACAATATGGAAACACACTCTCTGGTTTCCTTTATATCTTACTTTCCAATCTTCCTTGCTCAGACGACATTTATTTTGTCTTGGTGTCCATGTGGCCTTGTTAACTGCTAGATAGAATCCACAGGCATTTACTTTAAAGGCATTCTTTTGTTTTGATTAAGATAGATAATAATAAAATATATATTTAGGAAGTTCTGAGAACATACATACAAGCAAATAAGAGGAAGCTCCATCTTCATCAGCGCTTGCTGCTGACTATTCAGTAATGACTGGTTTTCTTACTAAAGTTCTCATAAGAAGATCATCTGGATCAAAGAAGACTGTGAAGTATAAGGCCAAGCAAGCCTGAGTTACAAACTGCACCTCCTAAGTAAAACCCCAAAATTATAATATGGTGTAATATAAAGGTAAAATTACCCCATGGCTAATTTAACTAGAGCCTGCACACATCACCCTGTCCTATGCTGAGTCCCTGTTTCCCAAATGTCAGCTCTCTTCTTAGAGCTTTTCCCTAAGTGTTCCCTTCTTGGCTTATGAACACACTATTGGTGAGTCAAGGTTTATGTTTTTGTTTTTGTTTTTGTTTTTGTTTTTTAAATAACTGCCCTTACACAGTCTTCTGCACTTTGTATAAGGTGTGGAGACCTCACTACTCCTGGTCTTCTTGAACCTCATATCCACTTATGAAAAATGTCATTTTGACGGATGAAGCAAAAGTGACTTTTGTTTTCCTGGAGATCTCCTGTATCAAAGGACTCAAAATTGATTTGTTTATTTCGGAGGAAACAGTGACCATTTGGTGATGACAGATTTATTGGTTAAGTGGACATCACACAAAAGCACTTTCCTTACAGCTCAAGCTTCCTTCTAACTGCACTCTAAATGTTCACGGTAATGTGTGCTTTGGCAAATTAAACACATGCAATTCAATATAGTCACATTTATGAATGTGCATGATTTTTTTCATATAACTGAAAAAAAAGAAAAGAAAAGAAAAGAAAAGAAAAGAAAAGAAAAGAAAAGAAAAGAAAAGAAAAGAAAAGAAAAGAGAAAATGGGTTATCCTATATTGGGACAAAAAAGCTGATAACAAACATAATTTGAAATATATTTTGGAAGTAATATAAAGATAATAGAACAAACCATGATGAATCATAAAGATTTCAGTATGATATCTGATATTTCAAAACACCACTGGAAATAACTTCCCCATATTCCAGCTCATGAAATATTTTAATAAATATCAGTATTACATATTTGTCATCTATCAATGGTATGTTCATAACACTTTAGGACTAGGCATGAATTCCCGAATATCTGATCACTTTTTCCTAAAAAGAACAATTCCACACAGAAAGGACATTAAGGTCTCATCCATGAAAACACCTTCCTTCCAGGGTTAAAGTAAAAGAAATGGCTTACTATGTTTTCACATCAATAGACTAGCAATTGAATAATAGCAAGAAGGGATTAGGATAATATGCCTATATACTAGCACAGTCCTTACATTTGAAAGAATTCAGGTTAATCATCTCTAAAAGTAAAGGTTTAGCTATATGATATCTTCATAAATGCAAGGAGGTAACTAAAGAATGAATTATACCAGAGGGAGGAATAGGAAGGGCTCTTATCAAAAGAACCTTTATATGCTAATCTTAAAGTTGGCATTCTGTCTTAAGGATGTCCTCATCTTTAAGACATCATGGATGCCTTGGCTGTGTTTTAAAATCCCTTCCAGTTCTCTTATTCTAAGGAGCTGAAGTTCAAATCCCAGGTCTTACACACAGAAGACAAGGCCTCTACCACTGAGCACCATCCCTAGTTTAGAATAATATTTTGAATTAAAGAGTATTCATGTTTTCATAATGATTTCCATAAAAACCTTGGTGTATAATACAAAGGAATGTCTAAATGGAAAGAATTAATAACATTAATAAAAAATATCCTGGAAACATTCTGTTCATGATTATAGGATAC
>LR749712.1:826962-897520 GCA_902729485.2 Mus minutoides
TATATATATATATATATATATATATATATATATATATATATATATATATATAATGCAAACAGGATGAGAGCAGTTGACACAGGTATCAGTCATTCTGTTTCTGAAGCCTCTTCACATTTTCTGAAGATTTTAAAGCCATTCGTGGAGTGTTTATCACATCAGTTCATTCCTTTGTTTCTGTCCTAGTCTACAGCGAGGGGCTGAAGGTGTTTTTTTCATTTTGGTGTACTCTGAGCCTCAGCAGATATATGGGTGTAAGAATCCCAAATCTATGGAAAAGGCTATTGCATATGTGCGGGTTGGGGAAGCTGGGCTAAGACAATCCTAATTACCAGTCGTCAAAATAACCTTCACTTCATTAAATTGAAAAATAATCCATCTTTGATCAACAAGTACTAATGACACTTCCGAAGGTCTAAAGGTGATCCAAGATGAAGTATTTCTATTATAAAATATAAAAGAAGAAAGTTCAAAATATCTGAAGAAATAGAGAAAAATGTGAGGAGATACTTATTTGTGTCCAGAGAACAACACAACTCTTTTCTGAGGAAACCCCTCAATAACAATCTACATGTGGCTACTTTGTTGAGTGGGTCCTCTCTACCTCAGCATTTCTGCTGGATAGAGTTAAATTAGGAACCCACTTCATCCCAATCCTCTTTGAATAACATATCTAAATTTCCTATTGGTCTGGCTTTACTTTCTCATCTAGAATTTTCAAGGCAAGTGACTCAGTGCAAAAATTATCTATTATTACCAATTATTATCTAATACTACCTATTATTCTGAAGGCAGGCATTAGGTTACTTCACTCAACAATGCACTGTCGTGTCTTTGATAAAGGTGTTTCATAGCTGTGCTTCTACGGATGCTTTTTAGTTATAGTATCTTACCTTTACTTAATTGTCTATGGAGGAAGTAATAAAATTGGGAATAATATCAATGTCTTAATCCAAAGTAGATTATCACATCCACACATATACTTGCTGAGACTACCAGTAATATGAGTAAAGTCTCAGGGAAAAAAAATGAACTCGTAAATTTTAATCACTGTAAACCAGTAAAATGTTTCCCCTGTCCTCTACCCTGCCAATAAAACTTTATTGCAAATTATTTTTGGTCTGAACTCACTCTCTTCCAAAAGAACCTTTACAAAATGATGTCGGCCTATTTGTGTTTGGTTCTCTCTCTCTCTCTCTCTCTCTCTCTCTCTCTCTCTCTCTCTCTCTCTCTCCCTCTCTCTCTCTCCTCTTCTTTCTCTATGTGTGTGTGTGTGTGTGTGTGTGTGTTCACACATGTATTATGCTTTTTGTGTTCCTTAGATTATCCCAGCTAATTGCAGTCATTAACTTTTTCTACTTGTTCACTTGGATAAATTCTTTTAAGTCATAAAAGTTTCAAATATCAATCCTCAATTATTCTCTATTAATAAATTCATTCACTGATGTACAGCCTGCTACCCACAGAAACAGAGATCTGCGGTTGTGGCAGTTTATTGAGTAATGTGTGGCCACAGCCCAGCAGCCCAGATGCCTTGTACTATAGATGTGAAACTCCCATATTTCACTCTTCCCTGCATTTGCTACTTCCATATGCCAAGATGAACAAGCTACTCTTAATTTCTTTATTAAAAAGAAAGAACACTCTCCTTTCATTACTTCTTCTTTCCTTTAGCTACCTGACTTACAATTTTGAAATTCAGACAAAAGATTACAAAGGTTAGGATCTTTTGAGAGACTTTGTATGTTAATAGTGCTATGTCATTAATTGCCACTGTCTGATTTAATAACTTTCATGCTTTCTCCCTGGAAAAATTTAGCTTACTTCCTGGCATGCTCCCCACCCTTTCCCAGAAAAATGTTCTCCTCCCCATCCCTCTAGAGGCCTAAAAGAATCTCCCTAGTTGACCTTACATTTTTAAATATGCTTTATTGTTTGCTTCACTATGCCTAAAATTCTGCTTTTTATAGTTATACACATTGTTTTATTTAAATTTCATTGTATATTTACCATTAAAAGAATTAATATTCCAATTATGTGTTTATTCTGATAACTGCCCAAGTCTAAGATTTCATACATATAATCAACTAACAACAGTTTTAAAATGACACATATATAAACATTTCTACAAAAAGACTTTTAGGAAAGTAGTAGGGTTTTTTTATATCTTACTTTCAGATGTGTTTTGTCTTCTTGTTGTATTTAAGTTCTCTGAAAGTCTTTTTTTTGGGGGGAATAGGATTTGTCTAATATCTTTTTTATTTATTATTAGATAATTTCTTCATTTACATTTCAAGTGTTATCCCATAAGTCCCCTATACTCTCCCCGCGTCCTGCTCCCCTCCCCACCCACCCCCACTACTTGGCCCTGGCATTCCCCTGTACTGGGGCATATAAACATTGTTAGACCAAGGGCCTTTTTTTCCAATAATGGCCAACTAGGCCGTCTTTTAATACATATGCAGCTAGAGTCATGAGCTCTGAAAGTCTTACATTGTTGAGAGTCACATTTTCAATGCCTGTTTGCTAGCTAAATGCTAAATTAGACTTTTGTGTTTCTAGGTGGTAGAAACATCCTGCACCTGCACTGCACAATTCATTAGTAAGCAGCCACAAGTAGCAACTGAACACTTGAATCTTTATCAACTTAATTTTTATTTTATATATTTTTTAAAATTTAAGTGGTCACAGATATCCAGGAGCCATTCTATTCCATAGCATAATGTTGGTGATAACTTAAGATATAAAATTACTTCTTGATGGTCTATTCTATTCTATTGAAAAGCCATGTCAATCATTGCCTTCCATGTGTTGAAAGGACGACATGCAGAACACTTTATTTGAGTCACAAGACTATCTGGATCGGTAGTTCTCACACTAGCCGAACATTAGAACCACCTAAGAACATATTTTCACAAGCAGCTGACCGACCAAGACAGATGCAGATATGTACACCCAAGGAATGGACTGAAGTCAGGGACCCCTGCGGTTGAATTAGAGAAAGGCTGGAGGAAGCTGAGGAGGAGGGTGACCTCATAGGAGGACCAGTAGTCTCATTTAACCTGGACCCCCAAGATCTCTCAGACACTGAGCCATCAACCAGGCAGCACACACTAGCTGGTACGGGGCTCCCAACACATATACAGCAGAGGACTGCCTGGTTGGTATGGCCTCAGTGAGAGAAGATGCACCTAACGCTCTCGAGAGACTTGAGGCCACAGGGAGTGGAGATCCCTGTCAGGGTGGAGTGGGGTGGAGTGGTATGGGGTGGAATGTGTTCAGGGGTGGAGGGTGGTGGGTGGTGGAGTGGGTGGGGACATCCTTTTGGAGAGAGAGGAGGAGAAATGGGATGAAGAACTGTCCGAGGGCAGACCAGGAGGGGGATAACAGCTGGACAATAAAACAAGATTAAAGATTATTAAAATAATAATAGTAATAATAATAATAATAATGATAATAAATTCTTATTTCTGTAATGGTTTTCATACAATGTATTTTGATCATATTTACCCTCATCTTTACTCCAAGATCTCCCTGATCCAATGTCTCTTTTCTATCATCTCGTTTGTGTCCCTCCCAGTTTTTGAAGAGTCTGTCATTCAACAGATGTCATGATACCGTTGCTTTTAACATATTACTCTTCCCTCCTTCATTGATTGTCTCTGTGCCTTCGGTTTAAGGATACTTTCTGTAAATATATTACTCAGAGAGGTAACCCCACAGTAAGTTATTCTTTGTGTTTTGAGTACATATGTATGTCTTTGTATACTGATCTCACTCTATTTGAAATAGTTTGATGAGGGAGGAGAAGTCTACACTTATCTCTTGGTATAAGTTTAATTGAGAGTGCAGTTATAGGTTATATTGGTTTAGGAAAGGGGCAGTAAGTAGTAAGTTCTCCTCCAGGTCCCATGGCCTCAGCAGTGATGGAGTGTTGTCTAAGTTTACAGTACAATCTATTGAGCAGACCTAAAGTCCAATCTGACAGCTAAAATATACTAATGTCAAGATAAAACAATAAGCTGAGAGTTATCTGAAAACAATTAATAAAATGTGATGGAAAAAATATGACATAAATGAAATTCCATCTCCATGTGCTGATAAATATTGAAAATAAGGATTGTGGAAGCTCATTATTCTATCCTCTCTGTTCTTTTACTGCTGTGAATTCCAATAATCAATGTAACAAATACCAGCTCTACTCTATCTTGATCATGCTAAACAGGAAATCAATATTTTAATGAAGTCTCTTATACTTCCACTGTAACATCAGTATTGAAAGCTATTCGTAGCAGGGCCAGAGAGAGAGCTCAGAGGACAAATTCACTTGCTGCCTAGCTTGACATCCCGAGATTAAGCACTGAGACACACATGGTGGAAGGAATAAATTAACCCTGTAAGATATTTTCTGACTTTTAGTAACAACATAAATGGATGTGCACATGCCTCTTCTTCTTTAACTATTCCTGTTATATATTGTAAATCTAGCCACTACTATAAATAATACTATTTATAATTATGTTCAAATACTAGCAATATATTTTATGTAAAATATTTTCATGCAAAAATCCTCTCCAGAATCAACTGATACATCAGATTTTAAATAAAATTTGATTTCACAGAAGATTCAGTATATACAATATATGTATATATGTAATATATCTTTGAAAGACATAACCCGTTCTAAGTACTAAGGCTTATAATTGAATGTCTATGCTGTAAATACAGATTAATTTCAAATCAATATAGAATTCTAAGCAGAGGAATAGCAGTGTATGCTACAGAAATTGAATTGATGCTCACAGAATATTTACTCCAGGAAATCTCCAGTAAATAAATAAATTGATCCCAGAAGTAATAAAGCTAGGAAGGAAATGGATACAAACATTGATGGTGTGTTTGATCCATCTATATGTTTTGAAAAGCTGACAGCCTACTAAGCCCAGAGCTGATGAGAAAAAATGAGAGTGTCGGCTGAGATCATTCCTCTGAAGTCACTTTTAAATAATAAATTATGCTTAATTATTTGGAGGTTTATCTAGATGGTAGAGTACTTGATTACATGTAGAAGGCTTGCTTTTTATTTCTAACAACACACACACACACACACACACACACATGCACACACACGCACATGCACACACACATACACACACATACACAGGGATGCACAAATACGTGTGTGTGTGTGTGTGTGTGTGTGTGTGTGTGTGCAAAAGTAGGATATTTTCTGGGATTTTTTTTCCTGTTTTTTTTTTTTTTTTAATTGAGTTGTGTTTAAAGAAGATGAAAGCCACAGGTAAACTACCCTTATTTTTAATAAAAAATCTGTGTTTTAAGAGAGTGGTGGTAATTATGGAAAATAAATACATAAGAGGTCACTGTTGGTACACTAAGGAGGTTGTGAGGTTAACTGTATTCAGAAGAATGGATGAATCTAGTGTTTACAGATTGTCTGGGAGATGGGTGTGAACAAGACAGGAGGGCATCAAGGAAAGCATTTCTGGTTAGAAAAAGTACAACTAGTAGTCTGTACTAGTTTAAGAGAATGTGGTTAATTTTCAAAGTCAATAGATTTAGCAAGGGGAGAGAGAGAGACAGAGAGAGAGAGAGAGAGAGAGAGAGAGAGAGAGAGAGAGAGAGAAAAGAATAGAGAGAACAAAAGACTTCACAGAGTATACAAAAAGACATTTACAATATAAGAAAACACCATTTAACAAAAAAAAATTAAAAATTGAAATTTCAAAACAGGAAATAATTTTTCAAATCCCAAATGGTTACACAAAATTTGTGTACAGGGATCACACTGTTGTGATTTTGCTCATGTAAATATCACTTGCCGTGGCTCATCTGTATACTATAGGATATAAAATGTAGGATGCTCAGGTATGTTGTGTAGTATGTCAAAAAGCCATGCAATTCTGTCCTTAGTGTGAGGAGAAACATAAATATAAAATCAAACTAAGGTAGTTTATCAGTGTTCATATTCACTAAAGGAGAATTAAAAGTAGCTAAGACAATCATATAATTTAGAGAAAAATCTATTTACAGCTAAGTAAAGCACTTTGTTAATTACATTTAGTTAACTGATAATTGTATTTTTACCCGAGGACTAAGATCTTAAGGCTTGAACTACAGGTTGAGATTTCCTTGGAAGGGCCTAAGTTTGTCATTGGACTCTAGAAATCAGCTATCTATTACTAGGCCGAAAAAAAAAAACAAACCCTATTTAACTTCACTAGGTACCTCCCGTAACCTAAGACAAGCCCTTGCAAAGCTGACTAATGACTTCACTCCCTCTGAGTATCCAGTGCAGAGTCAGGTGATCTATTGAACAATTAGAGTTTATGATGCACCAAGTAAACTGAGAAATCAATCCACCTTGGAGTCAGGGTTAATGAACTGCACGATGCAGTTAGTTCCTTCCCGCTATTGCTAAGTCATCAGTCACTGGGCATGTAGCAATTTTTCTTTCTCCTTACATGTTCTGCAGACGCTTGTTTGAGAACATCGCATTACAGGGACTGTTCTGTTGTGAATTCAACAGGTTTGAAAGAAACTAAATCTTCATTGAGGGCTCTAATAATGCATTTTAAGATATGCAGATGTAATACTAGTAATTATTCAAAACCAAGTGCTGAAGACCATCATTTATATAAACATAAAGTGTTTTTTTAGAGCATTTCTGAACTTTCCGAATCGAAAGGCAGGTTCCGTGCATGAAAATAAACTCAATAAAGTGAATGTAGCTCATGTTGAGAACTTAAAACTTCAGCAAGTGTTGCTACTCTGTGTTACCTTCACCTGAGCAGTATAATTTAGGAAGGGAACTATACACAAAAAGACAAATGTATTATTTTCTTTATACAAAGAAACTATCACCAAACTCATGGGTATTCTTTGTGAGATCTACTTTCTGGAGTCCTTTTTTTTTTTTTTTAAGGTTTCTCAATGGTTAGCAGTTAACTGAAGTAGCTAAAATAACAAAGAGCTACAGCCCTGCCACAAACCACACAAGATAGCATGAAAATCTTCCCTCCAAGTTAAATGAAAGTGGAGGTTCCAGTCCATATTTGAATCTGGTTAATTGGAGCCCTAACTCTTGACTGAAGAATAGTCCAAGAAGAACTCATGTAGGTGTATGTGTGAATGTGTGTATGTGTGTGTGTGTGTGTGCACATGTATGGATATGTGTTTATGTCTGTTTATCTACAACTTTATTCTTTTTTTTTTGTCCAGTATATAATGTTTTAAAATCAGGAGATGCTCAAGACTGGAAATAAGGATATTCCCAAGCAATAGAGACTGCAGGTTGAGAATGTCTTATATAACCTGGCTAAATCTGTCTTGTATTTCAGAAAGGTGTCATTGAAATTATTCTAGAGATTGTGCAGATTGTTTTCAGTCTGTAGCATTCAATTAGGCAAGCAACCCTTCATACCTTAATATCAATAATAGAGGAAAATAGATGCCATTAAACAGGCTGTTCACAGAACACCTACCCATCCTTCTCATGGATGATAAAATAATAAGTAATATTTACCTTGGTGCCTTGTGCATGTTCATTTGGCTGGGAGTTTCCAGGGAAATGAAGTACAGCGGAGTTACATTTCAAGCCCACAGTGACACCTAGTAAGGCAGCAGTACTTTTGATTTAGCTGTTCCTTCTTTGAGACTTCTCTCCATATTCTTCCTCATAGCCTAAATTCTTTTAGGTTGGATTTGAGGCTTTTCATTCACAAGTTCAGTGTGTTTGAACATATCATTACATCTTTTTTTTTTTAATTCTCTATTCAAATTTTTCTTCTATGCCCATTACCACTTTCCCCTTACTTCGTGTGATCTTTTGCTTTGAAACTATGTCCACTTGGTAGTAACTTTTCTATGTGCACAAGTATAGTACATCTACTGGAGCATGGGTAGCTTCTCAGGGGCTGCTCTTTAAAGAAAATTGACATTCCATGCCCCCTTTCCTCAGAAGCTATCAGTTCTAGCCAATGAGCAGCAAGACTAAGAGGCCAGAGGATGTGAAGATTGGTGACGGGCTGTTCCTGACCTATTGGAATCCCAGCCTTTAGAGAACACTTCTGCCCTGAGGCTGTGCTGGGCCCCGAAATGAAAACTTCTCAGATTTGTCTTTATGGACAGACCTTGGTGATTCTTCCTTTCCTCTTGCTTCCCTACTCTCCCTATCACATACCACTCATCACCAAATTATCAACAGATTCACTCTTAGTTGCCCTAGGAGTGTGCCATCTCCTTCCTTGTCTGATATGATGAGTAAGGACTAAGACAAGCCCCTTATGATGTATTAACTACTGGCTAAGTCTTCAAACACAGGAAACAGTGCTATCACTTCTTTATATCTCACCAAACATGTATGTTTTCATGCATAATTTTGATAAAGCTTCACTTCCTAAAGCCAAACTGTCCTAGAAGAAAAAGTGTGTATATATACATATATACATTAAACTTTGGATGTAGATGTTCACAAAGTGGTAATTCTGGAAATGTGGGCAGCAGCAGGCTCCAGACGTGGATGCCTGAACTCTGGCTTTCCTGGCATTTCATTCTGTCTCAAAAGTTTACATCTACATTCTGTCGCGTTTAATACATTTAGACTTGTTTATATTTTCAATGAGGAAAAAAAAAACCTCTTGTGTAAACACAGCTTATGGTTGGAGAGATTTTAATTGTTGAAGGCAGTAAACATACTGAGAGCTTGTTTTACTTTTATAAAATATTAAATAGGGAGAGATACCACTTTATTTCAATATACTCTGTCAGAAAGCAGTTTCCAAGAGTTCTTACAATCTGAGGCTCACTTGCCAACTTACTGATGTTTTAACAAAATCACAGCAAAGTTTATTCATTTAGTGCCTAGAGTACTGGATGGAACAAATTAAATTTTCCTGAGAATTATTTCTTACCTTGTAAAATCAATGTTTTGTGAAATATTCTTTGCATTCATTTGATAAAAGACCCTATCCATTGCACTTGTTTAAACTTATTATGAATACATCTGTTTAGCATGCTGGTAGTTTCCAGGTAGCTAAGAATTATCACACCATCATTGCCTGTTCAGTTCTGACTGCCTAAGAAACCAGTCTACAGATGCTGCATACATTTTATCCCTGCATTTGAAAGTAACTATAACAGTGTAGCAGTAAGTGTATTTTGGGTGTCATTTTTGGCAGAGCTTTAAGGCTATGTTTTCAAAGGATAAAATCTAGGCTTGTAAAACTCAACTGGCACCTGCCAACTTAAGTTGGGCTGTCCTGTTTGTCTCTCTCCTCCAAACCATGAGGTGATTCATCTGAATTATTTTCTAGTCTTTGGTCATGTAAGACTGCTCTGATTTCTTTCCTCCATGGAATATTATGGAAATTTTTGAAGTGTATAGAGAATAATAATCTAGAGACACAGAAAAACAAAAGACCACAAACACTGCAGGACAGTTGGCAGTTCTAGCTTTTGTGAGTATCATTGTTTACCAGATCCAGGCTGTGGGAGTCTCCAAACAGCTATACACTCAGCAAGCTTAATGTTTTATTTTATAGTAGAAACATTTAACATATTGGAGCCTTTAATGCAGAAATGCTAATTCAGTTTTATTCTTATCAAGAAACTTTATTTTGAATTTTGTCTTGATATTAATATGCATACTCATCTATAAGACTCAGGGTAAATGCATTCCTCTACCATTAGCTTTAAATGGGGCTACTACATTTTACCTTATTCAAGAACCTGCTCTCACTTTATTAACAACTAAGCTTTCTACAAAAATACAATCAAACTAAGAAAATCTATGAAAAGTAAACACTATTAATCTCAATACCAAACAAAATTAAATATCCCATACTCATAATTTTAATCAATGTAGCCTACATGAGTTTTATAGCAAATTTATAGCATTTAAAGCTATAAAAGCAAATGTTATAGCATTCAAAGGTTTATAAAACCAACTGATATCATGAAAAATGTAAAAGAAACTTATTAATTTAAATCTTTAACCAGTAAATAGTTTTGTAGAACTATAAACCTTAAAAATGTGCCATATTTCTCAACTAAAGTAAAAATTCCAAAGACTTAAATATTGTCACCATCATTTACAAATATCTTAGAAATTTAAAAACTGAAGCAAATGCTAAATTTTAAGTGACCAAACAATAATATATATGTTGAAAATAATGTTAACCACATACTGTGTCTAAAATAGAGAAACCAAAGCAATTATTATTTAGAGATCATTCACAAATCTTTTGTCAAAATGTATAATAACAATATAAATTTTGCCTGGTCATTTTTGCTCACACACAGGCACAAGAAAACTATATATCTATAAAATATAGAACGCATGCAAAAAATGCCAATGTAGAGCTCACAATTTATAGAGAGTAATGTACAAATTTAGAAATGTACTTAAATGGAAAATAAGTATATAGTGCATGGAAATTCATAAATAATAGAATACTCTTAATTATAAATTTAAATTTTTGAATGTTGAAAAAATTAATAATTAACCCATATGATAAATATAAATATATATATGCTTACCACATAATTTCTGTTAATTTAATTATACATTTGTCCAAGGGATTTACATTAAAATAATCTCAAGTGTAAAGATAATTCCTGAGTTTTGAACATGTGGATGAATAGAACGATTATGGGTGGGTTACATACTTTAGCTATGGAGATGGTTCAGTGAGTGAAGATGCTGGTAGTGTGACCTGTGACCTGAGCCTAATCTCACATGAAGGCAGAAGGAGAGAACAGACTTAACAAAGTTGTCCTCTGATTCTCACATGTTCATTGTGACACCTGGGTTTTCTCTACCCATAACGTGACATACAGCTACACTAATAGTGAAGCAGAAATAGTTTTTAGAGGTTTCCATACTGTGCAGGACAGTTTCTCACCTGGCAAACAAATGCCTTATGCTTTCAGCCTAATAGTAAAACAGGAGGCACTTTTCAAGAAGACACCATATTTAGAGTTATGCTGTCTTCAAACAGGTAATACCCAGGGTACACACTAAACCCTGGAACTTTGGAGACCGTTCTGCCTCCTAGAATAAAATATTCCTTAACTACGGCCTCACTGATGACTGTGACTTAGCAATGATGTGTTTTGCTCAAAACTATGTGCTGTGGCACCCTTATTTGAGAGCATCAGATCCACGTAGTTACTCAAAGCAGCATCCTTAAAACCTGCACAGCAATGCAGGGCAAAGCTCAGCGCTCTCTACTGTCTCAATGTACTTTAAATATGATCAGATCCGTGCTAACCACAGAACTGTGTCAATGGCTGAAATAGTCTTCAAAATGTGACAGAACGTAAATAGGTTAAATATGAAATAAGTTACTTGTTTAGCTTTCAAACTTGAGGACACACATTGTGGTCTGTGTCTCTTTCCTTCTTTCTTCTTTTCTTCCTTCCTTCCTTTCTTTCTTTTTTCTTTCTTCCTTCCTTTCTCTCTCTCTTGCTCTCTCTCTTTCTTTTCTTTTCTTTCTCTCTCTCCCTCTCTTTCTTTCTTTCTTTTCTTTTTTTCTCTCTCTCTCTCTCTCTTTCTTTCTTTCTTTCTTTCTTTCTTTCTTTTTCTTAAAAAAAGTTCAAATCATTGGAATCAGTCCATAATACTATGTACCCAAGGTAAGGCAATTGAACTGACCAACTAGGAATTGATCCTATTGATCCTATTGATCCTATTGGCTTTATGATTATAATCATCGAGGAATGAAGCTATTGCTACTACTCTCATCTCACAGGATAATTTTCTTCAAAGACATTTATTATTGTAAAGGGTGTTGTGAAAATTAGAGAATGTGAAGGAAGTCAAAATTGTGAACTATAAACAATTTGAGAGAGACATAAATTACAAATATTAGACCAGATAATATTAAGACATTTTTACATATAAATTATTTTCCAATACATCAATATTCTACTCCTTCTTTAATTTGACACAGACATTTAAGACTTTTACATCAATGCTCAGATTATAAATTCTAAACTTCTATATTTAAATTTAGAGAAAAATATTGCCTAAATCTAATTATAAGTTAAATTTAGATTACAGTTATATTTGTGTGTAATTTTATATGTAATATAATTTTATTTGAAAAATTCGAAACTTACACCTATTCAGTTATTCATTCATAAACTGACATCTTTCAGATGAAAAAATATGACAGAAAAAAATGACCCCTTCATATGTAATTTTCATTTGAATTTTTTTGTTTCAATGATTAGGTCTTACCATGAATATAAGTTACATTCTCTAGCATTATGATGGAGGGGCTGCTTTTCTAAACAGAGACAGAAAATATAAAAATGATGGCATATATATATATATATATATATATATATATATATATATATATAGTTTTCTACTTTGAACTTTGCTTACAGAATACCCACATAATGGTTTTCACTAATAATTACTATAAAATATGAATGTTTACATAGGTGATGTCAGGGCTCCGTATAAGTGAATTTGCCACCATTTCTCTCATTGGTTGTTCTTCTCTTGAAAAGGAACAATATCCACAAAAATAGATCTGCACGGAAATGCAAGCAATTTCTGTTTTCTCATTTTCAAGTTTAAACACATTGATTTAAAAGGAATTGTTGATCTTGATGTTGAGAGCGCTTAAATGAGGCCATGCATGTAGGTCAGTGATACCTACATTTGTTTTTTGTTTTTTTTTTAAGTCAGGTCACCATTTAAAAATGGTCTCATTGAAAATTAAGCTAATACTCTAAAAAGTTTCACAGTGACATTTTGTATACTATAGTTTAAAAATATTTAAGTTGTTCTCAATTCTCCTCGATGACTAAGAACCTAAAGATTGCATTTTATGCTAAAGAAAATACAGAAGTTATAATTCAGTAACACAGATAAATTGCAAAGTTGTTTATTTTCAGAAAATATGATGAATGGAATACTGAGGAATACATACTGTCATTATTCTGAGATTAGCTTGTAGTATGGTTTAGATACAACACTTGTCATTCCATATAGGCATACAGAGACTGACATAATTTGAAGCTAAATATTTTGTGCTATAATAGCTATAAATATTTGTAACTTTACAAAAATATAATATGACTCAACTCCATAAATTCCACATCCCCAAATTATTCATTACATTTTTGGAACAAGAGTAGTTATAAATTTAATCCTTAAAATAAAAATATGTGCTTATTTTCATTAATCTAAGATTTCTACAGAATATGTATACCATAACGGTGTATATTAACTACATAACAGCTGGTTAGATTAACAAAACTGAGCAATTCATGCCCACTAATATATTGCTTTGTGTAATTGAAGCCAAGAAGTTCACAGTATTTATAGACATTTTTCAGAATCACCTGGCTCGTACTGATTGTTTTAAGCACAGTTGTAACTTTAAGAGTCCCTTTGAAGGAGTGGCAGATGTTGGCTTTACTAACATTGCTGGAAAGGCTAGCTGGCTCAAAGTTATAAAATTGTTTAGCGCATACTATGAAAATGTCATAAGTTTCTCTTAAAGTTGGCTATTTTTAATTGTTAATTAACTATAATGGAAGTCTAAAGTCTATAAACATTTGCTTCTATACTAGTAAGCTTTCCATATTTGTATAAGTCTGCTTTTATGTAGGTTTTCAGAACAGAAATACTGGACGGTATTTTATATTAAAATTGTTGCATTATTACTATGGATTAAAATGTAAGGTTTATATGTGATCTGGTTGTTTAGCACTATTTCCTGGTACTTATTAGAAATTAACTCAGTTATCACAATGCACTCGTAGGAGACTTGGTTCCAACATTGCCATAGATTAAGTTACTGTCTATACTGCCAACTATAAATATACAGTGAGTATAAAATGCCTAAATAAATAAATTGTTGCTACCATGCATGATTTAGTTTTCGTCTAATATAATCCTAAATTTCAGATTGTCCAATATAATTTATTGAACATCAATTCATTATGAAGGGATACAATAGTCAAACTGTGCCAAGTAATGTTTGATAACAGAACAGGATTATAAATATTTTCTGTTACTTTGCTGTCACGTAAGTCAAAATGTTTTCACAATACTATGAAATGATTTGACCTTAAATTGAGTATTCATTGTATGAATTAAAATAGGAGAAAGAACGGCTTGGAGTTAAGCATACCTATGATCGAACCATTATTAACTCAGAGCCTGAAGAGATTGATTTTATTTTTAATAGTGTACCAAGAAAATTGATGCTTGATTTTGATATTCTATCAATGGGAATATTCATTCAAAGTCAACCCCAGTAACATTAGCCTTCCTAATGATTGTATTTTCCCTCTTGTAACTTATTAATACACACGGAGTTGGCACAAATGTTTATTCTCTCTGCTTGTTTTGGTGTTTAAATGAGTTTCACAACACAAAAACAAGCTTTTCTTCGCTGTGTGCTTCTTTGCCCCTGATAAAGGTGACGGAAACCAGTGCAAGTCAATATTAGGACCATTTTTGTTAAAATAAACTGAGGAAGTCAGTTTTTAGTCTCACTCTCCCTGCTTCCCCAATCAAAAATAGCTTGTGCCTGAAAAAAATTTTTTTTCTTCGTGTGCGCAAATAATCTTTAGGGCATTGGTTCAGCTAAGAAGCAGCGCATTTCCCCCTTGCGGAAAGAAAACACAGAATCAGAGCTTCTGGTCCTCCCTGAAGAAGCTACCAACCTGCCGAGGCAATCCATGAGTTTCTGCTCATAAATGCCCAATCTGGGGAAATCCAGTGCATTCTAATGCCTTCTTAGAAACCTTTTTGGTATCTTAGGATTTCACATACAGTTAGAGATAACCAGTAAACAGAATGACAGTGATGGCCACGTTCTTAGACATAACTAATCATGATGAAGCATTAAACGTTCGCCCAGGACCTGAAAAATTACAAGTTCAACGGTGAGGGTGGGAAGGAAGGAGTCACCCCACACCGAGGTCAAGAAAAGTTTCTATCATCTTTCAACACATTACAAAATACAGAGCCCTTACTGCCCTACACTGCAGAACACCTTGCCTAAGATGTTTAAAATGCTATTTTTTTTCAATTTTTCAAACTAATGCCTAGAATTTTATGTTCTCTCAAGCCACTAGCACAGAAAACTAAATATATGCAAACATTGTACTAGTTAAGTGATATGGTTCATAATCTGTATCCAGGTTGCCTGTAACTACAGAGAAGATTCAATAAAAAAAAAGAAGGAAGGAAGGAAAGAAAGAAAGAAAGAAAGAAAGAAAGAAAGAAAGAAAGAAAGAAAGAAAGAAAGAAAGAAAGGAAAATATAGTTAAGAGCTTTGTTGTGTTTCTTGGAAATTTTCAGTTTCTCTGTGCTGCCAGGATGCACTGGCTATTGGACTTTCAGGCCCTTGAATTCTTCTTGGAGGCTTCCCTTTTGTTGGACTGCTCAAGTTACCTTCCCTGCTTCTTCTTCCAGCACTGTCAGAACTGCTATCAGTCCGCACTCTCCACTGCATCTCAAAGCACTACTCAATTAATGAAGGCTTTTATTTTCCACAACCAAAGTTCAAACATTTTGTTTTGGTTGGTTGGTTGATTTGGGTTTTTTGCTTGTTTCCCTCCCCACCCCCGCCCCCAAGTTAGAACCATATGAGTGTAATTACTATAAGAATACCCTTTATTCACAGTTTTCAGAGGTATTCCTTAAAAACTTCTTGATTACTAGATAATGTCTTTTTTCGCCAAATAAATAGAATTGTGTGTGTGTGTGTGTGTGTGTGTGTGTGTGTGTGTTTAAATATCATTTTAAGAATGGTGCTATTTAAGGAACTCTGAAAGCAAAAATGTAATAAAAAGTTTTAGGTTTCTTTCCTTTTTCTTTCTTTAATTTTTTCTTATCTTTTTATTTCTTTTCCCTTTTTCTTTTTTTTCTTTTTCTCTTTTTCTTTTCTTTTCTTTCTTTTTTTTTCTCGTATTTTGTCAAATTCAGTTAAAGTTCAAGGTATTGCGCAATAAGTTGGAAACCCAGTTAAGGATAGGAAAAGTCAAGCTGCTCAGAGTTGGGAATTGGAAAGAAAAAGTCAAGGAGAACCGCATGCACGCACACACGCACGCAGTCACGCATGCCCAGCGGACGCAGCATCCCAAGGAGCACACCCCTCCCAACCGGTGGATGGACCGGCCACGCTCCCTTAACCGATTTTGCATAGTGTCACTTGCTCTTTCTTCACCACTTCTGGAAAACTGATTTGCGATCTTGGAGGGTTTTGAACGGCTGGATGTAGATATATTAACTTCAGTGAAACACGTGCTCCTGAATTACAGGGCGGACGCTCAATGGATGAATTAGGCCACCAGAGCGAGGAAAGGCTAGCGAGGAAAGGCTAGCGGCTTCACAGTTTGTCTTTCTTTGAGACCCATCCCACACCTCCCCGCGTCTTCCTAGCCCAGAGCGCACTCTCCCTTGCGTCGCTTTGCTTGAACTCACCTGAGCTGTCGCTTTTCCTTTTGCTGCCACTTCTCTTCTCCACTTCTGCGGGTGACAGCGCTTGACGGCCATAATCCCCTGGTGCGCACGCGGCCCCGGTAGGGGTGCTGGAGCCCAGGCTAGATGAGTTGGAACACAGGACCGGAGGGCTGCTTCCCAGCTCCGGGGGCCCTCCAGAATCAGGCTGTAGGCACAGGCTGTGCCGGGCCGCGCTTGGCTGGGAGGACATCTGCTGGAGGTGCCAGTTGCTTTGCAGAGCCTGGTGCTGCTGCTGCTGGTGGTGGTGATGGTGATGGTGGTGGTGGTGGTGGTGCCCCCTGAGATGCTGGCTGGCAAACATGCCCTCCTCGTTGGGGTATCCCGCGATTATGCAAGACGAGGAAGATGTAGAGAGTTCGGGGTAGGACATGTGGTCAGATCTTCCATGGAGGGTCAGAGAAGACTGGGAGAAGGGGTGCAAGCCTTGCGCTGTGGCGTGGGGGCTGCGCAGGCAGCCAAAGAGGGGGTGTTCCAT
This sequence comes from Mus minutoides, assembly GCA_902729485.2. NCBI lineage: Eukaryota > Metazoa > Chordata > Mammalia > Rodentia > Muridae > Mus > Mus minutoides. The sequence continues at coordinate 843,954 of LR749712.1, forward strand.
GGCATGCAAGTTTCGGCTTCCAAGCAGAAGACTTCACGGACTCACGGACGGTCCGAATGTCCACCAAGCGCTGTCACTTTTCACTGGAAATCCTAAGACTTTCCCCCACTCACTCTTAAAGTAAAAGCCTTGTGCGCGCGTTTGCGTTTGAGCAGAGCCGGCTAATCCCAGTCCTGAGCCTTAGCGGCCAGTCTCCTGCACGTATAAACACTAGGACCTGGAGGAGCTTCCTTCGCAGCTGCTCAGATGTCAAGTGTGGGAGAGGTGGAAGCCAAAAGAAGGTGGTCCCAGAGAACTGCTTTCAGGGGGGAAATGGCTCTGAGAGGTTATAAATAGAGTGTAATGTGAGCTGGGGGCTGGCTTAGGAGCCCAGCGCTGACCACATGCAAACTCCCTCCAAAACTCCCGCTCAGTCAGCTCCACCGAGCTCTCTCATTTCCAGTTCACATTGCTGGCAGGACAGGAGCGGCTGCCCCACGCCCATCGGGCCCTGGGAGTTCCACCACAGCTAGTAGTGCGCCCAGAGCCTCAGTCGCTCAGGGCCGCTGCAATCTGTCCCATAGGTTCCCATGCCCAGATGCAGAGGCACTGGGCTTCCTTAAGCCAGCACCCAGGGTCTGACTAGCTCACTGCTTTTGGAACCTAGATCTCTCAGCCTTGGTGGGAGTTCGGGTCACCTGCAGGCGCTCCCTGACTACTCCCTGACCTTGCAGATCATGGAGAACTCACTAGAGTTCAAGAGAAGGGAGAGAGCTGAGTCTTTCGATCTTTTCAAACTCTGAGGCCACTCACAGTTCCCGGGTACAGGGGCACATTAGGTTTATTCCACTTTAGGTGTCTGAGAATAGATTGTTAGAAAACCCGGAGCCAGGGCGGAGGCTGTAGAGCTGTGCACTAAGGACAGCACAGTGTTCCTCTGAGTGCGGAAAGGACAGATATCCAGCTGGGTGTGCGCGAAGCAGAGGTGGATGTAGGCTCTGGCGCCTTGGACAAGGCACACAGGTGTTGCTCCAAGTGGTGTCCCCCTTCCTTCTTTTTCTGACCCTCTTCTCACCCCTACTTCTCTTTACTGGTCCAGTTCACTCAATTGTCTCACCATTTGCTCGCCGAGGAAGTTTTTTGGGGGAGTCAGGAATAACCGGAAGAAATGTCAAATGAGCAAGTCTAACCTTCACCCTTCCTAGCTAGCTTAATCCCGTAGGAGCCAATTCACAGCCCTCTCCCATCCTTTGAGAAATGAAATCTCTTTAACTCACAGAGCTGATGCTCCTCGCATACATTCCATTCCTCACCACCTTTCAATTTTAAGCAGATAGCAAACTTAACATTCCCTCAGAGCGGACCTTGCTATCATGCTTCATTTTCCCCCAGGTTTACAGTCTGTGCTCCTGGAAATGAACAGCACAACTTGCCACCGGTGAATTTGTGAGAGCCAGGGTTGGGGTTGACACAGCAGTTGGGCGGCCACAGAGTCTACTGGAGGTCCTGTCCTTAAGCCACAGCAAACTTGGGAGAGAGTGAGCTGCAGGAGCCCCTGTTCCCATCTGTGAAGTGTCTGCCAGGGGGATGTCTGCAGTAGCCTATGGTGTTCAGGACTTGGAGTGTGCCACTACAGTTAACTGCCACATGTTTATTGTCTGGTTGACCAGAAGATGATGGCCAAGTCTTTGAAATTGCTAATGGGATTAATGAGTACAGCAACCTGAACTAGACATCTGGTTTAAATTAGGAAAAGGTATTGATGAATTTTAGAGGAGTGTCTCCAAGGCAGAACCCTTCTCTCTGCCGCTCCTTCTGCCATCTTCAGTCTGCTACCCTTTATTTTAAGAGGTTCTCCGGAAAAGGGGCTTCCAAACAAACTTTAACATCCGTGTGAAAAGTCGAATTGTTTTTCACTACTTAGAGATGGGTGGAGTGGGGGTTGATCAGGGATTCCAAGATTTGTAAGCACTGCTTTCTTTAACGGAAATTGAGCCCTATTTTGAGGGAAATTAGTTTTGCAGACTTCGTTAGGGGAAAAAAAAAAAACCTAAAACTTTTGTTCACCAGCCGCTCAGCATTTCAGTCTGAGGCTGAGCTGGAACCTGCTGCAAGGCTTTGACGGTAAGGTTCTTTGCCTGTAATTTGGGAATCTTATCCTGAAAAGGGGCGCTGATCATTCTTGGGGTGTTTGACTGCTAGGAGCTTTAGGTACAGGCAGGATGGCTTCCCAGATTTAAAGCTTAAGACTATTTCTTCTGCCACTACCCACAACCTTGGCTTTTTAAGAATTACAAAAGAAGAGTGGGAAACGTATCCCTCATATAAGATCGGAATATATTTTGATTTTTCTGCTTTTTATGGTTTCAATATGCGCTCTGATATTAAACCTAGAAGTACAAAGTGCAATGATAAATTTCCTCCCTGTACTCCCTTAGCATCTCAATGGACCCTGAGTTCTGAAAGCATTCAGGTTTTATTCAAACTGGAATTCCAGCACTTCCTCTAATAAACATAATAAAATATTTGCATAGTGTAAGATCCCTCCACTGAAAGCATGGTAGCAAGTGTCAGATAGGACTGATAAAAAACATACTTCATCTGTAGTGGTTAACAAAATCCATCCGAGTCTTTCCAGTGTGTGTTCTATAAACTACAGCTAAATTATTAGTGAACAAAGAGTTGCATTTAACTAGGATGTTGTAGGTGAGAGTAACTTGCAAGGATAAAGTTTGGTCTCCATGGAGGCTGGCCTTTGGAGAATCTGCCCAGTAGCTGGGCTGACTTTTCCTCCCTCATTCACTACATCACACAGATGTTAACAGCATGTCCAGAAATTCCTCTACAACCTGCCTCCGTCAGTTTTCTTCTGGAAATATGAGGCCAGTAATCTGGGAAAGAAGAGGAAAAACAAGTTAGAAAAGGGAAGAACAGCTTCCAAAGTCATACATTTGCAGGACACTATCAAGAAAGGTCTTTTAACTTGAAGGCACAGAACATGAATTATTCCCAAGACCGATGAAATTTGGATTTCTAATATAAAGTATAATACAAGCAAAATGTCCTGGAAAAGGGAAAGGGTGCTAAAAAGCAAATGAAGCCAAGACTAGTTGCTTTCAAAACTAAACATGGCTATCAAAGTTTCATAATGTTTAAATACTATTAACTATTCCATAGCTTTCAAAAATTTCATGTTCTTAGAGCATTTGTAATGATACAGAATTTTTAGTTTTACATCCTAAGTTTTGTTTTTCAGGTTTTAGTGTAGCAACAACAGAAAAGAAAATTTTATCAGTAGCTGATTTAATATTTGCATTTTAATTAATCCAATGATTAATATAATTTTTCAGTAACAAGGTGAATTTTAAAAATTCTAACAACCAAAGTATCTATGTCACTTGAGCTATAATGTTTAGACTTGATAAACATATATTTCAAAATTCTTGAAAAACTGTTATGTCAGCATAAATATTTAATATATGAGTGTAAAATCAAGGCGAGCATTACACAGTATAGGAAATGTTTAGCACTTATGGAGATACTTAACCATAACTATTTAAACAATCATTAGACGCTTCAATGCTAAGTATGTCTATTGCTCTGTCTGACCAAATGACATCAAAGTCAACCAGAAAGCCATAGTTTTTAAAAAAATAGAATCTTTCAATTAAAGCGAGATTGAACTTATTTCATTTTATTTAAAGATTCATGGTGACTTAAAAGTTGTTTGAAGGATGATGAAAATTAACATTAAATTCCAGATTTTTTTCTTCTCATTGTGCATGGTACATATACTATCTGAGGCTTAAATGATTAACTAAACATAAGGATTAACTCAGAAACTTAATTCGCATAGAAAAGCCATTAGTGCTGTATCCCCTTGATAAGCATAATTATGTCCTTCAGCTAATTTCTTTGAAATTAAGGTTTTTTTAAAAAATATAATATTCTAAGCAGCTAATGGCAGCTTAAATGATTTATTATATAATCTATTTCAATTAAATTAGGAATTATCTTTCTCCAGGTATTATGAATTACAAAATTTAAGGCACAGATGTACTATATCTGTGCTTTATGTAGACAGTTAAAAATTTTAGAGTTTTTATGTTATTCTGACATTTTATAATAATAACAATTATTGTAAATTATTACTAAATTATGATTTAAAAAACTATATCTCTGCCTAAGGCCATGAAACATATATACACACATATATGCATAAAATATATGCATATAATTATGGTATATTTAAAATACACATATGTATTTGAGACATATATTTGAAATATATTTCCATATATATTTCCAAATATATATTTATATTTGAAATCTAGAACATTTAAAAAAGTAGTATTCTGAAAGACAGCAACATTAATGAAGTTAAACTTAAAAGATTTTATATTAGAAATTCAAATTACATTTGATCAGTCTCGGCCATTCCACCCTTAAATATTTGATGAAATTTATAGGGCTTTCTGCCTTAATTTCTGGAGAGCATTAAACTTGGGAAGATCTCAACAGTATCTTAGATTTCACAAAGCTTCAAATTGGAATGTTTTTTTCATATATGTTTTAAAACCAGGTTTTTCCGACAGTTGAGTTATAATAAGGAAAGTAAAAATAATTATATTTATATATTTTTTCATCTCTATTCATCATCTAAGCTATTTTGTTAAAAATAGAGACATTTAAAAATGTTATGGTTAAAAAATGCTTTATTTCCATATCTAAATGTAGATGTGTAAAGCCATTAGTGTAAGACAGTTCTAGAGTAAAGCGCTATAGACTATGCCATGTGTATTTATCATTAAACCAATAACTATTTTATTTCTCTGAAAAACTTAAGCGACCTGAGCATTTTATTCCTCCTATGTAATAAAGGCGATGCTGTATACTTAAATGTACTGAATTGAGAATGAGTTCATAAATCTCAGAAAACAAGAATTCTATTGAAATGTAAGACTGGAATTCCAGGTAAAGCAGTCTTCTGTCTGCGATTTCCAGCTTTAAGAGTCTGGCATGACTAATGCAATGCTGGCATCAGTATAGGTTATTCTTCTGTGTTTTTGTTTTTGTACTTCATCAGTTTGTAGACTATTCTTAAGTTACTCTCCCACTTAAAGCTTGGTTTATGAATCAAATCACTAAAACCTGTGCTTTAACCATATTAATATAGTTCCACTCAGATATTTAATGCTCACTCTAAGTTTATATTGAGAGGGTCAATATCTCACATAAACTGGTTTTCATAGATGCCATTATTTTTATTTATAGGCATAAAACAAAAGGGTGTACCTTCATGATCCAAATGAAATGGGAAGTAAGGGCCAAGTACACAATTTCCTTTATAACAATTTCTAAAACTTTAATGTTAATTCTTTGTATGGTCTTAATGCTTTCAAATTACTTTCATAAAAGATATAGAATATTTTGCTTGAGTCCATTTCCAAATCAAAATTGTCTTAAACAAGAACAAAAACTGATAAAATGACTACTGCTCACCTGTGGGTATGTATGTTCAGTGGAGAACAACAACAGAGAAGTGTGCAGAGCACCTCACAGGGTAACAAGTGAAATGAACTTAATATATGGAGGATAGCTTTATATTTACATAAATATGACATTGTGTTATGTGTGATAGTTATGAAATCCCTAAGTATATGTCTTCATTAAAGTAGGATTAAAAATTAATTAGAAATTTGTATATATCATCTTCATCATCATCTATATGTAGACACACACACCTATACATGCACACTTGAGAGACATAATAATGATAAAATACACCTCTTTTGAGAATGTCCAAATGATTACATAAATGTGATGATAAAGCTGGAGAAAGACGTGAGCAGTGTTTAGTCGGGCACAAGCCCTGGGATGGCTGCAGTGTAGAGTGACCACCCTCCATTTTATAAGTCCGTGGATTCAAACTCATCATCATCAAATATTTGTGTTCAAAATCTAATTTACTTTTTAGAGGATGGTTTTTGCTTTGTTAGGATATTAATATGTGAAGAAGAATAAGCAGAATTTCAATAGCCATCACAGTCAGAATAAATAATCTGCAGTTTAGAACACTTCCAGATTCCACGTTGACCTCACCAGGCACAGGGCCTCAATAAGGTACCAGAAAAAGGGATTTCTCTGGAAAAAAAATACTAAATACAAGTGTTAGAAACTGTAATCAAAAACGAGATTTGTGTGTGCTACATAATAGTGGATGTATACATATTAAATAAAAATTCCTAAGTACTTAGACTACAGAAGATACCAATGGTGTCCACTATACAGGTTCTTGTCCAATAATCTTCAAGTAAGCCAATCATACCAAAATTGTAAGACTCCATGTTAATTAAGCTTTGTAAATTTTTAGTTTTTAGTAATGCAAATCACTAAAGACTAAAAACCTGAGTGTAACTAAATAAATCAATACACCCTACTAATTCATAATAATAAAATATATTAACATTTACCACTCATACTAATAGTAGCCTTCTTGAGTGGATAATCTAACAGTTCTCTCCTGGTTTACAACAAAAGTAGTGATCTGTACCACTTTTTTTCAGAATAAAGATGACCAATTGTAATGACTTCAGTAAAGCTACTGTTTCCCGTCTACAATATAAAAAACAAATCAATGTCAAATTAAACAACCATAAGTATGATTCAATACTATATAGCCCCTGTATTGACCCCAAACCTGTAAGGCCTGCTCTTTTTGGTTCCTGAGCTGCTTTAACTCTACAAGCTTTGTTCTGAGTCAACTCTTGCATTCTATCTGAAGCAATTCCTGGTGTAATTTGATCTGAGTCAAAACCCGAGTTCTTTTGGAAATTAGGATCATACCCAGTCAAGAATTTTTTTTTTTCTGCTTTGTTGATATATATTTTCCCTTAACTTATTTAACTATACACTTTTCTTCCAGATTACAGTATCCTCTCTCCTCTTCTCCCAATCCCACCTTAATTCTCTCCTTCCCTCCATTCCACCCTCTCATTCTCCTCTGTGAAGGGAAGACTCCCATAGTTACCCACTAGCCCATCACTTCACAACTGGACTAAGCCATCCTCTCCCACTGAGGCCAGATAGAGCAGCCAATAGAAGGAAAACAGATCCAAAGTGAGGCAACTGAACCAGGGTCAGCCGTCTTCCAATTGTTAGGGAGCCCACATGGAGATCACGTTATGCAGCTGTTGCATATGTGTAGAGGGCCTACATCCAGCCCATGTGTGTTCTTTGGTTTGTCATTCAATCACTGTGAACCCTGATGGCCAATGGCCCTAGGTTAGTTGACTCTATAGGTCCTGTGGTGCTTTTGACTCCTCCAATTCCCTCAATCCTTCTTCCCACTCTTCCACTAGATGTCCTGAGTTTTGCTGTGGGTCTCTGCCTCTGTTATCATCATTTCTGTTTCAATGAAGCTTCTCAGGATACATTTATACTAGGTTCCTGTCTGCAAGTGTAGCAGAGTATCATTAATAGTTTCAGGGGTGGGAGTCTCCCATGAGATTGGCCTCAAGTTGGGCCAGCCAGTGGATAGCCATCTTCTCAATCTCTGTCCTTTATTCCTGCACATCCTGAAAGCAGCACAAATTTTGGTGAGAAGGCTAGAAGGTAGGTGGGTTGGTATTCTCTTCCCTCCACAGGAAGCCATTCTGGCTACAGGTGGTGGCCACATCAGCCTCTTGTGCAACCATGTTGGAATTCAATTTGGTGGTTTCTTAGAAAGTTGGCAATAGTTCTACCCCAAGCCCCAGTTAAACCATTCTTGGGAATATACTCAAAAGCTGTCCCACTATACTACAAAGACATTTGCTCAACCATCTTCATAGCAACTTTATTCATAATAGCCAGAAACTGAAAACAACCTAGATGTCCCTCAATTGAATAATAGATAAAGACAATGTGGTACATTTACACAGTAGAATACTATTCAGTATTAAAATCAAAGGTATCATGAAATTTTCAGGCAAATGGATACACCAGAAAATATCAACTTGACTGAGGTAACCCAGGCCCAAAAAACATGCATCACATGTACTCACTTATAAGTGAACATTAGCCTTTAGACATTAGAACATAAATCCATAAACACTCTTTAGTTGGTGGTTCAGTCTCTGCGAGACCATGCTCTGTGAGGCCAGAATACCCATGCTATAATCCCAGGACCTACAGAAGCCAAGGGAAGATGTTGAATCTCACTCAGAAGGAGGAATAGAATAGACATCTGGGGTGGGGGCAGATGGAGGGAGGAGGGAACTGGATTCAATATGGGATGAGGACAGGAACAGGGTAGGGACCAGGTGTGGGGAGCAGGAGGGGTGAGAGAGAAGGGAAGTTAGGTAAGGATGATATCTCTGGCAAAAGCCAGTAGCCTGGGTCAGGAGAGATTCCAAGGAGTCTACAGGAGTGACTTTAGCTGAGACTCCTAACCACATAATTTAGGTCCTGGGTTTGCTGCTAGCTATAATTTTCTACTTTTTTCAATATCATTAAATGCTTGGCAATATACAGCTGTAAGTATGTTATATATATATATATATATATATATATATATATATATATATATATATATATATATATATATATACATCTTTTTACTACAATAGCAGTTAGTAAATCATTTTCATCTAGTATATGTGACAGATATAATAAGTAGTGATTAAAATAATACAAGGTACTAGCAATCTCAATTGCAAAAACTTGCCAAATACAGATCTCAGGTCATAGAGACCATTTTAATCTCTCTCCCCATAGCATTTTTTGATAATTTAACAGGTCTCTACTCATCCTTTGCCCTTAGGAAACACATTCAGAAAATAGTATTCTCAGTTGACCGTCTTTCATGTTCACTAGTGCCATCTTTCTTTCCATTGCCAATATTGTTAATTTATTTCAGGGCTTTATTCTCCTTTCTTGAAATACATGGGAGTCCCATGAAATTTTCTTGCTTAGAGATTTCTTTCACCTTGAGAAATAGAACTGAGACTTGTTTGCATCTTAGCTCTAACACTTTCCAATTTTGTAGCAAAATTCATTTCAACACGCATATTAGCATAAAGGAAACTAACAACATTGTAATTGTGCAGAGTATGATGTGCAGTGTAAGTTCAGCTGTAGGAGTTTCCAGATAAAAATTTTGTAGTTGCTGGTGTATACAATCATATCAACTTCAAGTAGTGAAACTAGACATCAATAAACCAAAGGACCCCATTAAAAATGAGGTACAGATCTAAACAGAGAATTTTCAACAAAGGCATCTCTAATGGCTGAGGAGAACTTACCAAAATGCTCAGCATCGTTAGTTACTGTGGAAATGTGTATCGAAACAACCCTGAGATTCATCTTACACCAGACAGAAGGGTAAGATCAAAAACTCAAGTGACAGACAGTTCATGCTGGTGAAAATGTGGTTCACGAGGAATGTTCTTCCACGGCTGCAAAATTGTATGCAAAATTGTATAACTGCTTTGGCAATCATTTTGGTGGATTTCTCAGAAAATTGGGAATAATTCTACCTTAAGCCCCAACTATTACCACTCTAGGCATATAATCAAAAGATGTTTCACCATACCACAAGGACACTTGCTCAGCTATGTTAATAGCAGTTCTATTAGTAATGATCAGAAACTGGAAAAAAAACTAGTTGTCTCTCATTTGAAGAATAGAAAATGAAATTGTGGTACATTTACACAGCGGAAAATTACTCAGGTATGAAAATCTATGACACAATGAAAATTTCAGGCAAAAGGGTGGAACTAGAAAAAAAAAATCACCCTGAGTGAAGTAACCTAGACCTAGAAAGAGAAATATGGTATATACTCATTTATAAGTGGATATTATCTATAAAGTACAGTATGGCCATGCTAAAATTCACAGACCAAAAGATGCTAAGTATCAAGGAGGGTAAAAGGGAGGAATACTTGAATCTCACTGAGAAGTAGAAATCAAGTTGATATTAAAGGTGTGTGGAGGGAGGGGACTAGGTAGGAGAAGAGGTGGGACTGGAAACTGGAGCTAGCAATTGGGGGAAGGACAGAGGGAGAGAGTACTGGGAGAGACAATTGGATTGAGCATGGGCATCTTTGGGATGAGCTAGAAATCTAGGATAATGGAAACTCCCAGGAATCTATGTAGGTGACCTAAATAAGACCCCTAGCAATGGGGGATATGGAACCAGCAAAGGCCATCTTCTGTAATCAGGTAATATTTCCAATGGAGAGATTAGGACACTAAACCAGCCATAAATAATTTGACCCCAAAATAATCCTGCCTATAAAATGTGCAGGGGTAAAGATGTAGCAGAAATTGAGGGCATGGCCAACCAATGACTGGCCCCATTTGAGATCCATGAGCTTACCTCTCACACCATTAATGCTATTCTGCTATACATGCAGATAGGAGCCTAGCAGAATGGTAATCAGAGAGCCTACCCCCAGCAACTGATGGAAACTGATGCAGAGACCCATAGCCAAATATTAGGTTGGGCTCAGGGGTCTATGGAAGTGTAGAAGGAAGGTTTGATAATGCCACAGGGATTAAGGACACCACAAGAAAATCTACAGAATCAATTAACCTGAGCCCCTAGAAGCTCACAAAGACTGAACTGCCAACCAGGTCTGCTTGGGACAGACCTAGGCCCTCTGCATACATGTAACAGCTGTGGAGTTTGGTCTTCTAGTAGGACTCCTAATAGTGGGAATAGGGTAAGTTTCTTTGGGTTTGAGTGGCAATTTTAAACCTGGTTTTCTGTTCTAAATTAAAGGCTCATTTCTAACTCCCATTGGAATAAAAACAGTAGCATCTATATATATGAAGACATTTAGGTTCATCATTGTAGAAGTCAGTTAACTTCTACATCTCATGGCCTCTGACACTACTGTCTGTCTTTGTATTCTTTTCCCCTAAGAGAGCTATCTTATATACCCAAATTAGAAGATGATGCACCTATTCTTACTGAAAGTTGATATGTCAAGTGGGGTTGATATCCATGAGAGACCTCTCTTTCTGAGGAGAAAGGGAGTGTGGAAAAGAAAGGAGAGAAAGTGGAGGTGGGTGGGGAAGGTAAGAGTGAGGGGAATAGAGAAGAGGAAGGAGAGCAATCTGTGACTGGAAAGTAAATAAATTAATTAATAAAATAAAATTAAATGCATCCCAAACTTCAAAGGTTTCATGTGCAATTAATAACAACTTACACTGATGTCATTGTAAAATAGTCATTGATAGATACCATTAACTTAAACTAATGGAAATATATCATTAAAAGTAAATTACTTCCCTTTTACTTTCTTTGTGCAGCTACTGCTGTGTTTCACATGGTCTGTGTAGCTGACCTCATATTTTCCTCAGTGCTGAGCTAGAGAATGAGAGTGTTCCCTCAATTTTTACCTCACTTATTCTTTTCTTTGCAAATAGGTACCAAATTACATATAGATCTGTCAAAATGATGTAAGACCTGAAATTGCTCTGTAAGTTGATCCTCTTTGACCCCACGATTTGGAGCTTCACAGTATGGCACCACACCTGGAAACCTGCCTTGCAAGATCTCAAACAGGCACAGGAAATTCCTGGACCAGCAATGCATCCTCGTTGAAGACATCCAGTTATCCCTCAGTGCAACAGAAGCATCACTGTTAATTAACTGTTGATATGCTTGAAAGAGTTTGTTTGGCAGTGGTCTTGTGGAGAAAGCCGAACCAGGTGTATTTTTAGAATGCTGTAGACAATGCTGTCATAGTCAGTTAACTTCTACATCTCATGGCCTTAACAAATGCTTCCACTTTTATTCTTTCGAAATCTTGGGCAAGATGGTAGACAGCTATTGATATTGTGGATTGTGGGTTAGTCACCTCAGCAAGACTCTCCAAGATGCTGCAGAAAGGAGAGAAATAGATAGGTGAAGGGTCACATACCTGGACTTAGACATTTTAATCTAAAGGAGATAAGTATCATTTCTGTTTACCAGACTACTACCAAAAATTTATGCACAACTATGAATAGCCTGGAAAATATTCTGGAGTTTATTGAACCTAGTGAACCACAAATATCTCCTTAAGGTAGACCTTGATTGCTCAATTTGACTTCTAATTTACAAAGATTACATAGTTAAAATACATTTCTTTTTTTTTTTTTGAATCAATTAGTTTTTATTAGATATTTTCTTAATTTACATTTCAAATGTTATCCCGAAAGTTCCTCCCCTCCCCCTGCCCTGTTCCCCTGCCCACCCACTCCCACTTCTTGGTCCTGGCATTCCCCTGTATTGGGGTACAGAAAGATTACAATACCAAGGGGCCTCTCCACCCAATGATGGCCGACTAGGCCATCTTCTGCTACATGTAGAGCTAGAGACACATGTTCTGGGGGTTCTGGTTAGTTCATATTGTTGTTCCTCTTCTAGGGTTTCAGACCCCTTCAGCTCCTAGGGTTCTATAAGCATTCTTACATCTTATAATTGTACTTTCTAGAGCAGATGACATGCAGAAGTCAATAAATATACTCAACAGAGCATTTAGATCTATAGGCTTCATGTTTGGGCTAGATTTTAGTATCCTTGTAGCTACTGATCACATCAATACTATTTGGCTACCACTACAGCAACAGTGACATTTTAATTTGCTCTAGCTTCAAGTTTTTGAGTTTCTTTGGGTTTGAGTGTCAATTTTAAACCTGGTTTTCTGTTCTAAATTAAAGGCTCATTTCTAACTCCCATTGGAATAAAAACCGTAGCATCTATATATATATGAGAACATTTAGGTTCAATAGGGATTTTATCTATAATCATCTACAGTTGAGTTGTAACATCAATTTCTACTTATGAAAATCGGTGATTCTTGTGTTTCGATGAGTATCATATATTATGTTATGGTTTATATGATGTATTATATCAGAACATATTATTAGAATGAAAGTACTTGTGGTCATAATTATCATTAATCCACAGGTACAAATTTTTGTACAAAATAAAAGAAGCTATATTCTGTCTAAAACAGGCCCTGTAAAAAAACATTTACGCATATTACATTGTAATTTTCATATCTATTTATATTTATTCATTATACTTTATAATCCTTAAAACTAACATCTCAAGAAAGTTGTGTCTAACACAGATATGAATACTGAATGAGAAAAATATGTGTAATGTGATATATTATTTCAACATTTTTAATAAAATATTCAGATACTAGTTTTCCACGTATCTGTCTGTCTGTCTGTGTCTGCACTTGTAGGGGCAAATATGTGTGTATGTGTGCACGGGTATGTGTGTGTGTGTGTGTGTGTGTGCATGTGTGTTTAAGCCAGAAGAAAATCCTAACATATTCCTCACTTCCCCTCTACCTTATTTTGCAATTATGATCTCTCTCTCCAACCTGGAATCCAATCAAGCAACCTGGTTGGCCAGCAAACACAAGAATCTACTTGTTTGTAGATCCACAGCACTAGGATTATAATCATATGCCAGTTCACTGGACTTTTATATTTGTGTGTTAGGAATTGAACTCAGGTAAACATGATTGCATTGCAATCTCTTGCAAACAGCTTTATCCAAGTCCCACACTGCATATTTCTCACATGAGTTTTCTTTTTTTCTTTTTTTTTAATTAGAGAAATTCTTCATTTACATTTCAAGTGTTATCCCAAAAGTCCCCGATACCCACCCCCCGCCCTGCTCCCCTCCCCTCCTCCTCCCACTATTTGGCCCTAGTTCTTTCACAATACGATAATAGCAAAAATAAAAATGTAAAACTTAAGAATTTTGGATGACTGATAAAGACTAAATTCACAAATATTCATATAGGAACATACCATGTGCCCCAAGATATATGAAATTATAAGAAAGAAGCTATAAGCCATTGTTTTCCTCTAGTAAGTTTTTGTTGTGTTTTTGATATGCTTGGCCCATGGAAAGTGCTACTATTAGGAGATGTGACCTTGGTGAAGGAAGTGTGTCACTGTGTATGGGCTTAGATGACTCCAAATACTCAAGCACTGCCCGGTATAGAAGCGTCAGTCTCTCTCCTGGCTGCAGTTGAATCAAGATGCAGAAATCTCAGCTCCTTCTATAGCACCATGTTTGCCTGGATACTGCCATGTTTTCTGTCATGATGAGAGTGGACTAAACCTCTGAACCTGTAAGCTAACCCCAATTAAATGTTGCCCCTTATAAAAGTAGTCTTGGTCATGGTGTCCAAGACAAGGACACCCTAACTAAAACAGAAGGGACTGGAGTATCACTATGATAGGCCTGACTGTGTTTTTTGTTTGGAGGAATGTGGATTTCAGAAGTTTGTATTTGGAAAACAGTGGAATGCTTTGCTTTAAGTGGGGCTTAATGAAAGATCCTAATAAGAGTATGGAAATCCTTGGACCTGCAGGTGATTTGAACTATGGAACGCATTGTCTAGAGGTTTTAGAAGAGAGGACTTTTAGGATGTTGTCCGAAGATTCTTAGGATGTTTTGGTAAGGAATATGGCTGCTTTTACCCTTGTCTGAAGAGTCTGTTTCAGCCTGTGGTGTATACATTCAGATTAATTGCACTGGCAAAGGAAGCCTCAGAGAAGTCCAGCATATACTGGGTCTTGTGGTTTGAACTCATGAAGAATGTTCTGATCAAGTGTAGTAAGTTTACAAGGCAAAAATACAAAATATTTGGGTCAAAGAGAAAAGAGACACTAGGAAGCAGAATGGAGCTTAATCCTATGTTCGAGAAGATAAACTGATCAGGCCAAGACTCCACCCAGGTAATCTTATTGTTTATACCTGTGATGTTGGAGGTATGAAATATGCCTTTTGATTTTGGTTTTATAGGGGATTACATTTAAGTGATTGGATGACTCTCAGAAGAGACTTTGAACATTGGACTTTTAACACTATTAAGACTGTTGTGGAATACAAGACTTTTGAAGTTGGACTAAATGTATTTTGCATTATGCTATGACTAGGTACAGCCCTCATAGATTTATGTGTTTGAACTAGGCTATGAGGGCCAGGGAGTAGAATGTGGTGGTACAAATATGCTTAGCCCATGGGAAATGCTACTATCAGGAGGCATGACTTTGTTGGAATAGGTATGTCACTATGTAGGCGGGCTTTGAGGATTCATAGTGTTCAAGCTCTGTCCAATGCAGAAATCAGTCTCTCTCTTGTCTGCAGTTGGATCAAGATGCAGTACTCTCAGCTCCATATACAGCAACATGTCTGCCTGAATGCTGCCATTCTTTAGCCATGATGATATTGGACTGGAACCTCTAAAATTGTAGCTCAGCCCCAATTTAATGTTGTCTCTTATAATAGTTGCCTTGGTCATGGTTATCTCTTCACAGCAATGGAAACCGCTGCTAAGACAGTTAGTTAAAAAAAATCATTAAAGTGTTGGGTATTATTGATTTTGCATTTTGATGGATCTAAACTTTTGTTTAAATGTAATTAAAACTATCTTAAAAAAAACAAACAAAACAGTAGTTTATTAGAATAATATCTGGGGAACAAACTCTGCCCTGGATCTAGTACCATCTGAAAACCCTAAGAACAAGCAAGTAGGTGAAAAGCAATGAAAGAAACCATCTTTGAAATAAATAACATCACAGAGGTTAATTTAATTAAATTGCTTCCTAAGTGTGATTTATGTAAAATGTGATCAAAAGACACATTTATAAAAAATAATATGGCATGCCTAAAAAGACTGTAGGATCCAAATACTAATTGTTGGAAATTATTTTCTTCACAGACTCTTCTTATAGGACTTAATTCTGTAAAATATAAGTTGGGAGCAGGCCTGTCATAATGGATACAGATGGGGAATCCCATAATTCTTGCTGAATGGATTCACTTCTCCCTCAATGTCTATATGGCTCCTACAAAGAAATGAATGGATCTCAGACTGCAAATCAAAAGCTACTCATCTCTCTGACACATGTAAGGAAGCTAGTGAGATCCTGCCTCAAAAGACATATATCTTTGGCTGTTGTTGTTGTTAGGTTAACTACTATGATAGGTGCAAATTTTGGACAACTTTTGAGCAACATTATTTTCTTTTATCTTGTCATATCCAATCATCCATTTCCTAAAATTTTCATTTTTATATTTAAGTTGATACTTTTTTAAAAAAAATATTAAATTAAAATCACTTTTAGTGAGTGAATAATCTACTACCCTTGCATTGTTAAGAAAAAAGAAAGAAGAGATAAAATAAAGGTCTCATTCAAGTATGCTCAAGAAAATGTTACTTAATTAAATCTAAAAAGAAAAGTCCTTAAACTTAGAAAGAAATCCTAGAAAGGGGGAGATCCTAATACTATAAGGGAAAAAAGTTCACATGATACTATATTATCAAAAAAGAAACAGGTGTGAAGACTCTTCTTTGTCTATACAAAGAGCCTATTAGCCAGTGAAATATAAAGTTAGTTGTGTCTTAGTTTCATTAAAAAACAAAGTTAAGGATGATTGTATTTCCAACTAAAATAGCAACAGACATTCAAATGGAGGTTGTGTTCCTCATAACAGGGATTTAGAATAAATATTATAGTTTATATTTTATTTATTAAAAATAAATGGTTTAAACATACAATCTACAATTTATTAATGTTTAATTTAATAATTAAAAGTATATTAATATAGTCAGAAAAATGACCAGGTATATAAAATTGACATATTTATATATCTATACTTATATTAAATCATATAAAATAAACACAGATTAGATAGATTATATTGCATGCCATAGTAGAAACTAGTACTATTACTAAGAATTATGTTCCAATATACTAAATAAAACCATAAAAAACTGTTGTAGGGGCTAAAGAAGTGTTAGATGCATAATATGCTTAAGGAGCTGGATACAATCCCCAGCATCACACAAAATAAAAAAAAAATAAAAAAAAAAAAGAGAAGTCATGAGTTAGTGCTAAGAAAAAACAGATTCTAGGCATATTAGGAAGATTACTAAACACATAATGCAAGTAAGTATTCAAGTACACAAAAACACACACTCTCTCTCACACACATTATACTTCATATATAACATTTACTGAAAGTAAAAGCACTCTGAGTTTGTTACTCCCATCCCTGGCATGTGGCATCACAGGATACTTGTGTCATGTCCTAAAGTCTTCCACAATAAGCTTTAGACATTTTTATAATGAATACATAGATTTTATTATCAGAGAAATGCTATTCTCACCTCTAATGATCCCTCTGGAATGATAGACATATCTCACCTTAAAGAACTCTACCATATTTAAACATTATCATCATGTAGGTTTTATGAACTAGCAGCTAGTTTAAGTGTACTTAAAAACAAATATTTATCAGTCCACATAGTACCAGTTACTCTGAACAATATTCTTAGGCTATCTCTAGTTTAGAATCAACCTGCACCAACTCAAATGTGAAAGCTTCAATTGTCTGGCTGTGCAGTCAGGTGAAGCATATGGAGTCTATTATAGCCAAGACCTAGAGGTTGCACGTGCTGCTTCGTGGTGTCTGGAGTATAAACCAAGGTGTTGTCTTGGACAAATTTAGTCCTTCATGTTTTGAATTATGGTAAATTTGAAACCACTTCTTCTCCCATATGTGAAAATAGAGATTGGGTAATCAGCCTCCCCCCTCCATTTTGTAAAGGTAGGTCTTAATCTTTAGTGGGGGTCAAAGCAGTAGAAGGTGTTGTTGTACTAAGTTATGACAAGGAGAGATTCAGTCTCATATGACACGCTCCATTGTCTATGAGGTAGGAGCTGCAGACTGGTTAAAGTACAAATTTAAAGAGTTTCAAAAATTCAGATTATTTCATAAAATCTCAGACAAAACTCAGTGCTACATTTTTTAATCAAATTACTGATAAGTGTGAAATGCATTAGACTACAATAACAATGCAAAATTAAGAACATTCAACTTGCTGAAGTATAACAGAAGAAACATTCTTTTAAAAAGTTGAAAATGTAATAAAATATGATTTAACATTGATGTAGCAAAGAACCTTTTCCCTCCTTTTAAGTAATCATTCTATTTGTTTACATCTCAAATGATATCCCACTTCCATGTTACCCCTCTACAACCCTCCCATCCCATATCTGCCCTCTGCCCCCTCCCCTTTGCCTCTATGAGAGTGTTCCCTCCCCCCACTCACTCAACCTTTCCCACCCTACTGCTCCAGCATCACCCTACGCTGGGGCATCAAACCTCCACAGAACCAAGGGCCTCCCCTCCCAATGATGTAAGACAAGACCATCCTCTGCTCTGTATGTATCTGGATACATGGATCCCTCTCTGTATCTCTTTTCTTTATTCCTCTCTTTCTTTCTGTCACTCTGTCTCTGTCTCTCTGTCTCTGTCTCTCTTTGTCTCTTTCTCTCTCTATCTCTGTGTATCTATCTCCTACTCTTTCTCTCCTTTGCCTCTCTCTCCTATACTGCCCTCTTTCTCTCTATCTACTCTTATTGATAGTTTTGACATTGACATTCCCTTGATACAATGAGAACCTAAGCAGTGGTATTAGTGTATAGAGATGTACAAATGAAAGCAAAACATGTATGATATATACTTATACATGCTATAGATATGATTGGAACCAGCCTAAGCTTGGACTTAGTAGAAGGTTCTTAAGTGACATAGACATGTGTTTGGAGAGGATGGTGAGATACCAAGTTCACAGTACTTGCTATTTAAAATTACAATCTTCTACTCTCCCATGATCTATGTTTACTTCCATAGGATTAAAGTATACAGATTCTCATATTTGCCAACATGTGGTTGTCATATTAAGTCCTGTCTAAACCAAGTGACAAATGATTATTATTGCTTAAACTTATGTCTGGTTTAACTTTTCCCATAAGATATCATAAATCTTTTTAAACTATATATTTTACATAAAAATTACCAACACATTTTAGTTCTATATGATATCTTTAACTATTAGAAATTATCTCTATTAAAATTGATAATCATCAAATAGTACATATAAAATAAATCCTGTTAAATTTTGAATAGGTCGAGAAAAAATTCTCAGGAAAATAATATTTTAAAATTGTAGTCGGATTCATCTTCTGAGTAATAGGGTGGTTTATTAGGCAGGCAAGAGTTATATACAGGAAGGAGGTAGATAACAATGCAAGGGGGTAGGGAGGAAGAGAACGAGGAATGTAGGGAGAGGAGGCAAAAAAGATCGAAGGAAGGATAGAAGGAAGGAAGGAAGGAAGGAAGGAAGGAAGGAAGGAAGGAAGGAAGGAAGAAGGAAGGATGGAAGGAAGGAAGGAAGGAAGGAAGGAAGGAAGGAAGGAAGGAGGCAGGCAGAGAGATTACTAACAGAACTGTAACTAAAATAACTTCAGAGGCCTTTAGAATACCTTTTAGAGAGATAGGTTGTTTAGAGACATGTTTATGTACTCTATTAATTATGGTTTCATTATTGTTTATTTAATGCATTAAATGTTAAATGATTATGTTTTAAAAGTAATTGTGTACAGTCACACTGTACTTGACTTGACATCTAAGAGAGTTTGTTGTATTGAATATACTTAGGAATGTTAAAACATTTTTTTCTAGAGGGAAAGGTGATGACCATTAAATAAAACACATTGTATTAGGAATAATGCCTGCATGCTGAAATATAACTTTTTTTGTAAAACTGCCTCTAGAAGTGAGGATAAAAAGCTTAGTTGTCATGTAATACCTGCGACTATCATTGTGGATGAGCTTTGTATAAAGAGCAATGATGTGAACCATTTCTTCATCATTAGGTAGACTCCTAGGAGGGAGAGACTTTTTAAAATGTCAAGAAAAGGAGAGAAAACAAAGTGAAGCTTGTCAGACAAATGATACTAGAAAAATAACAGCCAGATAAATATCAGCTTTTACACTCAGTACAGAGAGAACTTAGAAATGGCAACAAATGGTTTCCATTAATAGAGCAATGTTTGCAGAGATTATAGCTGAGCAAAGACATGTGGAATTATATAATAAACAAGTAGCAAGAGACACGGACACAGAGGAAGAGATGCCATCTGAATCCCTAATGCAGGATAAAGTGCAGCTGTCTTAGGGATGATCAAATAAGGCGAATTACTTCTGCCAGTATTTTTTTTTTCCGAAGAGAGATACGATATTTGAGAAATTTAAACTGAGTGAGTGAATGAGAGTCATTCTGAATTGCTATCACATAGGAAATGTGTGGCTCAATATTGTTCAAGATATAATTGGTTAAAAATTTGCAAAAGCCACAAATTATGTAAAAAAAAGAATACTTTTACTAGACAGATACAGTGACATAAACTGAGTTATCTCCATAAAAGATAGGTAGATTGATGGGTAGATAGATCAGATAGATAGATAGATAGATAGATAGATAGATAGATTTGTATGTAGTGTATGAAGGAACAGAGAGAAGAGTAAACTCATTGAAGCATCATATTGTATTACTCTCTATATTGAGATGCTATTGTGGAGCTTTGAATAGTCATCATTTTGGTATTAAAGAACTGGAAGAATTTATTTCATTTTATCATGTATATTTCTATTTTTGTTCTCAATATTTTATGGGTGCTTGAGTCTGAAGTACAATATTCTTCCCACATATCTGAAACAAAAAATATAATAAATAAATAAAATCAAGGATAAAATGTTAGTAAATTTAATAATACATAACACTATGATAAAACATTATCACTAAGCATGTGGCCAATAAGAACTTAGAAATAATAATTGACTAAAAGTTCCGTCTCATTCGATTTTTCATAAAATGCTTAGCTAGCAGATTTTAAGCATGTATCATAGAAAGTATTCTATGGCTCCCAGATTTACAGAAGGTCCTCCTTTCACACATATTTCTAGTTTGACAAGTTAATGACAATTCATATTGACATGTAGCTAACAAGAAAAACATTCCATTAATACAAATACATAGTTGCTCCTAGAAACTGTATAGTAAAGTGCGTGGAAACCAAGGAATTTAGCATAAATCTTCCTCCCATCCCAGAAAACAGCCTCGGAATTGTTACTTGTACAAATGTTGAAGCTAATTAAACAGTCTTTTAAACATTGTGCAAAAAAATAAAGAAGGGAGGAATAGGTTATGTAACCAAGCCTATATATGGCTTTAAGAAAGACTCAGGACAGTCCTCGTATTTACATACTAATGAGGTAAGAACTGAGTGAATATTGAGTAAGCATATGTTTAAGAACCTGTGTGTCAGATGTCTAAAAGGATAGTGCTTCTCTGCTATTGTTGAGATGCTTCATGGAAAAAATCACCAGGTTGCAGTGTATACTCTGGACCGTGATGTAGATGATACATATAAAGAGGGAACATATGGACGGAGCTGAATCTCAATTATAAATCATCACAGAGCAAGTTTAAGAGAACAGGGTTTATTTATTCCTTCCAAAGTCTAGAATCTACAAGTTTGGAAAGGATTACTTTCCATCTTAAGACTTAGGAGCACATTCGGGGGAGGGGGGTGCTCTGGCCTTCTGGGGGCTGCTGTTTATCCTGCTCTTTGCTTTCCTGTCCTGCTGCCCTGTGAGCATTTGACATTGTTCATGGTGTCTTCCATTCTTATCAGAAGATCATTCACCCTGAATTTACAGTCCATTGCTGTATGATGTCACCTGCAAATGCCATATTTACAAAAAAAAAAGTCACAATTTATCCTTTAGGAAGTTCTGTGATCACCACCATATAAAAAATAAAATATGTCATAAAAAGGACGGAATGGACAGAATGGAATTTTCCATCCATGTATTAGTTCTGTAGTAATTTGTAGGCCTGCTTTAATAATTGAGGTATTACATAAAATAAGTGAATGGGTAATTTATATCATTCAGTTTATATATCACAGGTAAACAAAACACTGCCTTCCACATTAGGACTGAAAAGAAAGTAACTTTTGATTTAGACATATTTTGTAGTCAGGTGATACAAATGGTTTTATATAGATTACATGAACCCCTAGACATGTTTATTTGACCTAGTAGAACATTTCTTTGTAGAACACGGAAACAAAGTTGATCTCAAACTTCATAGGGATAATTATATCTGGAAGCCTTTCCATTAAAAGAAAATAAACATTCAGTCTTAAAAAAAAAAAAAAAGAAAGAAAAAGAATTGTAGCCCATCCTAACTCCATACAGCTCCACAGGCTTTCATGGCGGCTCTGGGTCTCTTTTGTTAGGTGAAGAGTATGTGTGCCCTCATTAGATGACACAGCTGCTGTCTCTAATTACTCTCTCTGTCCATTTTGTATTTTCTAAATTTCACAAGACTTAGTAAAGCACCTAGGTTTCCCAAGAAACATTAGGTACACATTTCTTTAAACATCTGCATAGAGTATCTAGTGCTCCTAAAAAAATACCTTTGTATCAAGAAATATGTTACTGCCAATTTCCCAACAAAATTTTAATCAAGGTTGGTCCAAATTCCCATATCTTAGATGAAACAATTTTACCAAGATCCAGTACTTTGAATTGCAATTTGCAACTTCTTGATATGAAATATCATTGATTTTGTACATTTTTTAAAAGTTGTTTTATGTTAATTAGTGATTACTAAATTATTAATTCACTTTAATTTATTTTTCTCCCATACAATACAATCCTCACCACAGCTTGCTCTTACTCTACTCCTCCCAGTCCTGCCTCTACCTCCTTTTTCTTACAGATCCATACCTCCTCTGTTTCCCATCAGAAAAGAGCAGCCTCCCTGGGATATCAGCCTAATACTGCGTAAAAAGTTACAATAAGACCAAGAACACACCCTTGTATCAATGTATCAATGCAACAATGATGAACAAGGCAACCCAATAGGGGAAAGGGGTCCCAAGGCTTGGTAAAGGAGTCAGAGACAGCCCTTACTCCCATGTTTTTTTTAGTTCAGAGCATAGTCTTTTACTCTGGGCCATCTCTCTAATGTAATTTTCTATTTCCCATTAAGAACAGCTTACAATGTTTACAATCAATAATGTGAAATTAAATGTTTGTGACATTGTTTTAGTCTACATGACCTATCTCCACAAAGTCCACCTAGGGTGCATAAATTTAGGAAATCTAGAAGAAAATGACCCAAGGGTAAGTTAGAATGCTTAGATATGAAATCCTAGTAAGTGCTATTAGAATGGCCCCATGAATTGGGGGAGTCATTTCATGTTATAGTGCCTCGGTGTCTTCATGAGTGAGATAGACATAATCTGTGAGGTGGTACCGATGTGAGAACATCCTGAGGTGTATCAGGTCTGTCAAATAGAATAATGAGCACTTTGGTGAGGGTTATAGTTCATTATATTAGTCACTGTTCTGTTATCACAGAGGGCCCTTGAACTGAGGTCTAAAATGAACATGATTTGCATAGTCATTTAACAAGTCATTCTAATTTTTAGTTTGACTCATTTTATGATTAAATTTGATGAATTGAACAAGCATGTTCTATATGTAACTTTCATAAATTTTAATACTGCCTTATTAATAGTTCCTGAAGATATGGAAATAACATCATTAAATACATATATTTTAAATTGGCCTGTAGGCATGACCCCACAGATAAATCAAATTTAGTTGGAAATTTCCAGTTGACCTTCCAACTTACAATAATATGTTAGATGTCCAATCTTGTACTGAATTTCAAACATATCATTCAGAAATGTTAATGGGTATTTAAATAAAACTGATGTAAACCACTAATTCCACTATATAATTGTATGGGGTCTGAATGGTGAAAAGTATAGAATATGAAGGTCTGTAAAATAATATATGAGAGGGAAAAGCAATATTTCAATCATTCATTCATTGGTGAATGAACACATTATTTAATGACAGTAAGTAAAATATTAATTGGAAAGGTAATTGGTACTTAAGTAAAACTCACAAACTAAATTTTGGTGGTATAAATTATAACAACTTGACATTATATAACATCTGTGTTTATAATAGTTTGAAAATATGGGTATGTGTATACCTGATGGATTTTAGTTCACAAATTCAATTTAGATTCCTAAAAAAATAAACATTTTTAGGAAATGCTTTCTTAAGCATAGGGGAATTTTCTAAGAAACCATCTTATTCAATAATCTTCCATTTTCTTCATTTATAAAATATAATGACTTCTCAAGATATACCAAAACCATCTCCTGAACACTCATTGGCCCATATTTAGTGAGTATGAGGTAATGTTTCAATACAGGTAGACATAAAGTAATGATCAAATTAAGGTAATTATCATTTTCACAAATGTCAACACTTTTCATCTTTTTGTGAAAAGAACATCCTCAATCTCCTCCCTTCGGTATTGTAAAGTCTATAACACACTGCTCTTCCTTTGCTGTACTGTGAGATAAATAGAATTCTTCCTACGCACCTGCAATGTAAAACCCATTCAAAAACTTCTTGTGTCAACAACGAATGGGAGAAGTGTATGTGTGCTTATGTGTGTGTATTTAACATTAGTAATTTTTTTTTGAGACAGGGTTTCTCTGTGTAGCCCTGGCTGTCCTGGAACTCATTTTGTAGACCAGGCTGGCCTCCAACTCAGAAACCCTTCTGCCTCTGCCTCCTGAGTGCTGGGATTAAAGGCGTGTGCCACCACTGCCGGCTTTTAAAATTAGTTTTAAGTATAAACTTGATACAATCCTAGAATCATGTAGCAAAATGGAACCACAGCTGAAGAACTGCTCAAGTATTTGAGACATTTTCTCAAACATTAATTGATGTAGGAAGGCTCAGCCCCCTGTGATCAGTATCCTCCTTAGACAGGTGTGACTAAACTGTACAAAAAGGATAGCCGGGCCACCCAGAAAGAACAAGGCGGGAAGAACCTCCTGCATTGTTTGTACTTCAAGCTTTTGCAGTGAGTGCCTGCCTTAGCTTAAATTATTCATAAGCCTAAACTGTTGGACAAATAAACCCTCACTTCTTCAAGTTGCTTTTGGTCATCATGCTTATAAAAGCAGCAGATGGCAAACCACACCCCCTTCCACACACACACACTTGAATGTGAAAAAGAATATTATTCTGTAATAAAAATAGTGAAGTTCTATCATTTGCAACAATGTAAAACAACCTTGAGAATGCCATTACTTTAGTGAAATAAGCTAAGGCAGCTACATAACAACAAATTAATAATTTCACTGATGTGTGGAATCAGCAAAAGGTTCATGTCAGAAGTTGAGATAAAAACATCCATTATAAAAGGAGAATTAAGGAGAAAGTTAAAAAATAAAATTCTATGATGATATAAATGGAAATAATACAAAGGGAATTTTTATGCATGTGAAGGAGAAAGAGTATGTGGGGGAGGGATAAATAACACTAAGGGGGTTTGAATAAGCCACATAGAAATCAACAATTTTATAATTTATATATAATAGTGTATATACATCACATACACAGATGATAGATGATAGATAGATAGATAGATAGATAGATAGATAGATAGATAGATAGATAATAGATAGATGATAGATAGATAGATAGATACACAGATACACAGATGCATAGATTATATATATATATATATATATATATATATATAATTAGATTATATATATATAATATATAATTTCAAAGAGTTTAATTGGAGTTACTATACACCCATGATAATACTTTTTCCAAAAGGATTGGATTATCAAATAAAAAGTCCCGATCCAGGTATAGAATACCTCCCCTTGAATTTGTCAGGAGTTTTGCAAAGATCCCAATTCAATACAGCCTGATATAATTGTTCATGGTTGACCACAAAACAGTTCACTTTGTTCACAAGACAAACAAACAAACAAAAAATCTAGTTCATGCTGACAAACAAGCTTCCCCACTGCTGGCTAGCCTTCCTAGGTCCAGAGAACACTGTGCAGGTTGCTATGAAAGACAATTAGCAATCTATCCAACTGTGATTCCCATTAGGTCCAGTGCTGACCTGCACTGCAAGACAGACTCGTGCATACAATAATGACTTTAATGTTAAGGGATAACCATTATAAATAAAGGATGTATAGGAGTAATAGATTGATGTGGAAGCATTAGGGAGAGGGACTAGGAGGGACTAGGAAGTAAATATAATCAGAATGCTGTGTTCCAAAACTGTTCTCATTATATTACAATAGGAATAGCCTGCATGGAGGCAGTGATTAGACGACTATCCCTTTCTCCCTGGGACTGTTTCTACACATATTCACACTATATATCTGACTGAATCTACAAATGGATTTGTTCTTCTCCTCTAGTACTCTTTGTGGTCTCAAAGATAAGATTTTCTGCTTGGGTTGGCCAAGTGCTTAAGAGTAACTGACACTAACTCAGTGCTCAAAAGTTAATTGATGAAGAGAAATGTGTGAGTCCCAACCTATTTTTTAATAAAACAGTTGTTGATCAAGTGTTGTATGAACTGCTGTGTACAAAAGCAAAAAAATGTAGTTCTGGGTTTTGTGTTCATTCTGTTGCTCAGAAATTAGCCATTAATATCTAAAGTCTAGTCAATAATTTCTAATGCTAGATTCATGCTACCAGTCATTTTAAAGTAATAATCGATTACTTTAGGAAATTGGATGCAGATTATTTTAATGGATACTTTTTTACGTGTTGATGTCTATAAGTATGTAAAATACAACTGTAAAATAGTTCCCTCCTGTTTTCCTCTGTTCAAATAGTTAATATTTTCCCACTTTTACCTGGAGTCCCAACAAAATCCAACCAGTTACATGTTGGATTTAATACTCAAGGAAAGGCAGGTGTTCACTAAGGAAAGAAAATTAAAAGCAGCCGAAGTGCTGAAACTCCCTTTGAACCACAAGTTTAAGTTTTAATGGTTTTACAGCCTTCTCAAGCTGTCAATGGAAAAATGCGGCTTGACATTGAACACATACCAAGTCAGTAGCATAACTATTTTATAATGTCTGATTGGCCATTGAAAAAATAGTTTAAAATTCAATCCATGTGATGGAGACACCACTTAGAAAAAGAACATTCATACTGAACTGCTACAAAAAAAAAAAATCCTGCAATAGTTCACAGTTCTTCCAGCAGCACAGGGACTTTTAAAGACTTAAAGTGGAATAGTTCCTAGAATATTGCATGTTGAGGATTATTAATATAAATTTTACTATCATAAAATTCACCATTAGGAGAAGAAAAAACATAACATTATTTTTCAAACCTTTATGAGTTAGATTTTTTTTTATGTGTTAAAGGAAGATTTTTCAGGTTTATTTATAGGAACTCTTTGGGAATATCCATTCATAATTCAACTAGCTCATTCATTCATTAATTTAACATCAATGTGTTATATTGTGTCTCCTGGTGAATAGGAGTTGCCTATTCATCTATCCAACAGGCATTTTTCATAGTAACAAATTTTGAATTTTCTTTAAATGCACAAGACTAGAGCTACTTATGGTTATAGAACTTCTTGCTACTGAAAATAAAATTGATGTGCCTTTCCACATACAGCTATCACATCAATGCATCTCTCAACCCTCACCTGAGAATTTTCAGTGGAAAGGGATTAACTCTGAGGTCCACAACTAGCAAAAGTGCAGATAATCAGAGACTTCAGAATTCACACGCTAAGGGAAATATATAAACTGCACCCCAATGTCCAAACTAAGGTATCACTGCAGAAGAGATTCTGAAAAAAAAATAATAATTAATGGCTAGAGTTGGTAGATGACAGGGGAAAATCACTGTCCCCTGGACAAAGCAGGGCCAGTTGAAAGTAGGAACTCACAGTGGTTGCAATAGCATGGACAAAAGAGTGCATGCCTAAGCCAAACCAAATCTCAGCATGGAGACACAATTGTTAGGTACTGGAGAGAAAGACCCTTAGGTCCTAGGCCCTGGTAAGTTAACTATGTTCTCAGGAATGATGGCATATACATCTAAAAGTAGTAAGTATAAGTGTTCTTCAAGGGTTAGGGGAGGCTGGGGGTCCTGTGAAGATTTGATGCCCCAGCATAGGGGAATGCTAGGGTGCTGAGGCAGGCGGGGTGAGTGGGTGGGGGTGCACCCTCATATAAGCAGGGGAGAGGGGATGGGATAGGAGGGCTATGGAAGGGAAACCACCGGGAAGGGGGTTAACATTTGAAATGTTAATAAATAAAATAACCAATAAAAATTTAAAAAATAAAGCGAGAGAGTTAAAAAAAAACATTAGATTGGATGGGTAGAGAAGTGGGCTGGATCTGAAAGTTGTTGGAGCAGGGAAATAAAACCTAAACATTTTAATACCTCCAAAAAGTCTCAAAACTAATAACTGAACAAATAAAATATCCTCACTTCAAGTACACACATGGGGTCTGTATTTCTGAATCTACCTAGAAGTATTACTTTATCACTTTTTTTTTCCCTAAAGTCAGCACAGAATTGAGGAAGAGAGATACAGATAAAAGCATGGGAATACAAAGAGGTTATTTTAAAACATTAAAATTTAACTTTGTCCCATAAAACCATTTTCAAGTTAGAATGTTTCATTGTTGTTTGCATATGTGTGTGTACACACATATACATAGTGTTTTGTGTTGACATGTGTTACAATTTTTGTGCCATTCTTGGAAGTATGTATACTTTTAAAAATCCTAAGGTTGGGCCTCCTTGCTGGGGCTGATGTAGACCCATATTCTGCCCCGTGGCTCCCTTGCTCTCTCTCTCTCTCTCTCTCTCTCTCTCCTCACTCCACTTCACTACAGCTGCCCTGGCTTCCTCTTTTTTTATTTTTTTCTTATTTATTTATTCTTCTCTGTGCATACTTTTAACTCTTTTAATATTTTCAGAAAATACCTACAGTACCTGATGACAAAAAGAACAGCCTTTTAGAATAATCAACAAGCAATAAAGAGAGCGTGAGAGACACTCTAAATATATATTTATTCAATTGCTATAAGTCTATTAAAATATACATTAGTAGGAAATCAGTTTTCTTTTCTGGCTTGTGACTTAGAAAGTCTCTTCCTCATCGGAAATGATAACACAGGGAATTTCCAGCCCATCTCCTATTTCTTTTGATAGCATTCTATCACCTTCATGCAAGTATCTAGTGATTGTTAAAATACCCCTCACACACACAGATGAGCATGAGTATGTGTGCACACACAGACACACACACACACACACACACACACACACGAGAGCATGAGTACACATGCACACACAGGCACACACACAATCATATGCACACATACACATGAGCATGTGTATACATGCACACACAGGTACACACAGACACACACACATAAAAATGGGCATACATGTTTAATATGCACACATACAAACATATATATATATATGCACACACACAAGCATGAGTACACATCCACACATGGGCACACACACACACACACACACACACACACACACACACACTCACGCATCCACAAATGCAAACTCAACTTACCTTACTTTGTGTGCTTTTAGCTTTATTCATACTTTTTGCTTCATCTACCTTGGGCTGAACTGCCTCATTTTAATCTTCATCTAATCTCTGTGTTTTTCCCATTTCTCACCATATCTCCATTCCAATTTTTATTACATATGGTGCATTCTAATTATTCAAACTAGCAATGTGTTTTATATAGTCAGGAGGCACACCACCTTTACTGGACTATGCTGTGAGATTTAAAGATGTTCCCTAGTTACTACCCTCAAGAATGTTGCTCATTCGCCTTTTGCATGGAAAATCATCGTAAAATTACACATTTTGGATCACTTTTGTGGAATGTTCATCTATACCCATCTGTGAGAACATAAATATGTTAAAGTGGTAAGTGTGATTTTTTTAAAGGTGTAATTCTCTGAGCAAAACATTTTGCTGAATATCATGTTGTGTAGTATTTTGGAGTTCATACTATAAATTCTGGATATAAAGCAGTGGGGAGTGCTCCTCACGGTAATTATAATTAACATTCAGGTTTTGATGGTGGAGTAGATCACATAACAAATTTCAAGAAGTATTTTATTATTGTAATTGTTTTGGCTAATCAAGAAATGACCCTCAGCATGTAGGTGTGGAAACTCCCTGTTTTTCCAGTGGTCAGATGTTATGAATTTGTGTTGAGTTAACTATAAAAATGGCTGACGTTCCTACTCTCTCACTAAGGAAACGGAACTTGAAAGACATATTTCCTTGCTTTGTTCCCGCACCTCTCCCCCTCTTACTTATCTACTTTTCTTACAGTGTTTTCTTTTAGATTCTGTTTCCTATAAGTCAGTAAATTATTTACTAATATTTCATGTCGACGAAGAAGACAATTACGAATTTTCTTTGTCTTTTTCCTCTGCCTTTCTCTTCTTTTCTCTTTCTCTTTCATTATTTCTTCCTTCCTTTCTTTCTTTATTTCTTGCCTTTCCTTTTCTTTTCTTTTCTTTTCTTTTCTTTTCTTTTCTTTTCTTTTCTTTTCTTATTGTACTACAATAGGAAGCCACTGCTGACGAGTACAGTGAGGAAAGGAAAGGAATTAGTTACCTAAAGAACCACTGCTTTCTAGACCTGGATAGCTGATTGCAAGGACTCTACATTAATGGGACACAAAAATGAAAATAATACATAAAGAAAGACATTGGGCAATATGCCTAAGTGTTGGTGGAGTGGCAATGCATCCAGAACATGAGAAACACAATATCTACTCAGTGTTCAATTCCCAAATGCTTCAAATATTTAATTACTTTTCTGATAATTACTCAAAAAGGTAGTTCTAGGTATGCTTAACAGCAATGCTCAACAAACTGCAAAATATAGAAAGGTTTCCAAAGTTCTCAGAGAGAGGAGCCAGTTTCAGAGTACCCATAAACCGTATCCTGACAGCGCCACCTACCAGTTGTAGCTCAAACTGCAATGGAAAATAATCCAACCCAAGCTTCTGTAAACATTTAAATGGTTTCTAAAGATACAAAATGTACAGTTACACCCAGCAGTCAAAACATTTTACTTGAATGATCATTTTCTGGTTTTGCTGTGGTCTCATAATGAAAGATTTATGAGCTTCCAGCAAGCATGTCACACACCCCATGAAACCTATATATGTATCTTATGGAGCAACAAAAAAGTACCTTCTGAACTATTATATGACAGTTCAAGTTACACCATGAGTTACATCCAGTTGCATGTAATATTCTGCAGCAGAAAATAAGTGTCAATATCTTGTCTCTAACCCTCTATGGCTGAGTATTATGAAGTAAAGACTATGATGAGTTGTTATGTCAACTACCTTTTAGGGGTAGAAAGTCCAGTGATGTGTATGTTTATGGCTCATCCTAGAATTGATTTGGACATGGTATTCAAAAGCATGGAAAATTGTCTTTTAATTTTCTCTCATGTAACTTGAGAAAAACAAAATATCTTTTTTATTTAATATTTTCTTCATTTACATTTCAAATGTCATCCCCTTTTCTGGTTTCCCCGCCCTGGAAGCCCCCTATCCCATCCTTTCTCCCCCTGCTTATATGAGGGTGTCCCCCCACCCACCCACCCACTCCTGCCTCCCTGCGCTCTCATTCCCCTACGCTGGGGCATCAAGCCTTCACAAGACAAAGGGCCTCTCCTCCCATCGATGCCCAACAAGGCCATCCTCTGCTACATACGCTGCTGCAGCCATAGATTGCTCCATGTGTAGTCTTTGGTCGGTGGTTTAGTCACTGGGAGCTCTGGGGGATCTGATTGGTTGATATTGTTGTTCTTCCTATGGGGTTGCAATATTTTCTTCAGTCACATGACCAAAGTGTAGAAAAGAATATTTTTTGAACCAGTGTTTTGCCTGCCTGTATGTGTATGCACCGTGTGCATGCGTGGCGCACACTGAGGTCAGTAGAAGCCGTCAGAGTCCCTCTAACTGAAGTTAGAAATCACTATGACCTACCATGTGAGTTCTGTAAAATGAACCTAGGTCCTTTTCTAGAAGAACAAGATCTTGTCCTTCACCACTGGGCCATCCCTCCAGCCCCTGGAAAATAATTTTAATCTCAACATTTGTCCTTGAAACAGCGCTTTAGTAAGAAGGCAGCAAAGTCACTCTAGCACAGAAGATACGAACTTTGTCAAAACGAAGGGTTGACAGGCTCCATGCTCACTCATCATCATCCCCCGTATTTATGCTCTGAATCCTTTACTCTTCTGACAGAAGTAGAAAATTATTTAAGCATTTTGGAATAAATGTCCTTAAGGGAGTCAAAATGGGTCATTTCTACTATTCAGTTGTAAAAATAGAAGGAGTTGTGCACACTGGAGGACCTGCATCCTTGTGAGCTGACTGACAAGCATGCTTCCCACACAGAACACAGACGCTGCCCAATGTTACTAGATGGCTGAGCGTTTAGGTCTCTGCAAGGATTCAAAATAAAAAAAATAAAAACTGTTATTCAAAGTACAAACAGTTAAAAATAAAAAGAGTTCTAAACAACAACAACAAAAAAGACTGCCTGAGTTCTATATAAACATATATCCACTGCAAACTACAAATAAATTGATGGAAGAAATATCTCTGCGACCATAAGGCTTTAGTTGTTCAACTTCCTCTTTAAGGGCTTTATGGAGAATTTTATAAGGTCACGTGTAATGTTCCCTTTATTCTTCTTTTAGGAAAACAGAATATTTTGTTTGTACATATCCAGACCTCAAGTAATACAAGGCCTTTCCTCTTTTGGAAAGGAAACTTTTTATATCCTTCACAAATACTTTCAATCTGGTACACAAATGTCAGCAATTAAAAGTAGTAGCTTGACGGAAGATCTGTCTGTATTCATCTCATCCAAAATATGGCCGGAAGTTAATTCAAACCATTATATAGCATCGCATTGTTTGAATGGTGTTATATTTTAGTTCTGAAGACACATTAGTTAGACCTGGTAGTTCCGGATGATTCGTGCCTAAACTTGAACTGTGTAGTTGACACTACATACTTGTCTCCGTGAAAATCTCAGGGGTACATTAGAGAGCAGATAATGAAAAAGTCATAGAACTGTGTAGGAATCTACAAGTATCTTCAATAATAGTGTTATCCATCCCTTTTCTTATGTCCTAACATTAATATAATGTTTAATTTGTAGCTAAATAAAATAAATTGTAGCTGGTAGTTAAAGAAAGATAATGAAAATACTGCTTGAAATCTTGTGTGTTTAATTCTTTGAAAGTAGAATTATATTTCACTATGAAAATAGAATTTAATATATATTAAAAAAACAATTGAATGTATACTTACCTCAGTTTATAAGTTCACTTTTACTCTTACACTTTATAGTAGATTTCAAATTTTAGTTCCAAGATTGTTATTTCAGACCTCCATAGTTTCTCGCCTAGACTATTGCTGTGTTGTTAAGCATATTCCACATCCCCGGCTTTCTTCTCAGTATCCCTCAGTCCATCCTTTGTATGGCTGCCACTCAAGGTATCACACTAGTCATACATAGAAGTGCACACTGTGATTCCCTTCGAACAAATGTCCTTTCCACATCTCCATTTCAAACCTGAATTTGATTCTCACTGGATCGGTCACAGCTGTTGGAAAGACTCTTCTGTCACTCTTTCTCCTTTCTATTCCTATTCCATAATCTCCAATGTTCACTACATCCTCATCCATTGTAAAATACATATTAAAATGGCAATCTTAGAGTAGAGATTGGATCATGTAGTTGAGAATTGTAATGACAAAAGTGTATAATCCTGGCATGGAAGGAAAGATATAACGGTTGCAATTCTAAGTGCAATGACTATTGATGACTGAGAAAGCAAACACTGAATGTAAGATGTTGATACATCTTGGTGAGTTAGTTAGGACATTTGTCCAAAGAGGTTCATTGCTGAGAAAGTATTACAATTCTCCTAATCATAATTATCAGTAAGAATAAAACTTCAAGGTTAGAAGATGGAACTATAAAAGCTGTTTTGTTGTTTGGTTGGTTGATCAAAAATACGATGTTGTAGATAGACTATTGTCAGCACATGTTTCACTATATTGGGCTATCTATAGTCATCTTAACTGCCCTTTATTATTATTCTCTGTATGTGACTTAACACTACATAACTCATATCAGTATACATACAGATTCCTGCTTTCACCACCCTAAAGGATAAGAACGCTATCAGATACTATCTGTGACCTGTAGCTGAGATTTCCTCCACTTTTCTGTATCTGCTTATCTGATATTTTCACAGAGGTGCTAGAATCATGCCCTGGACTATTAGTATAAAACTTCATGACACTGTAACCACATCAGAACACAGTATGTGGTTGGAGTGAGAATGTACTCTAAAGGTTAATATACTTGAATTCTCAGTTGGTAGACCTGC
The DNA here is from genome assembly GCA_902729485.2 of Mus minutoides. Taxonomy (NCBI): domain Eukaryota; kingdom Metazoa; phylum Chordata; class Mammalia; order Rodentia; family Muridae; genus Mus; species Mus minutoides. The sequence goes on from LR749712.1 coordinate 878,177, forward strand.
TTGGGAAGGATATGGGAGAACATGGATCTACGTACTAGGAGCATGGTTTGCCTCTAGAATATCCCATCTTTTTGTACTTTTGGAGCTGTTTCCTTTGGTAGTATTATCAATGTCTCCTTTCTTCTGTTTTTTTGACAATAGTTTCTGAGAAGTTTTGGTGTTAGCAATATTAAACTGTGACTAAATTTTTGCTATACCCAATAACTCACAGTAATTTTTGCTATACCCAATAACTCCAGTAATATGCTGGATTTCTTGCTCAAATCTTAACAGAATGAGTTGTCTAGAAGTATGCTGCAGTTTAAATTGGGTATTCTGCAATGGAGAGAGAAAATTTGAGAATTCTTCCCATAAAGTAGTCTTAGTCCTTTTTTTTCGTGATTTTATTAGATATGACTTCCTGTAATTTCTTTCTTTTATACATTTGTTACTTTTTTGTTTGGTTTGTTTTGGAGAAGCACACCAACCTGGCTAGAATATGCATCCTATAGTCATAATAACTTTTATTTCCCCCAATGACTCATCAATACTTCTTAAACCAGAATATTACAATGTAGGAGGTAACTGAAAAATGTGCGGAGGTACCAGCAAAATTTTTGATTGAGTTTGAGGCAGCTCTGAGACAAGGATAGACTGACTAATGTGTGAGGAAACCAAAATCTTTGGCTCTTGAGAGTTTCAGGTTGACTGTTGGGCCTGACAATTTAGCTTTTGCAAGAGCTCTGTTAATTCTTAGGTCAGATATTGCTCCATGTTCAAATGTATAACAATCAACATATCTGAAAAGTCTGCCATTTTCCCTTGCTTCATCAAGAAGCAGCTGGTCAGAACACCTATAAGAACTAACAGTGGGAGAAAGCATCTTTAAGTTCTTTTATCTGTCAATCTCTGATTTTTGTCTAAGAAACTATATTCTAAATTCCTGTTCAGACTTTGTAAATTCCCTTTCTCCCCAACTGAGGACTTAGAGACACAGTAAAATGTGTTGATTTCAGAACAGAAAATTATTTACTCAGATTCCTTTCCATTCTTGATTTTTTTTCCCTAGTAAATTTCCACTCACGAAATTTAACTCTTCCTTGGATTAATGTGTGATTTGCCAAGATTCTAGATGGCTGTTCAGTGCTCAATAAACAGTTAAATGGCTAGCATTAACACAGCAGGGCATTAGAAAAATAAACAATGAGCTACACTTGGCATGGCAACAGAAGAGCTAATCACACTCCGGACTCTCAAGATGAGTTATTGTCGTTTATTCAGGGATTGATGATTCTCATGAGACACTAATTCAGGTTTTGGTGGAAGTTCAGAGAAAGGAGATATTGGAATTCCTCCAGTTGATTCACCAGGCTTTTCTGTTTACTTGTCAAAGATGTTAGATTAGCAATGAAATCTGCTACTGAGCAACTGATCTAAGGGGTTTTGCATTTATGGCCATTGCTGATTGGACGATCATTTCACTGAAAAAAATATTGGTTAGCGGGTTGTAGAATTGGCAATCATTTACTTTTCTTATGATTCATAGTTACTGTGTCAGACATATTTAGCATGTTTTGGAAACTGATATCTTTTAGTTATGTAATTTGAAGTTTGCTTAGCAATAAGTTAAAAATTATGTGTAGAATCATTTGACTAATCAGCACACATGGAATGTGTTGCAGAGAGAAACCACCCTGCTGCCCTCTAGCTCTTGGGAATCTTTTTCATAGTCCCATGAGTCAGTACTTAAAGTTTTCTTGTCTTCATTGAATGCATTGATTGTGTTTTTCCTAGTTAAGTATAGGTTCACTAAAACAATGCTGTTCTTTTTTTATTGAAAATAAATTCTTTTCTCATAAGATGTATTCTAATTATAGGTCCTCTCCCCCTACTCCATCCACTTCCATTTCCTTTCTTCCTCTCACTAGAAAAGAACCGGCTTCTAAGGGATTACAATGAAACATGATTTTTAAAAAACTATAATAAAATAAAACAAAAAACAAAACACCATATTGAAGTTGGACCATGCAACATAACAGAATCAAATCGTCCTAAGAGCAAGGACAAGAATCAGAGATACTGGAGAATAGACAGCATTTTCAACAAATGATGCTGGCAAAACTGGTGGTTATCATGTAGAAGAATGCAAATTGATCCATTCTTATCTCCTTGTACAAAGCTCAAGTCTAAGTGGATCAAGGAACTCCACATAAAACCAGAGACACTGAAATTTATAGAAGAGAAAGTGGAAAAAAGCCTCAAAGATATGGGCACAGGGGAAAAATTCTTAAACAGAAGAGCAATGGCTTGTGCTGTAAGATCAAGGATTGACAAATGGGACCTCGTGAAATTGCAAAGCTTCTGTAAGGCAAAACACACTGCCAAGAAGACAAAAAGCCCACCAACAGATTGGGAAAGGATTTTTACCAATCCTAAATCTGATAGGGGACTAATATCCAATATATACAAAGAGCTCAAGAAGCTAGACTCCAGAAAATCAAATATCCCCATTAAAAAATGGGGTACAGAGCTAAACAAATAATTCTCAAGTGAGGAATACCGAATGGTTGAGAAGTACCTGAAAAAACATCCTTAATTATCAGGGAAATGCAAATCAAAACAACCCTGAGATTCCACTTCACACCAGTCAAAATGGCTAAGATCAAAAATTCAGAGCCAGGTGTGGTAGTGCACGGCTTTGATCCCAGTACTTGGGAGGCAGAGGCAGGCAGATCTCTGAGTTCGAGGCCAGCCTGGTCTACAGTGAGTTCCAGGACAGCCAGGGCTACACAGAGAAACTCTGTCTCGAAAAATACAAAAAAAAAAAAAAAAAAAAAAAAAAAAAAAAAAAAAAAAAAAAAAAAAAAAAAAAAAAAAAAAAAAAAAAAAAAAAAAAAAAAAAAAAAAAAAAAAAAAAAAAAAAAAAAAACCTCAGGTGACAGCAGATGCTGGCGAGGATATGGAGAAAGAGGAACACTCCTCCATTGCTGGTGGATTGCAAGCTTGTACAACCACTCTGGAAACCATCTAATTGCACTGCCGGCCAGTTTTGTGGGGGCATTTCTTTGATTAATGACTAATGTGGGAGGACACACAGCCCACTGTGGAGGGGAATCACTTCTAAGCATGTGGTCCTTGGTTGTATAAGGAAGCAAAATGAGCAATCCATAGGAAACAAATCAGTAAACAGAAGCTATTCTCTATGGCTTCTGCTTCAGTCCCTGCTTCCAAGTTCCTGCTTAGTGTTCATGCTGTGACTGCTCTTAAGGATGAACTGTGATGTGGAAGTATAAACTAAATAAACCATTCATTGCCCAAGCTTCTTTTGGTCATCCTCTTTATAATAGCAATAAGATCCAAGCTAGGATAGTAGGAATAAAAATAAAGATACTGATTTTGAATACTTGTTTGTTTCTGTGCTCAAACATTAGAAATAACAGCACACTGTCTTGTGGTAGATAATAGTGAATTCTAAGAACAACATTATTTTCTGAGAAACATCATTTTACCTATCATACGGCAAAGAAAATCTAGGCTTCAAATGAGTGAAGTAATGGTCTAAACTTACACATACAATGTGGTAGATTCAAATTGCAAAATCAACAATGTCTAGTTTTACAAACTCTCATCTTATTCATTTTACTTTTCTGAGAAAACTTTATTCACATTATAGTGGTGAAGAAGTGGAAATTCATCCAGCCCAGTGCAATGCCAACCACCTGAAAAGGGAGAGCCTGAGACCGGCTCTTTGAGAGATGACATTATAATAGTTGCTCTTCCCAGGATGAATTAGTGCGTAGTAACCATGATTTAGTAGCTGAAAGGTCTTTCTGAAACCTCTGTGAAAAGCTTATCTTGAAGATAAGACAAAAGATGACATGTGTCACAAAAATGAAATTAAGAGAAGATTATGGATTATATTATGAAAGTATTGGGAAATTGGTAAAAGAAAAAATAGAAATAATACTATATTTTGTGTTTGCTGGACTAAATTATGATGATGTGTTACCAGGAGCAAAGCAAACACAGGGTAGCATCCATTTGGAACAGGGAAATGGAAAAAATAAATCTATTTACTAGCAGTAGAGTATAATTATGAGCAGAAATATGAGGCAGTTTTTCATATTCAAGGGGATTGTCCTCCTGTTCTGTTCTCCTCAGTGACTCTAAGGTCCCCTTCAGGGTCTCAGTCACAGTGATATGACCTCTCATTTTATTCTAGTCTTTGTCTTGTTCAGTAGGAGTTCATCTTCTCATCTGGTATTGCTGTTTCAATAGCGACCTCATGTATTTTTTTAATTCACTGATAGATATATGAATTATTTCCCCAGAAGGATTGAAGGCTATGGAGAATTGTGGCTTACATCGGGGTTTGGAGATTCTGTTAGTAACTCTTTAGATCTTTATCCACACTTGGACTTTGTTTTATTGACAGATATACAATTCTCATGCTGTTATATTCTGTTCACTTTCCAGTGTATCAGCCTAATTTCTATTCCTAGGTAACTTTGGCTGAAAAAGGAATATCATCCTGACTGTATACTGAATCTCCAGAGATCTATCATTTCAAATAGAGCTAAGTAGAGAAAGAAGGTCCATAATCCAAACACATACTTTAAATTTCTGACTTATTTATGTTGACTACATCAGAAACATTAATATAAATTCATAGACCAGAATTCAGTATACTCCTGTAGTTTCTTTTCTGTTTGTGCTTTTATAAACTTATAATAATAGTAAAGAAAAACATCCAAGAATTTGGGAGATTTTTGCTGATTTAATACTTTAGAGTCATAATACTTTACTTGATCAGTTTTACCTCAAAATTAATAAATATATTTTTCAGATTTAAAATATAATTAGAGGCACATACATATACATCCTCATGCATTCTTATATTTATTAATTAGTTTATTAACTTTCTGTCAAATACTACTTTAAGTTTTTTACCCTTTTACTAATTTATCAAATATAAAATAAAAGTTAGAACTTTGCTTTAATAATAGTATTATTATTGTTAAAATATTCTATATAAAACATCTATTTCTATCATTATATTATTTACTAGCATTGCAACTATAATTATTTGAGGGTCTGAACAGTCTATAGTGAAGTATGTTACTGTGATGTGTATGCATGTGTGAGTGTTTGAGTGTGTGTGTGTCTATGTGTCTGTGTGTGGGTTTGTGTATGTTTGTGCCCATGAGCACCCATAATTATATGTATGTGTGTTTGTGTATGTGCATGTGCATGCCTTTGTATCTGTGTGTCTGTATGTCTATATGTTTGTCTGTGTGTGTGTGTATGTGTGTTTGTGTGTTTTCTTGAGAATTTGTATTGCATTGACTCAGATTCTTACAAGTTTAGTTATTGGGAAGAAGACAAAAATTTAAATTATGTACACATCTCCAGATTACTCACCAAATCCATACCTGCTCACACCAAATACAGATGAGGCTATTTTATATTACATCCTTGTCAGTACTCAATGTTTTCAAAAAATATACTCTAATTAAATATCTAAGTAAAAGGTATATAACCTTATTAGTTAATACAGTTGAATATTTTGTGAGGATTTTAGGGCCTTCATATTTTGTACATTTACTTTGGCCTGTGTTTTTTGAGTAAAACTTTCTATACCTCTTATGAAGTCCCAAATTTTACTCAGTATATACAAGAGAGTCTTTTCATTTTACTCTGCATATTTTGTTAACTAATTAAAATTTTCCTCTATTTTAAATTGTATATTTTAAATGACTTCAGTTGGAATGTTCAAACTTATATTAAAGCAACATGTATCAAGACATTAAATACACTGAATGTATGTTAACCTTGTACTGTCTGCTCTTAATCATTTCAGCATGTGCAAGGCAAGCCTTCAAGTACTTACCAGACATAAGTGAAGCATTTGCAATGAATAAAAGAAAGGAGACTGTGCTTGCCAGAGTCGTGTGTTTTACGTTTACCTCTATGTTCTATTTTTAACATATACAATCAGGCATATTTTAGAGGGGCATGCATACATAAGCATACTATGTTATATCCCAATACAACACTATTTTCAACTGCACAATGAATTTAATATAGTAGAGATTGCAATATGAGACTAGAACTTAATTTATAACCAGCAATCAGAGTTTAGTGACTATTTTTCAAGCGATGAGGCTTGAGGAATTTTTAAAAAGAGCTAGACTATAGAAACTTTCACTTGAATTGAGATGTTCAAGTAGCAAATCTGCTAATACAATGGGAATCCAGCAAGTTGATTTAAACAAAAAATTTTCACTTATTTTATTCCTTTCTTTTCAGTCCAATCTTTCAAAAAATCAATATGTAGAATTGAATATTCTCAAATACATATTTTAGTAGATTTTATTTCTCTTTGATGTCCTTCCCTTCCCCTCCATTCCCTCCTGTTTTGGCTTCATCAGTGAGGAAAGTTGATCAGGTAAAAGCTTTCTTCACCATTTCAGGATACATTGTATTATGTAAAAGACTATTCTAATAAAGCTTCAGAGTTTATGTTAATTCTATCCAAGAAGTATAGACAACACACATTTCCATTGACTGCTGGTTGCATGCTTGCAAAATATTGTTAGTCAGTGTATCTTAGCAGAAGAATATAAGCAGAAGCTCATAAATATTGAATGGTTATAGTACTTCAAATAGTCTGTTGCTGAAAACAGCCATAAAGATTCTTATGAAACTCATGTATATTCCTTTTAAAACAAGATATGAGGACAGTGATATAGTCTATGTAATAGTTATTAGAGTCTCCAGTGTTAATACTAGTCTCAGAATAGCCACTTTCTATCTATGTGATCTTGGGCAATTTATTTGACCTCTTTAAATAGTATTAATTATGTTGTCAGTGGATATTTCCTCCTATCATCTGGAAGATGTAATGGAATAAAACTGTAGCTGTGGTTTCTGCTCTCTGATCTACTACACTCATACACTAGGCCTAGGTTTACTTATCTGGGATAAAGGGATTGGCTGAAGCAATTTGTAAAGCCTTGGCCATGTTTTAGGACACAAAGTACCTTTGTCTTCAAACTGTGTTCCATATTCATGAGAAAACAGTCTCAGCAGCATTCCTCTTCCCTATTTATTTCTTTGCGTCAGACAGGGTCTCATGCACCTCAGACTGGCCCCAAACTCACTAAGTAGTAAAGAATGACCTTAAATTCCTAATCTGTTTGCCATTGTCATTCAACTGATTTGAACAAAATCAACGGATGCGCTTGTGTAGCGGTGCCTACCTTGTAATGTACATATGTGGGGATGTGGCGTGCAGCCTCATGTGGGGATGTGGGGATGTGGGCGAGCAGTATCATGTGGGGATGTGGGCGCGCAGCATCATGCCAGCATCCCCACTTCTTTTCATTTTAGCATTTGGCACCAAGGCTATCACTTTGGAGCCAAATGCAAAATAATGTTAAAGGTTTTCAAGCCTCAAAAATACTTTATTTGCCAGAAGAACCTTCTCACTTTGGATTTCAAACAATGATAGGAGTGTTTCTAGGAAACATGGTCTTCATTGCGATTTATTTCCCAGGGGCTATGAAGAAAAGACCTCTCCCAAAACTTGCATATTTGAAAAAGGAGGAGTTGAGTTCTCATCTGTAGAAAACATCTGTAGGAATCTATGATTCTTTGCCAGAAGCCTTTGGAAACTTTCCTTAATAATAACACTGTGTAACAAAAAGATGTTTTGTACCTGAGTAACGCCTCTGTTTAGACCTCTGTTATAATTCACTTATAAACAGATCTAACACACTCAGGCTATGTCTAGACTACCAAGGAAAGGTACCCAAATGACACGGAAATCATGATGAGCTCTGTGGAACTGGAAAATTCAGTTACCAACATATCAATTTTTCCCATAGATAAATTTCTTATGACTAGCAGATACATATATACTTTATGGTAGCAGGTCTGATTTAAAGCCCTCTCCAATAATAGTGTGACGTTTGTCTTAATCTCTTATGAATATGCTTGCTGTAGTTAGTGCTGGCATCTCATGGAAATGGATTTCAGGTTTAGGTAAAGGTTATTTGGGTTTTTCCCACAGAATAGGATAAAACTAAAGCACAAAAATCTTGAATTGTGTTTCTTTTTTTTTATTTTTGTTTATTTATTTATTAATTTATTAGCTAGAAACTACTTTACACTTTTTTTTCTTAAACATGGGTGCTGAAAATGTTTTTCTAAATCCTCTGTTCCGACAAAGGATTTATTCTAATAAACTTTGTATTTAGTCTGATAAATTTCAAATTATTTGAATTTTTCTGTGAAAAGGTAAAGGAATCTTAACCATTTAGGATACAGAGGCAGAGGCAGGCTCACAGCCAAACATTGGAGTGAGACTGGGGTCCCCAATGGAGGAGTTAGAGAAAAGACTGAAGAAGCTGAAGGAGTTTGCAACCCCACAGGAAGAACAACCCCATAGCAACCAACTGGACCCCCCCCTCCCCGCAGCTCAGAGGAACTAAACCACCATCCAAAGAGTACACATGGAGGAACTCATGGGTCCAGCCTCGTATGTAGCAGAGGATGACCTTGTCGAACATCAACAGAGAGGCCCTCGGTCCATTGAAGGCTCTGTGCCCAGTGTAAGGGAATGCCAGGGTGGGGTGGCTGGTTGGGAAGTGGTGCATAGGTTGGGAAGCACCCTCATAGAAGCAGGTGGAGAGGGCATGGGATAGAGGGTTCTGAAGGGGAAACCAGGAAATGGGGTAACAATTGAAATGTAAATAAATGAAATATCTAATAAAAGAAAAACAAAAGATTACTAAGATCTTATCTCAGTCCTTCCTACTAAACTGTTTGAGGCTTTTTCACAGAAATCAATTAAGCAAAATGACTGAATTGGCTTTTAATACTGACTCTAATTCATTTATCTGTCTAAGTCTATAATAATACCGACTTTCTTGGAAATTCAACTAATATCAACAATCTTAAAATCAGTGTGAACTCATACAGTGAAGATCTCACAGAATAAATTTGGGAAATTGCTGTATTAACAGTTTGATCAATATAACTCTCAATACATGATTTTTTTTTCTTATAGACTGGTCTTGAATTCTTTCTAGGTGATGTAGTTTTCAGTGCACACAATTTGTGCATCTTCTGTCAAATTTATCATAAATGCCTTATAATATGATACTGACACAAATGGTATTACATGCATAATTTCTAGTTTATTAGAAATGTTATTAGTTTAGTAAATTGATCTTACCTTTGACAACCTCATCTGTTACTCTTGTCTATAGATTCTGTATGAATTTCTATCTTAAACCCGTGAAAGATTCTTCTCAACTTATTTGCCCAGGCTGAGACTCTATAGCATAACAATGAAAAGAAACAATGAAATCATTCTTCCATTTTTCTTTGTTCCTCTATTGCAGGAAAATTATTTTTTCTGTCTCAATGTCTATTATATTTATGTTACCTTTTCACCTTTTTAAATGGCTATTACAAATTGTGAGACTTCATATATACTACATGCAAGCCTTATTTGAAGGCTAAAGGTGAAGGAAGAGAAAGGGGTCGGGGTTGGGGGGACAAATGCAGTCATCAGACATCTATCAGATTCCAAATTAAAGTTGCCCAAGGCAGCCGCATTTTTATGCATAAGGTAGGTGGCATATCTATAACACAAATTTGTCAGTGTTTAAGCTAGTTCCAAATAACAGAAAGAAGTTAGCTTTGAGTCAAACTTAGAATTCTCAGAGATAAGAAACCATCTGTATCCAGCAGCAACCCAGCAGCAAGCCATCTTACAGCTTGATGAAGCACACCTGTTATATTTTTGCTGTAGGTTTTTATCAGAAACACTTCACTTCACATTATCTCCAACTGTTAAGATGGCTTTCATCAATTAATAGGAAGAATTACATTTTACATTGGTTTCAACTTTTAACAAAGTGAGAATCTCTGAAATAAAAATCAACTTAATGAATGTATCCATATGGGATAGCTTTTGTTGGTGCTTTGGTTTTCATATACAATCTTGCTTCTCCTTCCTTCCTTCCTTCCTTCCTTCCTTCCTTCCTTCCTTCCTTCCTTCCTTCCTTCCTTCCTTCCTTGCTTCGTCCCTCCCTTCCTCCTTCCCTTCCTCCCTCCCTTCTTTCCTTCATTCTTTCCTCTGTCCTTCATTCCTCCCCTCCCTCTCTCCCTCCTTCCCTCCCTTCATCCCTTCTGTTCTTTCTCTTTTCCCTTCTTTCTTTACTTTTTACCTCCTCCTCTATGTACCTTCTCCTCCAATCACCTTCACCTTCTTCTCTTTCTTTTTCATCCTCTTCTACTTCCCTTCTTCCTTCTCCTTCTCTTTCTCTTTTCTTTCTTCCTGTTCTTAAGATTATCTTTACAGGTAACTCAGACTGGCCTCATTCTTGTGATCTGCTGGATCTTTGGGTTGTTTAATAGTTGGGTCATAAAGTTTGGGATAAATTTTCTAAGAAACTTCTGTAAGATTCCTTGAGGAGTTATATGACTTTTGCATTCCTATGGTAATATGTGAGGGCTCTAACTATTATCTCTGTCACTAATGCACTACTCCATTCCTAGTAAGGTTAGAAAGTGTCTCCTTGCAGCTTTACTTGAAATTCCACAATAATTCATGAGTGTCCTTTCGTGTATTTAAGAGCCATAATTTCACAGCTACAGCTAGTAAGTGGACAACACAAATAGAACTCCTCATCATCCTTCTCTTCCTCCATTGTTGTTGTTGTTGTTGTTGTTATTGTTGTTGTTCTAAAACATATTATGTTGGGGAAAAGATGTAAAGCAGAGCCTTAACAATATCTAATGATTCTAATAGGAAATAGAAATGGGAAATAGCAGAAAATAGTAAAAACATAGTATTATCTATTTTATCTTTTGGGATATGAATAGATCGATCACTCAGGATTTACTCAGGAAAATACCAAGATTTACCCATCAAATGAAATGTAAAAACTAGAGCCTAGAGAGGTGGATCAATTGGGAAGAGCCCTTGATGTTCTTCCCAGGACTGTCATGCCGTTCCCAGAACCCATGTTGTGTGGCTAAGAGCTACAGCAACTTCTGATGCAGAGAATCCAAAGCCCTCTGAAGCACTCCTGGCATCTTCACTTATATGTACATGCTCACAAACAGACTCACACCTGTATAAATAAATTAACACATAGTTTAAAAAGGAAACATTTTAAGTAAGATACCATTGGGTTATAAGTATTTAATAATATTGTGCCGCTTGGAATCTACCCTTTTAAATTTCTTTTTTCCTATACAAAACTTTTCCTTAAGGGCAATTGTTTTCCATGAGGCTAATAATTTTATTTTCTTTTATCTTACATTTAAGAAAGTCTTTGTTCATTATCACTTCAGGAATATATGAGGCTATTACCTGTGTATTTATAAAAAGTCCTGATTCCATTTATTGTTAACAATTTATCTCCATTCTCCCTTGTTTTCCCATGTTCAGGTATGAAACCAAAATTAAAAAATGGCCATCCCTGGAATCATACACAAGTAACATTATGCAGCCTGAACATGTTGTATGTATGTATTTATTAGTGTATATTCATATATACTACATATTTGCATGTTAAATATGCAAAAGCTAGTTGAAAAAAAGGCATAAATTTAATTTATTTAAAAAGGGCAAGAAAAGGTATACAGGAGGATTTTGAAGAAAAAGAAGAAAAATGCAAATGACTTAATTCTAATATAAAAAGTAAAAGAAATAGTTTAAAATATGCAAAAACATCTGTAATTACAAATTATTGTTTATTCATCCCAACTTAAATGATGCACAGCTTAAGCATTACATCTTATATACAATCTGTATCCACCCTTAATCTCAGTTATCCCCAAATCCTTTAAATTACAAGACACACTTTCTCTATCTACTCCTTTTGGGCTTAATTTAAATATCAATGTTATCTGTCTCATGACTTTTATATGTTGCAGCTAACACAGAGTATTTACAGTTTTCAATGTAACTCTCATCTATCTGTCTGCCTATCATCAGTAGTAGCATGGGGAAGGGGAGTTAGAGGGAACAAATAGTAAGACTATATTAACTCTGTACAAACATGAAATACCAAATGATAAATTTGTCTTTCTTCCTAGAATAATTATTCTCCACTTTTTGTGTGTAGACAATGCATTTACTTGTTTTGCTCTGTCTTGTAGCAACCCTAAACCTTTCCCTCATCTCCAGAATTCTGAAAATCTACCTGTTCCTTGTTGCAATATCATCCCTCTGTCACATTTAAGTGTGTTACTAGCCAGTTCTTTCTGATGTGGCAGAATTTTTAGGTGAAAGAAAATGTTTTCTACCCCCCCCCATCTCTCTTTTCTCCCTTGCTCTCTTTCATTCTCGTTTCTCTGTATCTCTGTCTCTCTTATTCTGACTTCTTTGTCAAATTACTCTTAGCATCCTTTCATAGTTAACTAACTTCCCGTTTTGGCATCTTTCTTCCCTCTGGAGGAAAGGAGAAGAGTCGATGCTGTAATCACTTGGGGAGTGTATTTTTCGAAAATATTTTTTTAACTTCTTTTATCTTCAAACTTTATGCTGTAAAAAATTTTTTTTTCTAACTGGTGCTTGAAAAACATGTTTTCATTTTTGTTTCCTACTATTTCCTTAGTTTGGCTTATAAAGGCAGTTTATTACCTCAGTGTGGAATGTGGAAGCTATTGTTTTCTTTTTGGAATTTGGGGACTCTGCCAAAACTGGAAAGAAAGCTTCCCATTTTTAACATCCTGTTTTACATGACTGTATACTGCCAAGGATAGGATGTAATTGAACTTGACTATCAAAGATGTGGTTCTCTGGATGTAGGATTGCAAAAAGAATCACTTACAAGCATCTTGAAGGAATAGCTAGAGTTAGGGTATTTAATTTCTATTTGTATTTATTTCAGGTTCTGAGCTACTTTCATAACAGAATATGGGTGGTATAACATAACAAGATTATGAGGAACTCTAAAAATGCCAAAATACTGGCAGTGCAATTATTAACATAAAAATTTCAAAATAGTAATGTAAAAATAGATTTCTTTACAAGATTCTAATGCTTTTATTATGTCTTGAAATTATTAGTTTTCTTTTTTAATTTTTTATTAGATATTTTCTTTATTTGCATTTCAAATGTTATCCCCTTTCCTAGTTTCCCCTCGGAAAATCCCCTATCCCCTCCCCCTCCCCCTGCTCACTAACCCACCTGCTCCTGCTTCCTGGCCCTGACAGTCCCCTGTATTGGGGCATAGAACTTTCACAGGACGAAGGGCTTCTCCTCTCTTGATGTCTGACTAGGCCATCCTCTGCTACATATGCAGCTAGAGCCATGAGTACCACCGTGTGTTTTCTTTGATTGGTGGTTTAGTCCCAGGGAGCTCTGAGGGTACTGGTTAGATCATATTGTTGTTCCTCCTATGGGGCTCCAAACCCCTTTCGGCTACCGGAAGATCCAGTAATACCACTCCTTGGAATATACCCAGAAGATGCTCCAACATGTAATAAGGACACATGCTCCACGACGTTCATAGCAGCCTTATTTATAATATCCAGAAGCTGGAAAGAACCCAGATGTCCTTCAACAGAGGAATGTAAACAGAAAATGTGGTACATTTACATAATGGAGTACTGCGTAGATATTAAAAACAATGAATTTATGAAATTCTTAGACAAATGGATGGATCTGGAGGATATCATCCTAAGTGAGGTATCCCAATCACAAAAGAACAAACATGAAATTATTAGTTCTCTAGTGACCATTTACTATTGAAAGCTCATAACACAGTCAAATGAGAAAGGCTTTAAATTATGTAATAAAAGTCAACAGAATAAATACAAATATACTAGGAAACAAAAATATAGCAAGCAAGGGACTTAACTCTATTCATATATTATAATAGAATATACTATGACTGATTATTTTAGAGCCTCGGGAAAGCAGTTTTTGCTTTACCTTTAAGTAAATATGATTAACAACTTATCAGTAACAGGAATCATTTTGTAGATAAGGGTTTGTGTCAATCAGTTAAAAACGCTTCTGGCATAGTCAGTGTCATGAAAAAAGTATTTCGCTGTTCATTTGTGAGCTAAAGACTGGAACTTCTGAGCTTTTCTAGAATACAATATGCCAATGTGGCTTTATATGTGAATTCTACCAGGAGTAGAATACATTGTTCTTCCATTAAGAGGTCTGAAGGACAGGCTGGCCTTGAACTCATGATCCTCCTGCTTCTACCTCCTTCAGCAAATTCTACTGGCATGTACCACCAAAACTGGCTTAGCTGATTCAGTTCCTTAATCTAGAACTTTCATCATCATGTCTCACACTGCATTTTATTCTTCTAGAAAACTTATTTTTTTTTAAACATAGAGAAGAGCCACTTACCTTAGACTCAGCTGAATGCAAGATTGTAGCTCTTGTAGAGACTTGGGGAAAGTTGTTATAAAATGACCAGTCCCATTTTCTCCAACTCCTTCTGTCTTCTTTTATAGACTCTTAAATATTGTAACAGGATGTGGTTAATGTGGGCTTCTGTATTCTAAATAAATTTATTCTGTAGATAAAAGACTATCATGTTCTGTTCCATCACCATGTGCTACTTTGAGGAGACTGTCAGATGGACCTCCTATAAAGCAGTGAGCTCTAGAGCACAGAGTCCAGGTATCTGTTAGACATGCTGTCCCTCTTCCTGATAATTATCTGCCTGTAGCTGAGTCCTGCTTCGGGAAAGTTTTGCTCTAGATGGCCCTCTATTCAAGAGCTTCCTACATTAACCTTATCCTCACAGCAAATGAGAAAATAATTTCTTGTTTTCTCTTCATCACCATTATCAATAGAAGACAATCAGTTTCATTGAACAATGATTTATGTGAGGACAGCATTATCTCATAAAATGTATGGTTTCCATCTACATTTCCTCCTGCATGATAATTGTGGACAATAAGGAAAGCCATTAACTAAATATACACATCTGTTATTCAGTAAATCCTTGCTCATCTCATGAAAAGTCAAAATTATCCTCATTTACATTAATAAAAATCTAGAAATTAAAAAAAAAAAAGAGGTCTGAAGGCTGTTTCTGGACATAAGCTCAAAGCCAGGCAACCTTAGGGCCTGAGGTAGGAACACCCCCTTCACTAATTGAGTAAAGCAATCTTCTCTGACTAATGGCCAGAAACAAACAACAAGTCACCATGTTGCGAGCATAGTGTCCTACCTTCACTGAAGATTGATTGGGCAGGTCAGACACCAACAGTGAAAAATGCTAGGGCCGATCTAGGAACTAGGCAAAAATTACTTAATTACTTACTTACTTACTTAATTAATTAATTAATTAAAAACAAAAAAGCTTGTCCTGTATAAATCAAGAGATCACTTGTAAATTTTAAGAAAATCAAAAGAGGTACTTGTTAGTGAGTGTTATTGGAGTAATATAGAAAAGCATATATCTTTACACTGAGAAACTTCTGAAGACACAAGAGTGGGTGAATTCTAAAACACAAATGGCTGTGGATTTGCTTGATTACTGTCTTTGTGAAAGACACAGATCTCAGGTAAAATGTAATACCACCCTGATTATCTCCAAAAAGGTCATGTTAGAAAAATCTACTAGTGGATTTTCTTCTACTGCTTTGTTGAAATTAGTGGCGTGATTATGTTAATCTCATTTATTTTCTAGTAGAAAAATCTTATGCTCTAATGTAGTATGTTAAAAACTTTTTTCAAAAAAATCAATAATATCCTTATACTAACAACAACAACAAAAGATTTGCAATAAAAATCAACCTCACCTCTACTACCAGAGAATTGAGGTCATAGTTGCTGTTCTCATTATCTTGAGTACAAATGGTTCAGGGAGACAGAATGTCATAATTTACAGGAAAGACAAAAATCTCAGCAGAATAATCTGTAGCCTAATTTAAAGACTTATCTATGGACTCTCTTCAGAGATTAAAATTTGTGTCCTCCAGCCTTTAAAAAACTATCATATTGTTATCAGACATTCCACCCTGGCTCTTGACAATAACTATTGCTGAAAGAGAATATATGTATAAATATATAAATATGTATGTGTAATATATATATATATATATATATATATATATATATATATGCATCTATACATGCATAGGAAAAATGAATTTGTTTACAGCATTAACCAAAATAAGGAAGAGAGAAATTGTCAAACCATCTCTACCCTGCCCATAGTAGGATTATAACTCAAACAGAAGATGAGACAAATGAGAGTGAACATTTAGATGTAGGCTTCTTGATACTGAGAGATTGTTTCTTTCCTGGTATCTGCTTTTGATGTAGCAATTAGTTTCTCCATCCATGCTCCCAATAGACACTGGTTTCCAGATCCTCCATCTTTGGGTGCCTGCAACAGTGCGTTCAGTAGGCTCCAGAACTCTGCATTCTGGATTCTACCATGTTCTCAGAATGAAAGTCACAGGAAATCCTGCCATACTTTTGCCAGGTGGAGAGGAAAAGCAGAGCTTTTGAACAAGCAGGAACCCCAGTGTTTCCTAAAAAAGGTCCATCCTCAAGGGAACCTGTTTCACCGGTGCTCAAATTCCTTGGGCTTTTCTCAGAAACTGAAGGATCTTAGGAATGGAAAATCCTCAGCCCCAGCTTCCTCCAAACTTTTAGTGTGACCAGAGCAAGGAAGGGCTGAAAAAGTCCTTGCAAAGTTCACAGACAAGGAAATAACTAACTAGTATATGAATTCTATGATCATGATGAGAAATTATTCAGATAAAAAATGTGTTCCATAAATTACAGGAATAGAACAAAAGAATAAAGTTAAGATAAAATATTTTATTTTTTTAACTTATTTATTTTACATGAACATTCTCTCTGTGTGTGTCTTTGTGTGTGTGTGTGTGTGTGTGTGTGTGTGTGTATTCGGGAAAGATTTTTACCAACTACACATGGGTTAGGGGTCTAATGTCCAAATTAAATGCTCAAGGAACACTTATAAAAATATCCAACATCCTTAGCCATCAGGGTTTTGCAAATCAAAACCACTTTGGAATTTCATCTTATACCCTTGATAATGGCTAAAATCAAGAAAGGAATTGACAACTTGTGCTAATGATGATGTAGAGTATGGAAACATTCATCCATTAATGTTGGGAGTGTCTACTTGTACAACTACTATGGAAATCATTATGATGGTTTCTGGGGAAGACAGTAATTGACATTCTTAAATATAGGTATACCTTGCTGTAACTCTTAAACATATACCCAAAAGATGCTTCACCCTACCACAGAGACACTTGCTCAACAATATTCATTGCTTCTCTGTTCATAAAGAGTAAAAAACAATATAGATTTCTCTCAACAAAAGAGTAGATAAATAAAATGGGGTACATTTACATAATGGAACATTACTCATCTGTTCAGATATTGAAATCATGAGATTCACAGGTATATAATGGAACTAGGGAAAAATAATCCTGAGTGAAGTAACTGAGAAACAGAAAAATTAAAATGGTATGTATATTGAATAGTTTTATGTAAACTTGACACAAGTTAAATTCATCTGTGAGGCAGGAGCTATAATTACAAGAATACCTCCATGAGATTGTGTTGTAGCCAAAACTGTGAGACATTTTCTCAATTCCTGATTGATAGGGGAGGTGTCTATCCATTATAGATGGTACCAGCCCTGTGTTGGTGGTTTTGGGTTTTATAAGAAAGCAGGATTAGCAGGCCATTAAAAGCAAGCCAGTGAGTAGCACCCCTCAGTGGATTCTTTGTCAACTCCTGCCTGTAGTTCCTGCCATTTGAGTCTGTTCTGACTTTCTTCAAGTAGTGATGTGGAAGTGCAAGCTAAAAAAACCATTTCCTTGTCAAGTTGCTTTGGTCATGGTGTCTCATCATATCAATAGAAGCTGTAACTAAGACAAAATGAAACCGAAAATGAGATATTGATGTGCCAGGCTTAATTATGTGGGGTGGAGTTGTTGTTGTTTTGTTTTGATTTTTCTGTTTGTTTGTTTGTTGAGGATTATGGAAATCTTCAACTAGAAAAGCCAAAGTGTTGAGACTTCAGTGGGCTGTTCTTTAAGCAATTAAAAGATAAGGATATTGAGAACAGTGCTGATGATGGAGGCCTTACTTGTGAAATATCAGAGAGAATTTAAAGACTCTGTCCAAGCCATTTGTTATTCTGAATTATGATACTGTGATTCAATTAGCTGGGATACCAGAACTATTAAAATGAAGCCTTTGCTTTGTTGGGGTATTTGATGCTGGTCAGCTGGTGAAAGGATATAACACAGCCCCACCCCCTAATGGAAGAGCTAGAGAAAAGTACCCAAGGACCTGAAGGGGTCTGCAACCCTATAGGTGGAGCAATAATATGAACTAACCAGTACCCCCAGAGCTCATGTCTCTGCATGCATATGTAGCAGAAGATGGCCTAGTCGGCCATTATTGGGGAGAGAGGACCCTAGGTCTTGCAAACTTTATATGCCCCAGTACAGGGGAATGCCAGAGACAAGAAGTGGTAGTGGGTGGGTAGGGGAGCAGGGTGGGGGGAGGGTATAGGGAATTTTCTGGATAGCATTTGAAATGTAAATAAAGAAAATATCTAATAAAATAAAATTTAAAAAAAAAAGAGAGAGAGAGAGAGATTAGCAATGTTGAAGGCAAATCTTCTGGGAAGTATTTCCTGAGAGTCAGCACACAGGAGGTCTATTCTAGTTGTGGCCAAGGTTGTACCTTGTGCTGTTAGGTGAAATTGGTAGTGTTAAATTCACCCAGGAGGTGCTAGTTTTGAGAGGCTAAGAGCAGGTGAAACTGTGTGGCAGGCATGGAATCCCTGAAGAAAGTCCAGGAAAAGCTATTGGTAAAAATGCAACCTGACAGTAGGAGAAGACTCCAGCATTTTCAAAATGCCAGTACCCTGAGAAGACCACCAAGAACAGCAGCCGCAGTGAAGTTGAGAGATGTGGAATGCTGTCTATAAGCTGTGTGTGCTCCAGACAGTGGAGTGAAAATAGTGTCCAAAACCCTTTGAAGGAACCCAGAAGACTCTGAGTAGAACCCAGATACTGAACACTGAATTATTTATACTATTGGAGGTTTGGTTTTGCTTTGATCTGGTTGTTACTATGTTCTGGATATTCCATCTAGAAATGGAATATGGCATCTACAATAGTGTCTAGATTTGGTATATAAGGTGGATCCCCAGGTGGGGCAGTCTCTGGATGGTCATTCCTTCAGTCTCTGCTCCACACTTTGTCTCTGTAACTCCTTCCATGGGTATTTTGTTTCCCCTTCTAAGAAGGATCCAGGTATCCAAAATTTGGTCTTCCTTCTTCTTGAGTTTCATGTGATTTGTC
>LR749712.1:897526-915509 GCA_902729485.2 Mus minutoides
TCCCCTTCTAAGAAGGATCCAGGTATCCAAAATTTGGTCTTCCTTCTTCTTGAGTTTCATGTGATTTGTCAATTGTATCTTGGATATTCTGAGCTTGTGGGCTAATATCCACTTATCAGTGAGTGCATACCACGTGTGTTCTTTTGTGATTGGGTTACTCACTTAGGATGGTATTTGCTAGTTCCATCCACTTGCCTAATATTTATTTCAATTTTGAGGTCTTATAAAAGTCCACAATGGAGAGTTTTCAAACAATTAAGAGATTTTGAATTCTTTTTATTTTATTTTTCTCCCATCAATGAGCAGCATTTAAAAATTTTCAGTAAACATGCTGTCCCCAGATAACATATTTTTTACATTTCAAAAAAAAGAGGAAGAAGTGTGTTGGGTATTTAGCTAAGTGGTAGAGTGCTTGCCTAGCAAGTACAAGGCACTGGGTTAGATCCTCAGCCCCAGTTTATTTATTTTTTTATTAGATGTTTACTTTATGTACATTTCAAATGTCCTCTTTCCTGGCTTTCCCTCTGAATTCCCCTTATCCTCTCCTCCTTCCCCTTCTCACTAACCCAGCCACACCCGCTTCCTGACCCTGGCATTACCCTACACTGAGGCATAGAGTCTTCATAGGACCAAGGGCCTCTCCTCCTATTGATGACTGACTAGCCTATCCTCTGCTACATATGCAGCTGGAGCCATGAGTCCCACTGTACTCTTTTGTTAGTGATTTAGTCCCTGGAAGCTCTTGGGGGGGTGGGGGTTACTGGTTAGTTCATATTGTTGTTCCTCCTATGGAGCGGCTAAACCCTTCAGTGCCTTGGGTCCTTTCTCTAGCTCCTTCATAAGGGATCCTGTGCTCAGTCCAAAGGTAGGCTTCGAGGAGCCACCTCTGAATTTGTTGGGCACTGGTGGAGCCTCTCCAGAAATAATTACAGTAGGCTTCTCTCAGTAAGCACTTGTTGGCATCTACAATAGTGTCTAGATTTGGTATATAAGGTGGATCCCCAGGTGGGGCAGTCTCTGGATGGTCATTCCTTCAGTCTCTGCTCCACACTTTGTCTCTGTAACTCCTTCCATGGGTATTTTGTTTCCCCTTCTAAGAAGGATCCAGGTATCCAAAATTTGGTCTTCCTTCTTCTTGAGTTTCATGTGATTTGTCAATTGTATCTTGGATATTCTGAGCTTGTGGGCTAATATCCACTTATCAGTGAGTGCATACCACGTGTGTTCTTTTGTGATTGGGTTACTCACTTAGGATGGTATTTGCTAGTTCCATCCACTTGCCTAAGAATTTCATAAATTCATTGTGTTTAATAGCTGAGTAGTACTCCATTGTGTAAATGTATCACATTTTCTGTATCCATTCAGCTGTTGGGGGACATCTGGGTTCTTTCCAGCTTCTGGCTATTGTAAATAAGGCTGCAATGAGCATAGGAGAGCATGTGTCTTTACTACATGTTGGAGAATTTTCTGGGTATATGACCAGGAGTGGTATTGCTGGGTCTTGAGGTAGTAATATGTCCAATTTTCTGAGGAACCGCCAGACTGATTTTCAGAGTAGTTGCACTAGCTTGCAATCCCACCAGCAAAGGAGGAGTGTTTCTCTTTCCACAACCTTGCCAGCATCTGCTGTCACCTGAATTTTTGATCTTAGCCATTCTGACTGGTGTGAGGTGGAAACTCAGGGTAATTTTGATTTGCATTTCCCTCATGACTAAAGATGTTGAACCTTTCTTTAGGTGTTTTCTCAGCCATTCAGTATTCCTCAGTTGAGAATTCTTTGTTTAGCTCTGTACCCTTTTTTAAAATAGGAGGGTTATTTGGTTCTTTGGAGTCTAACTTCTTGAGTTCTTTGTATATATTGGATATTAGCCCTCTATGAGATGTAGGATTTTTAAAGATCTTTTCCCAATCTGTTGGTTGCCTTTTTTGTCTTATTGGCAGTGTCCTTAGTTTTATCTTCTACTTCTACCTCTTTTTTTTTATTAGATATTTTCTTTATTTACATTTCAACTGTTATCCCCTTTCCTAGTTTCCCCTCCAAAAACCCTCTGCCCTCCTCCCCAATCCACCCACTCCTGCTTCTTGGCCCTGGCATTCCCCTTTACTGGGGCATAAAACCTTCACAGGACCAAGGGCTTCTCCTCCTATTAATGACTGACTGGGCTGTCCTCTGCTACATATGCAGCTAGAGCCACAAGTCCCACCATGTGTTTTCTTTGATTGGTGGTTTAGTCCAAAGAAGCTCTGGGGGTACTGGTTAGTTCATATTGTTGTTCCTCCTATGAGGCTGCAAACCCCTTCAGCTTCTTGGGTACTTTCTCTAGCTCCTTCATTGGGGTTCGTGTGCTCAGTCCAATGAATGACTGTAATCACCCACTTCTATATTTGCCGGGCACTGGCAGAGCCTCTCAGGAGACAGCTATATCAGGCACTTGTCAGCAAGCTCTTGTTGGCAATAGTGTCTGTGTTTGGTGGTTGTTTATGGGATGGATCACCAGGTAGGGTAGTCTTTGGATGGTCATTCCTCTTAAGAAGTTTGTGTCCTTATTCTTTTATAAAAGAAAAAAGTATATAAATTAGGCACATTAAGCTCTCTGTTAATTTATAATGGTATTATTTCTCTTTTCTCATAACTCATTTCCTGAATTATTCACTCATTGAATATTATCATAAATTTGTTCTAAAGTGCATTGATATTTTTTTTTAGATACAAAGTTTTCTGTATATCTTACTCTGTATATGAATGTGTGCATGTGTATTAGTGTGTGCATGGATATATTATGTGTAGTGTGGGTGCTTTTTTCTATGTGTGTGTTATGTGTGTGAGTGCTTGTGTGTGTATGAATATGTGTATGTATGTATGTATGTATGTATGTATGTATATGTGTGTCTGTACATGTTACCATAAGGACTGTGGTATCTAGATCTAGTGGTTCATATTTGAAATCTTAAGTCTCTGAGAGCTGACAGTCAATTTTAAGTTTTAAGCCAATATTGGAAGCATAGTAAGATAGTTATTTTCTAAATGAATAATCAAAAACATTTCTTAACATTTTATCCCTAAATAAAATATTCAGATTTTTGTAGAGCTTCATGAGTTGAGAGATTTTGGATTCTTAAAGAGATGGATATTTTAAAGACATTGATGTTTTAATTTTCAGAGGTTGCATCCATTATTGTCATGGCAGGAAGCATGCAGCCTGCAGGCAGACTTGTTGCTGAAGAAGGTGTTGAGAGTTTTACATCTCGATCCAAAGGCAGCCAGAAGGAAACTGTCTCCTGCAGGAAACCAGGAGGAGGCTCTGATTCCACACTGTGTAGAGCATGAGAATAGGAAAAATTCAAAGCCCACTTAAGCAGTGATGCACATCTTCCAACAAGGCCATATCTACTATGATAAGGCCATACCTTCCAATAACGCTACTCCTTATGGCCAAGCATTAAAACACATGAATCTATGGAAACCAAATCTATTCAAACTGCCACATGACTTAATGATGATATGTTTGTGTATCAAGTTGATAAGGGTTCAATTGTGCTGGATAACTATCCATGTCAATTTCATATGAGCTCATCTGTGAGGAGAAAACTACATTTTAAAAATGGATGCATGATTTCAGACTATAGACAATCCTGTAGAGAATTTTCTTATTTAGTAACTGATAGTTGATGGCCTAGCCCACTGTGAGTGAAGGCATTCCTGGGCTTGTGGTTCTGTGTTCTATCAGGGAGCAGGATTAGTAAGTCATGAGGGTGCAGGGCAGTAAGCAGCCCCCTCATGGCTTCTGCATCAACTCCTAACTCCATGTTTTTGCCTTGTTTGATAATCTGTCCTGAATTCTTTCCTTGATAAACAAAGATATAAAACTGTAATAAAAGAAATAATAAGAAAGAAGGAAAGAAAGAAAGAAAGAAAGAAAGAAAGAAAGAAAGAAAGAAAGAAAGAAAGAAAGAAAGAAACACTCCCCCCCCCCAAATACAAAACCAGTTACTCCCCACAATGCTTTGGTCATGTGTAGCCGCCCAAGGCCACACAAACGGAGTTCCTGAGAGGGAGGCTGGAGCTGTATGGGAGGAAATGGAGGCTAAAAAAAGGAGACCAAGACAGATACCGATCAAGGCCCAATGTTTACTAAGAGTTGGAGCTTATAAAGGGGGAAGGCCCATCCCCTGCCATGCCAGGCTTCTTGAAGCTTTGTTAGCACTTGGTCTGCCAGAGCTGTTAGCACTAGGTCACCAATTGACAGGTTGTCAGCTTATCTCAGGAATATCTCAGGAAGAAGGGTTCAGCAGTGATAGCAGTGTCTTAGAGAAGAACACAGGTGGCAGAACAATAGACCTCTCAAGGTCTGAAAACTCTATCCTAGGTAGTCTCATTCACAGTGGCAGAACAGGTCTGAGTCAGCCTGCTCAAGGCTGGGGGAGGCTACAGTCATGGTGTCTCATAACAGAAATAGGAACCCTAAACAAGGTAGTGTGTATTCTCTTATGTGTGTACATGGGTAGTAGATACAGAGATTGAGAGATCATGGAACATTCAGACCTAATGGGATGTCTCCACAAAATCCCTCCTATCTCAAAGAGTCCTACAGAAGAAGAGGCAGAAAGAGGGTAAGAGCCAGAGAGGATAGAGGACACCAAGAAAAAGAAGCCCCATCCCCCTTTTTAATTGGATATTTTCTTTATTTACATTTCAAATATTATCCCCTTTCCCTATTTCCTCACCAGAAACCCCCGTCCCCTCTCCCATCCCCATGCTTCTATGACAGTGTTCCCCCACCCACCCACTCACCCACCCATGCCTGCCTCCTCACCATCATATTCCCCTACACTGGGGCATTGAGCCTTCACAGGACCAAGGGGCTCTCCTCCCATTGATGCCCATCCTCTGCTACATATGTGGGTGGGATCATGGGTCACTCCATGTGTACCATTTGGTTGGAAGTTTAGTCCCTGGGAGCTCTGAGGGGTCTGGTTGGTTGATATTGTTGTTTTTCCCATGGGATTGCAAAACCCTTCAGCTCCTTCTGTCGTCTCTAACTCCTCCATTGGGGACTCCGTGCTCAGTCCAATAGTTGGCTGCAAGCATGGACCAGATAACATCTCAGCTTGAGGAACAGTGAACACAACATCCCATTTGTAACCCAGAAGCTATCTCCAATTGATAAACACAAATAAAAACTTGGTTTCCTCCAATAGAGTCTCACTAGGTATACAAACAACTTTTTGTGGGTTTTTGTTTTTGTTTTTGTTTTTCTGTTTTGTTTTGTTTGTTTGTTTGTTTGTTTTCGAGACAGGGTTTCTCTGTATAGCCCTGGCTGTCCTGGAACTCACTCTGTAGACCAGGCTGGCCTCGAACTCAGAAATTTGCCTGCCTCTGCCTCCTGAGTGCTGCGATTAAAGGCGTGCACCACCACTCTTAAACCAAGGTCTCATGCCCAGCAATAGATGGGAAACAAAACACAAACTCAGCGTCACCATTTGTCTCTCGATATTGAAAAGCCCTGGCTTTTCTTTAAAAAAAAAAAATGCACACGTGCACAAACACACACACACACACATACACACACACACACACAAGTAAATATGCAATTTATTAATGGAGTCCAGTCAAGACTCATCACTGTTAGAAGAAATGGCCGTATCACTAAATCCATGTTGTGATCTTACAGTGCAATATGACTGACAAGACAAAAACTAACAATTCCTTTTAAGCTGTTATTATTTATTCACAAGGTCTCAAAAAGTGTTTTATTTTTTTCACCAAATTCTTAAGTGAAATGTTATTATTTTTACCCTGGTAAAAATAATTATTAATGCCTACTGTGGTGAAATTAAACTATGCAATAGGCATATTATAAAAAAGAATAATTTATAATTTTATTACCCACACTTTATTTAGTTATGTGTATCATAGAAATATAAAATGATCTTTGTTCCACAATGATAATAAATAAGCCTAATAACCCAATTCTTGGAAAAAGTAATAACATATAATATTCTCTGTTTAAAGATACTGGCAAAGATTCTGGCAAAGAATCTCTTATGACACTCTGAGGTATACATTTTTCATAAATACTTGCATGACTAACATTGTTTTCAAAATCAGCAGCACGTGTTTAACATTATATTTTGAGGAAATCCCAAGTTTACATTAAATGTTTAAAGTAAACAAATGCTTAGAAACACAGAACATACTTATAAACTGTCACTACCCAACTGTCACCTGTCAGCAACCATATATTTTAGACATCATATATTCTAATCTTTCATTTTCACATTGGAGTTTGAAATGAAAATGAAATGAGCCCATTTCCTAGCAACAAATCTGAAAAAATATTTGAATTATTTTCTGAATGCAAATACCACTGATGAGTGATATTTCTGTGTTCATGAGCAAAGTCCTCCATACTCCTCCACTGAGGATACCCCATGATCATCGGTAATTACTTTTTTTTTTATACTCTACTTTTAGTTTATTATTTGAAAATGCAATACTGGTATATAATTCATATTCATCATACTCATCCCTCCTCAAACTCTTCTCAGATCATCATCTCTCATACAAATTTATGTCTTCCTTGATTTTTAAAGGTCTTTTTTTTTTTAGTTTTGAGAATCTCATGCATTTACACAATGCAATATGATCACACACACACACACAAAACACTCCCTTCCCAACAATCCCATATTCCTGCAAAACATGGTCTCCCCCCCCCCTTTTCTTTCCCTCTCTGCCTCCCCTTCCCCTCCATCCCTCCTTTCCTTTTTCAACTGACTAAATCTGATTAATGCTTATCTACATGAGTATGGGTGTGGGGCCATTCTTCTAGATCATGGAAATCTTGCCAGTGTTCACACTCTAATAAAATAATATTTTCCAGCCTGCTTCCAAGGCTACTATCAATTTGCAAAAGGTTGTCTGTGAAGAGTGTTGCCTGGGGATCGACTACTCCATCTATTCTAGGATTTAGGTTGGCTTGATCTTTACAAGTCTCATGTATGTAACCACAGCTATTGTGAGTTCATGATGGATATAGCCCTGTCATGCCCAGAAGATAGCATTTCTCAATAGTCACCAATAATCTGTTACTTATATTCATTCCACTGCCTTTTCAAGGTGTTACTTGATTCTTGGATGTGGTGAGATTAATGTACAAATCTCATTTAAGGCCAAGAATTCAGTTCCTTAATCTCAGCACTTTAACCAGTTGCAATTCTTTCCATTGATTGTTGTCTACTTCAAAAGGAACGCCGGGGCCAAGGGGTGGGAGCGGGTGGGTAGGGGAGCAGGGCCGGGAGGGGGGAGGAAATAAGGAACTTTCTGGATAACACTTGAAATGTAAATGAAGAAAATATCTAATAAAAGTTGAAAAAAAAAAAAAAAAAGGAAGCTTCTCTAACCAAGACTGAGAACAGCCAAGTCTATGGGTATAAATATAAATATTTTGAAGGCAATTTCACAGCAAGGCCCTTGAATAGAAAAAAAAAAAAAAAAGCAGGTTCTTCCAAAGGGTCTAAAATTTCCCAATAATCATAAATTTTGACCAGGATTACAGTACCAGTCATGATTTCTTTTTTCCAACTCAAATCAGAAAGTGGTTCACTACCCTTAACAGTCATGTCAGTGCCTGTAAGGACATCTGATTTGGCAGGTTGTCAGTGCCTGTAGGTTCTGTGCTAGGTTTGACCACTGGTAAATTTTTCTCCCCAGTCAGTCTGCGTAGCACCTGCCAGTACTATGAAAGCCACTCAATTAAGATGAAGTTATATGATCAGTCTGAGACTGAATTCTCTGTTCTGCAGTCCAAGTGTTTGGTGTCTTTCATAGCATGTTCTTCAAATATAGTTATGGAGGGTAATCCAGGGCAATAACTGACATAGCTTTGTGGTCTCCCTGATCAATAACTCATAAAGAGTTATCCCATGCCTATTCATTTAACAATCAATGTCTTCTTGGAGAAACGTTGCCCACTCATACAGGGTAATTTCACTCAAACTCTTTAATACTTTAATGTACATGCATTTAAAGGCATTTAAAGTCATTTGTTTTACAGGGGCCTAAGTTTCTGACCTTATGAAGTATAATGTTTCCCTTATACTTCATTCATTTAAATGCAGATTTATTTCACTATTAAATTTTTCAGAGCAGAGTAATATTCAATTTTATATATGAACCAATTTTAAAAATCTATCCATCTATTAATGGAAAGTGTGGTTGATGTCGTTTCCTAACTATTGTGAAGAGACTCACAAGAGATGTAGATGAGCCTCTAGGGTTGGATTTAAAATTCATTCGGGTTTTGCCCACAAATAATATTTTAGTCCAATGGCAGTTTGATTTCTATTTTTCTGAGAAACTCCCAATGCTGATTTGCAAGCAAATGTTTTAGTTTCCATTCCACCAAGATTGTTTAAGGGGTTCCTTTTCACCGCATCCAGGCTAGTATATTTTGTCCTTCATATTTCAGGTGACTATCATTCTGACTAGGGCTAGTTAGAATCTTATCTATGAATCTTATGACACACTAACCTATTTCCCACCCATTTGCATTTCTTCTTTTCAGAATTTCTAAATATCGCTATTTATTTTTAAAATGTGGTTATTTATTTTCTTAGGAAACTATGCTCTGTATTACACTTCTTTGTGTATTTTAGACATGAATACTCTGTAGGATAAGGGTCTGACAAATCTTTTTTCCTGTTGTGTGTTGCTATTTATTTATTTATTTATTTATTAGCATCTTAAGGTTTATTTGCTTGTTTTGCTGTACAGAAACTTTTTAGATTTCTGCAATCTCATTTATTAATTGTGGGAATTACCTACTGTGCTATGGAAATCTTAATCAGAGAGTCTTTACCTATGCCTGAAAGTTAAAGTGTATTTCCCACTTTTTCTTCTAGAACTTTCTTAGTATCAGCTCTTAAGGTGAAGTTTTAATCCTTTTTCTACATATAGAAATACAAAGATCAGCTGGGTATGGTGGTGCACACCTTTAATCCCAGCACTCAGGAGGCAGAGGCAGGTGGATTTCTGAGTTCAAGGCCAGCCTGGTCTACAGAGTGAGTTCCAGGACAGCCAGGGCTACACAGAGAAACCCTGTCTCGAAAAACCAAAAATAAAAAGAAATACAAAGATCTCCAATGTAAATTGTATGTTAAAAGAAAACATTAGAATTTTATACTGATAGTGTCATGTAAAAATATAAATGTATTTTATATAATCTTGAAAAATATGTATATCTGACATAGTCATAAGATAGTCATGAGACATAGTCATGGCAAATCATGGAAAAGGCATGATTTCATATATGTTTACACATACAGTAGCTAGACTTTAGCATGCTCTGTTAAAAATGAATTTCTAATTTGAGAAATTTAAATATTGAAAAAAACAAAGCATTAAAAATCAAAAAAGACTGTTCACAAATTTCAAATACAGTTAAGTTTTATGAGGTGATAAAACCCTCAGCCAAGGAGTGCTTGAGATTGGACAAACATTTCTGGAGTTGGGGACGGAAGCTTTGGTGAGTCTTTTCATTAATAAAAGCAAAAATAAAGTATTAAATCAACTTTTCCAGAATTTTATAAATAAAACTAATTTCTGAAATTTTCCTACAAAAGTTACAAATCATTGAAAATAGTATGCATTAGAATGTTTTAAAAACTCTAATTCTCCCTACTACCTTGTCTCCAGTTGCCGTTTCAAATAAGCATGTGCCATTCACATGGACTTATATATGTATGAACAATATACAAGCAACAAAGTAGCATTCTTTGGGGATAAATTGGTGCTGCTGATTTTTCAAATGGATACATGATTTGGATTCCTTAGTACTAAAGATTTCTGAGAACATGTTTCTTCATAAAGACAGTTGCTCATAAGTACCTCACTCATCTTATTCCAAAATTAAAAATCTGCTCATTAACTTCATACACAAAATGGCACATGATCATCTGTATAGTGAAATATTACCCAGGATCAAAAATTATTCACATGTGCTATGTCAAAAAGTAAACTTGAAGTGTTATGCTCCATGAAAAAGACTAGACAATACAACACTGTGTATTGATGATTTTTATATGAACTGATAAATCTGGAAAAATCATAAAAGGAAGAAAATTAATAGTCAAGTACACCAGAGATGGAAAGATATATTAATTATATAGGGGACCAATGATTCTTTTAGAAGGATAATCCTCATTTCTTAAAATTAAAAAAAATATTGACTTTTATATCACCCAGTAAAGTTACTAATAATCATTACAATGTAGATGTTAAATGCGTGAATTCATGTTATATGGACAAATTAGCCAAATAGAATTAATGTAAACAACACAAAAGACTATTGTAAGATAACCAACATTCCCAGAAATAAAACAACGCATTGTTTAATGGATACCTGGTCAATGGCCTGGATTCCTGGTTGGTATACAGGTAGTTCATCCCATATTATTCATGGAACTAGCAGGAGATATACTGTGGGATTTCTTTTAAAGTACATTTTGAAAGGATCATTTTCTACAAGACATGATGACACATACCATTAACCCCCATGCTCAAGGGAAGCAGAGGCAGTTAGATCTGTGTGAATTTGAGACCAGGCTGGTCTATATATCAAGTACCAGGACAGCCAGGGCTATAGAAAGAGATCCTGTTTCAAAATAAGTGATGAACAATAAAAGATAATTAAAATGGCCATCCTTTACAAGGATGTTTCAGGTTGTAGATTAAATAGCTGGAAAACGGAAAGAGCCAAATATAAATCAAATTTAGAAAAAACTTTAACAAGAGATAGCTGAGTGGCCACTAATTTCATGGATACTAATACAAAGCAGCCATATCTATTGCCACATGTTTTTAATCTCTCCTTAGATGTTGGCTAAGGATCTGCCCAGTTAAGGATTAAAAACAATACAAAAAAAAAAAAAAAAAAAAAAAAAAAAAAAAAAAAAAAAAAAAAAAAGAAAGAAAAAGCAAACTGTCATTATTATATATAGAAGCCTTTATTGCCTAAGCTTAACTTCAAGTATAATTTAAATTATATCCCAACTAGGAGTTATAAGTAACACTGTACACATAAAATAGATAAAATATTGTAACTATAAAATATATTAAAGTATAAATTTAAAATATTTAAATAGAAAACATGAAAAGACAGGAATAAGGAAGGGGTATGAGTAGAGACACAAGAAAACCTGGGATTTTCCTAAGTTGCCAAGAAAGACTCAGAGACAAGATGAGAAAAATATCCCTGAAAGAAATACATATCAGAAAAGGAAATTGACTTATGTAGAGATAGCGCCTACAGAGCAAGTGAATTCAGGAGTATGATCTGTACAGAAAGACTAAGTGGCTAAGACAGGTTTTACTAACAAAGTAGGTTTTAAAAAATGCTTTCTGAGAGTATTAAGGGTGAGATGTTGAAAAAAATTTAGTACCTACAAAAGAAGTTGAATGAAAGAACCAAGCAGAATAGTCAGCATGGATATGACTTAAATTTGATATAGTGTTTTAAATTTTATAAACATTTAAGTAAAATAATATGGCTTATAATCAACAGCTGGAAACCAACATGTGTAATTATCAAAGGATTAATCTCTTGAGTTAAAAAAGGACAGCTACCAGTATTATGTTAAAAAATATAGAGAGATCAAGGAAGCAAGTCTTTGGTGTACAAGTGTACACACACACACACCCTAGCTCACACATGCCGTACATGCATAACAATGTCCTTCTAAGTATTAATGAAATTTATCCTCACATATAAAAATTCCTCAACCATTATTATCAACATGGTTTAATGATTCAGGAACCCCACAAAGGAGATAAGCCTATACTTGAGATACTTAAAAGGTCAGTAGAGTCTAAGGTTTCTGTTATTCCTAAAGCTAAATCACTGTACTTCATCTCATCAAATAGACACTGATGTATCTCTTATCATCCCCAAGGTATGAATAATGTAAGAAGATATTTTGAAAGACTCTATTAATTTATCAGGCTACATGGTTATGATTGTTATGGTTTTTATTAATTAGCATGACAAATCTCTTAATGTACCTAAATTATCAGTTAAACTTTATTATAGGTCTGAAGGTACAAAAACAACAGGAGTTTATAAAGTTTCATGCTGTTTGTGGCTGTTAACATTCATTGAAACCTTGGAACTTAGACCCCTTAGATAATGTGTTAACTGCTGAAAGTCTCCTGTTAAGGAAAAAGTTCTGTTTTCTATGCAGTCCAATATTCTTTTAACTATAGAATTGCTAAATTAATCACCCATCAGTAATTTACTCATTAGTCTCCATGTATAGGCGTTTCAACCCTATGGCAATCAAACCAGATGAGGAGGTAAATATATATATAATATTTATTGCCTAAAATTTCAGGCGTAGAAAATAGTATAAGAATCTGTAAAATAGAAGTTAATAATGCCTTGGGAGAAATCCTCAAGGCATGCATGAATTCTGACATGAGCAGTTCCCAGCTATTTAGCTTCTAGTTATTCTAAAAGAATGGGTGTGAATGTCGCTTTTATTTCCCCAGATGAAGTGAAGAGATGAAAGCCATATACAAGCTGCGTGAATACTGGACCTGGGTTGAGCCTGAAACACTTCCTTCTTTGTTCTAATTATCCGTATGCCCAGGTCTGCAAGCTTGTAGCCTACATGCAGTATAATTTGCCAAGCTGATTAATTCAATCCAGCTTCTCTCAGCTTTTGACTGAATTGCTCTGCCTGGCCCAATACTAACTCTGGCAATAAGATCTAATCTTCTGGCTCCTTCTCATTCTCTGGCTTCTTTGGTCTTCACCTCTTTCTAGCTTGTCCTCTCTCTAACAGTTTCTTTAAACAATACCAGTAAACTGCCATACATGCTATAGTCTAGTAGTCATTCCACAAACCACGAACCCCAATATCAGTCAGACAGGAGTGGTTCATTGAACACACACTTTAATACTGGTCAGACCACGGACATAGTTCAGAATTGGGTCTGAAACTTTGTCAATGGACATCTTTTTGTAACCGCTTATAAAGGAAACAAACAAGCAAACAACACCCACCCCCCAAAAAAACCCCACGAAAGCCACAATGAGCTCATAGGCAAGAGCAGGGAGTGATGTCCAGTGGGCAAGTACTCATCTCTGACTCAATATATTTTAGATATAAAAGTTCATATTGGTCTTTGATTTGATAGGACCTATATAAAGCTTTGTGAAATTTCTTAAGATTAACAAACTTCAAAACATTCAGAATGTAGCAGGGGAATGTAGTCAGCACATATGCAAAATAAAAACACATTCATATTTTCTTCAAGTTCCAAAATTCATTATTGTTCATATATTAATGTGAGATAATGTAAGTTATGTCACTTGTTATTTCACAGACTTGTGATGAGTTAGTTCATACTTTTATAATCATGGCTAGTATTTAATCAATGATTTCTATATGCCACATGTTATGGGAATGAATTTAGGAATTCATTCTCAATCAGTCATGTAACAACTGAATGGTGCAGCATTGGGCTCATTAACATAGGAAGACACTGAAGACTAAAAATTTTCTTTATTTGTATTTGATTATGCGTGTTTGTATGTGTTTAGGTATGTGCCCCATTGTGCACATGTAGGTATCAATGGAATGTTTGCAGTAGTCAGTGTTTTCCCTCCACCACATAGGTCTGCAGGATCAAATTCAGGTCATCAGTGTTGGTGGCAAGCTGCTCTACAAAATAAATATAATATGATTGAATTTAATATGCTACCAGGGACTAGGTGGCATAGTTAAATTCAGACCCAGCTTTGGCACTAAGTACAAAACTATTAAAAACATTATAAAAAATGTCAGTGGAGCGACAGAGGAATTCCTAATATGAAACTTTCTTTATATAGCATGAAAAGTGTCACTTCGCAGTGATACAGAAAATACTCTCATCAATCTGGCCTCAAGCCCCTACTGTGACTTCTCAGCTTAGACCTGGAACGGAGTACTCATGGACAATATGACCACTCACTTTCTGTGCTAGGAGATCAGACAGCCAGTTAGCTAATTTTGAACAACACAAGATCTGATTATCTTTGTTAAAATTTGACAAAGACAACTGACTTGTATATATCATTTCAGACAAAAACTTTATTATCTTCAAAACATACTGTGGGGTAGCCTGAATTCTCTAAAGATGTACAGAAATGTCAGCCCAACCCCAAATGGCCAGAATGTGATGTTTAACAAAAACCAATTGCTGAAAAGTTGTCATTACAAAAATATTCTGAAGTGTGTGATTGCTTAGCTGAAGCAGATGGAGTTAATCATGCCATACTGGAGACTTCTTTTTTCACCTCCCCTTGAAATAATTAACTACGAGACTGTAAGTACATTTTTCATGTCAAATGGATAGTGGCTTCAAAGAAATCTGAGGTCAGAACTTCAAGAGAGTGAAAAGAGAAGACTGACTCAATGCACGAAAGACAAAATATCAACATTTCTTGTATAACCATTGAACATGTGTCAGCACCCATGAGGTCAGTTTCAGATGGAAACAACAGAAGTAAAATAGGTAGTGCACTAAATATGAAGAAGAAATGAAGTAGATCTTGTCCAGCACCTGAAAAAGTTGCAGAATACTGGAAGTATGTGTGGAGTTTGCTTAGCTCTATATTAAATCACTGTGAATGAAAGTACAATGATGTCTCTGGGAAACTAACTTTAAGTGTTACACCTGGGAAAGGGAAACATCCTTCTCAAAGTTGTGAGTGATTAAACTTGTATGCTTTGATCTTTACTCCACACTTTGTCTCATGATGGCAAGGTTAAATCTGTCAGAGAGCATTTATACTAATAGCATGGCTGGAGCCTCTCAGGATGGAAAGTTAGTTAGTTAGTTAGTTAGTTAGTTAGTTAGTTAGTTGGTTGGTTGGTTTGTGGGTTGGTTTTGCAGACAGAAAGTCACTACATTGTGCAGGCTGTCTTCAAACTTTCAAGCCTATTCTTTCTTCCTCATTTGCTGAGGTGACACCGATGTACCACCATGCCAAGCCTAGCAGGATATCTCTTTTTCTCTTGTCAATTCTTATCAGGTTATCTAATCAAAATGACCATTTTAGGACTTGCACTGTAGCCATATTTAATTTTCAGTAAAGGGAACTCAATGAATGAGTTTTGCTTTCATATATGTCATATTCTAGTTACATGAGCAGAGAATGTCCACATGTCCTGATTAACCATGCTAGAATTGGTTACTGTCAGCTACGTGCAGAATATTTCCACTCAGAAACAATAACATAAGTAGTACTTATAATTTTATAATCAATTTATTTCACATAAAATGACTTATTTAATGGTAATCTTTGAGGACTGCTTGTTAGATCTATATTTTATTTTTTATTAGATATTTTCTTTATTTACATTTCAAATGTTATCCCCTTACCTGGTTTCCCCTCTAAAAACCCGCTATCTTATCCTCCCTCCCCCTGCTCACCAACCCACCCACTCCTGCTTCCCTATCCTGGCATCCCCTTACACTGGGACCTACAGCCTTCACAGGACTGAGGGCCTCTCCTCCCACTGATGTCTGACAAGGCCATCCTCTGCTACCTATGTGGCTGGAGCCATGGGTCCCTCCATGAGTACACTTTAGTTGGTGGTTTAGTCCCTGGGAGCTCTGGGTGTACTGGTTGGTTCATATATTTTATTAATAAAGAAGCAAAATAGAGTGAACTTAAGTGATTTCACAACTTCTGACAGCTTTCAAGTGACAGAGCAGAGACTGAAACATGGCTGCTTCACCTTAGGGGACTATGCACTAGGTCCCAATGGTATACTGTACTAGAAAAGCTATAATGAATGACAGATCTATTGAAACCTCCTGACTATGATCCATATTGTACCCTCCCTAGCAGATCCCATCAGTGGAGTCTTCTGGGCTGTTCTAGACTGTTCCCAGAAGCATCTCCTGTATTCTTTCCTACAGTAACATGAATCAGCACACATAACGAGGTCATAAGTTACTTGTACCCTCATAGAATCAAATTTCCTTTCTTTCAGAGCATGAAATATGTTCCTAGAGAGGCAGAAGATGAAATCTGGATATTCAACAGTACAACACCCTACAGATTATACAATAAAAATCCTTAGAGAAACTTTATCCATATTTGCCCATATGAAGTAAGAATGATTGAAAAATGTTTTTGTTTTCAACCTATAAAATGTCTCAAGCCATGTTAGAAAGAAAAACTGATGTTTATATTATCCAGAGACAGTTTAGTCATTCATAACTGAGAGAGAAGTCTCCACATCTTCATTTTCTTCCTATTTCTGTTGTCTTTATAAAAGCCTGTTTCATTTTGACCATCATAATCCTCTCTGTAAGTAGCAAAAGTCATCAAAAGATCATCTTCATGATCTCAAAACTTCCAGACTCAGTACGGGTCCCAATAGCTGTTGAGCCATGATAAAAGGAGTGGTAAACCCGAAGAGTAGACTAAGGCCCTCTATTTCATGGGCCCCTCCAGCTTGTGTTATAGCGAGGGTTCATGATCCAAACCACTTGCTCTTACATTTATTGCTGCCAATTTGGCTAGAAATAGACCCATGTTCTAGGTCAGTAATATGTCATGTCATAATTTCCAAAGTAGAGCCAATCACATCCTACCATTTGAACTTAAGTCTTACAATGTACAGGTTTCTAGTTCAGCCTATTCCAACATAGAATGGCCCAGATTTTTCTCTCTGATCTCAGCTTTCAATTATTTTCTCACTTTAATTACTGAGTCAATATAATAATACTCTTCAGGCACTTGCTTTCTGTTTTCAGTGTTTAAACTTGTGGCCTTACTGTAAGTAGCTCTGATCTTTCAATACCCTCTCCCACTTATACTTTCATGTCCTTGGTACAAAACTTCTTTGTCCTCATAATTTTAATATATTTTTTTCAGTAATACTGGAGTTCTCAAGTTTTATTTACAGTAAAACATGGCTCATTATTTGATGCCTTTGTGAAAACATAATATCACATAAATCCTAACAAATAAGAATATTTACTTCTTTCTATGTTTGCTTGTTTGTGTTTTTTTTGGGGGGGGCTTATTTGTTGGGGGGACATCTTGTTGTTGCTGAAACATGGTCTCAATCTGTACTTCTGGATAGCCTGGACCTAACTATATATATCAGGATGGCTTCCATCTCAGAGATTTGCCTGCCTCTGCCTCCCAGATAATGGGATTATAGTCATGGTCCACCATATTTAGTCTTATAACTCTCCTTTTTACATATTCCTTCATGTATAAGGTAATAAGTCATATCAACTGCCAGCCAGATAGCATTAAAAAATATTGTGTTGAAAATAAACAGAAGAGAGATAGGATGCAAGAGGGAAGAAGGGTTTGCCCTGGAACTGAGGGTAAACTCAGACCTATTCAAAAATGCAAAGAAAATAAAGGGCAAGTATACGTCTTAGTTCCTACATGTGAACAAAGGTAATTCATTTTTTTCTCTTTATTAGATATTTTCTTCATTTACATTTCAAGTGTTATCCAGAAATTTCCCCATACCCTCCCCCATCCCCGCCCTGCTCCCCTACCCACACCCTCCCACATAATGGCCCTGGCGTTCCCCTGTACTGGGGGCATATAAAGTCTGTATGACCAAGGGGCCTCTCCTCCCAGTGATGGCCAACTAGGCCATCTTCTTCCATATATGCAGCTAGAGACATGAGCGCCGGGGGAACAAGTTAGTTCATGTTATTCTTCCACCTATAGGGTTGAAGACCCCTTCAGCTCCTTGGGTATTTTCTCTAGCTCCTTCCTTGGGAGTCCTGTGTTCCAACTAATAGCTGACTGTGAGCATCCACTTCTGTGTTTACCAGGCACTGGTATAGCCTCCCACAAGACAGCTATCTCGGGTCCCTTTCAGCATTATCTTGCTGGCATATGCTATAGTGTTTATTTTTGGTGGCTAATTATGGGAAGGATCCCTGGCAGCTGCT
>LR749712.1:915609-1061736 GCA_902729485.2 Mus minutoides
GTTCTTAATTCTAGGAAGGGGCGAAGAGACCACATTTTGAACTTCATTCTTCTTGAGTTTCATGTGTTTAGTAAATTGTATCTTGGGTAGTCTAGGCTTCTGGGCTAGTATCCACATATCAGTGAGTACATGTTATGTGAGTTCTTTTGTGATTGGGTTACCTCACTCAGGATGACACCCTCCAGATCCATCCATTTGCTTAGGAATTTCATATATTCATTGTTTCTAATAGCTGAGTAGTACTCCATTGTGTAAATGTACCAAATTTTTTTGTATCCATTTCTCTGTTGAGGGACATCTGGGTTCTTTCCAGCTTCTGGCTATTATGAATAAGGCTGCTATGAACATTGTGGAACATGTGTCCCTATTACCAGATGGAACCAATTCATTTTAATGTGACTTTTAGATCAATGGTCACTTATAATGTCCGATAATGATTACTATGATTTAATTATCAGTTAAAATGAATGCCAACATCACAACTTTAATATTCGTGATAAATTTAGTATGGTGATGGAGGTCAAAACCAAACATTCTTGTATATCAAACCCAACTAAAATTCCTGCAAGATTTTGAGAATGGTTAGGGTATTTAATCCTGAGATATTTTTCTTTGCTAGGCATATACAATATTTTCAATATTATACTTTCAATATTAGCATTTTTTTCTCTGAAAACTGCCGCTGATTAGACTTAGTTGGTCCTTCAACCCACGGGAGAGTCAGGGTTCCAGTACTCAAGTGGACACAGAGTCAGCAAAACCTGACAGACAAGGAAATACTTTATCTGAATATAATGTCTCAAAGTGAACATCAGACTTATAATACAGAGGAAAAACAAGGAGGTTAGGCAATATATCCGCCAAGGTACATTAAGATACATAATGGTTCTCAACACAAAACCGAAAAATACATACATAAAAGCTAACAAGAACCAGACAGTGTGTACATCTGAGATACGATCAGCCCTATATAAAGTCAGTTATTCACAGGAGCGAAGTAAAAGGGCTAATATGCCTATTATTTAACCCACCACCTATATATAACTAGCCTATTGTTTAACCCACCACCAGGGGTCCCTTAGTAAATACCAAATTATGCTATTTCTCTCGGTCTAATGAAAAACATACCAGGAAAGTTTTGTTCTATTAACCTTTTCATAAATAATACAATACTCTAGCTCCTCCTTAAACCACAAACCACCTTCTTTATACTATTATGTAATGTAGGCTGCCATTCACGTCTCTAAGTAGAATTCTAAGTTTACTATTTTGATTTAGCTCTGAGATATCTAGCTGCTATCCAGCAAACTGCAATAGCTGATTTCTAACTATCAACACTGGAGGCATTTTGTCTGAATGAGTAACATTCTTACAAAATTCCAAGCCCAGGGTCAGCTCAACAACTGCCTAAGATACTGGTGAAGGTCAGGAAACAATGTCCAATCTAACTTAGCTATTTGTCAAATCATTCTTTGGGGGCACCTATAATAAAACTCCAGATTACACTGGAGTGAGTGTGACAGAAGACAAAGAAGAATGTTGCCTATAGTATTAGAGGGAATACCTAGGAATTTTAAGACAAAATACAATCATAGAAAGCTATTGGTATTTCAATCAGCAAATAATTATAGTGAGATGGACTGTTGGCTCAGTAGTTAAGAATGTTTAGTACTCTTCTAGAGAAACTGAAATTGATTACCAGCACCAACCTTAGGAGCTCACACCCCTTTGGCTCTAGCTCCAGGGCATCCAGCACATTTTTCTGACTTCAATGGGCATGTACAACAATGCAAAGACATATACATATAATGAAATAAATGTAAAATTTATATCTTTGTAGCATCTTATTTTTATTTTTACTAAACCTTTTATTAATGTGTTTAGCATTTATAAACAAGTAGAAACATAGGAAGTGGGATTTGAACTAAGTGTTAACATGACTGTATGTGAATTCACTTTTTAAAAAAGGTATCAGCTTCTCTGAGAATATTGTTTCTTCAAATCATTAAAGTTCTAGTAAGTGTATATTAAATGAATCAAAGTTTTCATACACACAGACAATTGCTAGATTGTGACATAAAGGCCCAATTACCTGTTTTATAAACTTGAAAATAGATTCTTCTCTCATACAATATATCCCAATCAGAGTTTTCCCTCCCTCCACTCCTCCAAGCTCCTCCCCACATCACCTCTCCTTCAGAACCCATTACCCCTCCAGTTCCTGGCAGAAAAGAGCAGGACTCTAAGAAACGATAGCTAGACAGGACAGAATGAGCTAAAGCAATATGCTATGCTACAGACTAACCTCTATTGGGTCTCCTATCTTTAGGGAATGGGTTTCTGGTTGCAGGTGAGCAAGGGACGGCAAAAATGGGATGACAGACAGACAGGACATGAGAAAGTGTGCTGGATCTGAATGTAATGTCATTTTGACAATCAAACTTTTTTTTTTTTTTCGAGACAAGGTTTCTCTGTGTAGCCCTGGCTGTCCTGGAACTCACTTTGTAGACCAGGATGGCCTTGAACTCAGAAATCCACCTGCCTCTGCCCAAAATAGGAAAGTTAGATGACACATCGGCAAGGTACAATGAGGTTAACAGATGCTTAATGACTCTTACACAAAACAGGGGAATGCAAACACAAAGACTGGCAGGAACTGGGCAATAAAACAACTGAGACAAAGTCAGCTCTATCTAAGGTCAGCTATATTCTTAGAAGCCAGGTGTCAAGTATTTACACTCCTGGGGGGCAAGGGCTTTCACACCTAAGTCATGGTTCTAATTAGGGAGTTCTGCTCTAGCTAACCTTCTCATAAATAATGCAATACTCTAAAACCATAGCCGGATCTACTTCCTAAACCATTGTAAATTCCTGTATATGGGAGCGACTTGGCCTTTATTCTAAGTGATAGTGTGGGGGGACTTTTCTATGAATAAGTAATGTAGTCTGCCATATGTAACTATAATAAGAATTCTAAACTTATGTTGCTAAGCATGCTTTGAGATTTCTAACTCTATGTAGTAAATAGTAAAGCCTGATTTTACATTACTAGAGGCAGTTCTGAATGTCACTGAATAGGCAGCACTCTTACTGAATTCCAAGCCCAGGGTAGGCTCAATGACTACCTAGGGCATTGTTGAAGGCCAGGAAGCAAAGTTCGATTTTGCTTAGGTATTTGGCAAGACATTGCTTGGAGACACTTATAACAAAACAATACTAACAGGAAGCACACAGATCCATTCGCAAGGACGAAATTGGAGCATGTGTGCTATGGGATGCCACAGTTCCAGGAGACTAAGTTTCTGTGAAATGCTTCGCCTCAAGACTGCTTCCAGGTCTCTAAACCTGTCAAGCAAGTCACTACTGGAGTGGATGTAGCAATGCTAGAAAAAATAAATAAAATACCTCTTCCTATAGTATCTAGACAAGGTAACCTAATTAGAGGAAAGAAGTCAGAGATACACTTGTTTCCATTGTTAGGAGACCCACAAAACACCAAACTAACGGCCATCACATATATGCAGAGACCTACTGCAGAACCACGCATGCCTTCTTGCTTGGCACTTCAGTCTCTGTGCCAATCTGAGCCTTGTTTAGTTGGTACAGTGGGCCTTGTTCTCCTGGTGTCCTCCATTCCCTCTGACTCTTACAGTCTTTTCTCCATTTCTCTCAGTGGATTCCACCAACTCCCAGAAGAGGGACATGATGGAGGGAGACTTCTGGTTTAGACATTTGCTCTGCCTGGCTGTGGCTCTCTGCCTGCTCTCAGCAGCTGACAGAGAAAATCTCTCTGATGACAACTGGACAAGGTGTGGATGTGTCTATGTGTAGAGCAGAATATCATAGGAATCATTCCATTAATGTTTTTCTTGCCTAATGTATTTCATCCTACTTGACCATCCGGGTAGTATAGGGCATGGGCTTGCTATCATGGTGTGTGCCTCAAGTAAAGCCACACATTGGTTAGTCACTCCCACAAGTTCTGTTCCTCCACTGCCCCTGCACTACTTACAGGCAGGACAGATTACATTGTAGGTGGGAAGATTTGTGGTTGGCTTGGTATCTTTGGTTTCTCTTTCCACAGCCTGCAGAGTACCTTTGCATATTGAACAGATTAGAATATAGGGGTAAAAGCTCCATACAGATAGCAGCCTGACCTTCTACTTTCAATGAGCTGTGTGGACATTATCCCCAGCCATGGGGTCCTGCTGTCAGTGTTCAGAAAGGACCTTTTGTCCTAGCATGAGCCTGAGTTATTTAGTGATCTCCACAGGACCCCCTTGGCCTAAAGCTTAATCAAATGCAGCCCAGTTCTACCACTGGGATGCCTTGGTGGCTATAAAAGATGGCCAGTTCAGACTCCATATCTTCCATTACTAGGAGTCAAAACAAGGGTCACCCTCATAAATTTCACGAAATTTTCACTGCTCTAGATTTCCACACTGCCCCCATGTCCTCTTATTCTAGTTGTCTCTATCTGCACTCTTCCACTCTTTCCCCATATGATCTGTACTGCTCCTGTCTCCACCAGACTTAAGCCCACCTTCTATCTTATCTACCCTTCCAGGGGAGATCCATACTTCTCCTCTTTAGACCTCTTCTTTACCTAAACTGTCTGTGTCAGTGGATGGTGGCTTGACAACCATTTATTTAATGCTAATATCCATTTAAAATGAATACATACCATATCTGTCTTTCTGGGTTACCTCACTCAGGATGACTATTTTATAAGACAGTCTATAAAAGAATATTCAAGAAAGGATACAGTCAGTCTCCAAAGCAACTGAAAAAAAAATGTTTGTGGATCCTTGTATTTTTTTTTGTTTAGTGTTTATCATCATATCTTTATCAATGTTCATTAAACTTAGATATTGCAAAGGCATAGAAAGGGAAACAGAATTATCATCTATCAGATCAATAACTTTAACATATTTATGTTTCTGATAACTAAATAAATGTTAGTATTTATGTCTATTATCAATTCTGGCCAATTTTGTTTGAGTGAAGTGCCCAAAAATTAGTTTTTAACTATTGTAATTTAAATAAATTTGAAACAAATTAAAAGAGTTTTCTATCACATGAAATATTTTCATTCAAAGATAAACAATATCTATATGTATAAAAAAATAGAATGTGACAGATTTTTTAAAACATTTTGTTTATTTCAAATGGATGTTCCAGACTGCCCCAAAATACTGTGAAAAGACGGTGTCCTTTGGCTCACTGATTGTTCTGGTTTCTTTCACTCTTCCTCATGGCAAGCAAGGTAATAAAATGGGGAACTATTTGAGCCAAACATTCATTGGAAATAATACAGTTAAAATCTGGCTTACAAATATTCAAAGTTCCGACATTTCAATTTTTATAAATTTGTTTCTCACTGACATGAGTTATTGTCCCCACCCTTTTCCAGGCAGTAATTTGTATTTCCACCTGAAGAGGATTTTTCCATTCATACAACATAAAACTGTCCATCGACCTCTTCCTGTGCTTAGGATTTATTCATCTTACCAACACCAATTTTTTTGTTGGAAGCAAATTTGAATGTGATGGAAATTACAAATTGAAAATAATTAGTATGCCAACTAGTATGACTTCCTAAAAGGAGGATGTCGTATTATCATTTATTTTGTTCATTATATCTAACATGATTACAATCATACCTCTGCCCATTAATCAGAGTGAGAGCATTTTTTGTTTAACATTTAAAAGAGTGTTCAGTTTTATATACTCTCCATCCAGAGTTTGAGGGGGGGAGTGAATAGAAATACTCTGGCTGCTTAGTTCTTCCAACCAGATCAGGTCAAATCTTCCCCTTTGAGCTCTGCAACATTGACTGTCAGCACAGATAGGGGCATGTCTGTTGGTTAAAAGAGCATTTTTCTCATCAGGATAGTAAAAGGAGCCATTACCTGTTATTTTTCTGGAGAACACAAAAAGGGAAGCTAACCAAAATATATGCATCTTTCCAGCATAAAAACAGCCAGATACCTGAACCTCATTATTATCTCTCTCCCTTGGATTTCCTTTTTTAGGGTTCTCAACTCTGGCACCCAATTTTTTAGCAGATACACAATTAGCTCACAGTATGAGGAAGGCATTATTCTCAGTATGAGGATTAAGATGCAGTTCTACAATTCATCCATAAAGGCAATAGAAACAGATTTAGCAATGGTTTATACACTATGTAAAAGGAGATTTAAACAGAAATATACATGGTATCACAAAGGCATGAAAACACACTACTCATGGGATTTCAGAATAGCTTCAGAAAGACAGCTGCAGAGTTTAAACACTGTATCTTGCAGGATAGAAAAAAGAAGTTACTAAGAGAAGCCAGCCAAGGTTAAAGAACATATTATATAAAAGCTGTCAAGAATGAGAGTGCTTTATAAACAGTTCCAAGTCATAGGCTGTATGGCCTGAGTTCTTTAGCGTTGATTCAGAAAATTCTAAACTGAAAGTAGAGTGGGTTTAAATGAAGAACAAGATTTTCCTTTTAAAAATATAAA
Organism: Mus minutoides; assembly: GCA_902729485.2. NCBI lineage: Eukaryota > Metazoa > Chordata > Mammalia > Rodentia > Muridae > Mus > Mus minutoides. The sequence continues at coordinate 922,122 of LR749712.1, forward strand.
GAATTTCATACATTCATATAATGTATTTGGATAAAAACCACCACCCACTTTCGCCCCCCAAACTCCTCCCATGAAACTGATCCCACCATTCTTTTACAACTTCATGTATTATTAAAAAACATTGAACTCACTCAGTGCTACCAATATGTGCATGGGTGTAGGAGAATTCACTGAGCATAGGCAGTTTATTAGGTGTGGCAAGCTCAAGAAATCTGACTCTCCCTACCCTAGTACCATCGATTATCAATAGCTCCTCATATAGAGGCGAGACTTTGTAATCCATCACTGGATCCATGTTGAAACATCGGTGGCTTGATCTTGTGCAGGTCTCAATGGATACAGATGCAGCCTCTTTGAATTCATATATGCAGTGGCCCTACTTCATGGCAATCCCTCACAACCATGGTTCCTAATACCTCCTACTCTAAGATGACCCATTAGTCTTGGGGTTGAGAACCTGAGCTTACTCTCTCCATGTTGACTAATTGTCAATCTGTGTATCAATTGTCATCAACTGCAAAAGTAAGGATAATTATTGTGGGTTGAGAGATGCATTAATCTGTGGGTATAAAGAGAAATACTTAAGGGAGTTCAGCAGAATAATAATAGTAGGTAAAGATTTCTTCATTAGGGTATAGACATAGCCAGCTGCTGAGCAGTGGAGCAATGGTAACACACACCTTTAATCCCAGCACTTAGGAGGCAGAGACAGGTAGATTTCTGATTTCGAAGCCAGCCGAGTCTACTTAGTGAGTTCCAGGACAGCCAGGGCTACACAAAAGAAACTCTGTCTCGAAATACGAGAGAAAGAAAGAAAGAAAGAAAGAAAGAAAGAAAGAAAGAAAGAAAGAAAGAAAGAAAGAAAGAGAGAGAGAAAGAAACAAAGAAACAAAGAAACAGAGAAACAAAGAAACAAACAAAGAAAGAAAGAAACAAAGAGGAAATCATAGCTAGCCATTTATTCATTTATTCTTGGACCAGTTACCATCACCATACATGAATTCCATCTTGTGAAGGGAGTAAAATTTTTGTAAAAGTCTATTTATATTATTAGCAAAAAGCAGGAAAAACTTCTTCAACTTTTTTGTGCTAGTGACCAAATCCATTTGGCTTGAAAATTCTTACTTTATCTTACTCATGTAAATAACAATTTTTAAAAGGTCTACCAAACAAGCAGTGATTCTTAATTATAAATTTAGTTTTAAACAACTCTTATAGATATACACATATGAGGATATACACTAGTATTTATTGAAGGTAAAATAAATTTAGTCAGTAAAGAGATAAATATGCTTGGTAAATTTTATGTGAAGAATTATATCTTGGCAGAATATCTGATACTACAAGACAAAGAACATCTCATCATTTTTAAGGTCAATCTACATTTTGATGATAGAATCACCAGATATTAGTAGCCTACAGTACTTTCCCTGTCTTCTCCTTTCTATGCTAGCCAAAAACCTATGATCCAGAAACTACAGCAGTGGTGATAATCAGCAACTATGAAGCTGATGCAGAGGGTACATTTGGTTTAAACATCTTCAATCAACCATTCCCTTGAAAGATGCCATACTATAGAGTTGTGGGAACTCCCAAGGGTGATCCCAGGTTCTCACATTTGCTTCACACTCCTAAAATACTTTAATAAAGAGGATATCTACCCTGAATCTTTTGCCAAGATTTTGTGCTTATAAAGACCCTTATAAATAAATTGTGACCACAAAGATAATCCAGGATAATATCTATTTTTGAGGATCATTCACTTACTTATATCTGAAAAGCAACCCCCTCATTCCCACTACACAGATGATAAGGTTTCTTGGCACTAATTAGTGGCATATTCTTACTAAAGACATGTATGTAGTAGATTTAGATATGAGAGAGCAAACACAGGCTAACTAAATCTTTAAAGAATCTTGAAATGGGGAGTGTGTAGGGTGACTTCATCAATTAAGCATATTCCTGGGACTTTAGAAAGCTGTGTCCATATCTAGGATACTAATATTTTCCCCTTTACTCACTTCTGTACAGGAAGCAAGGACAAAAGTAGAGCTATAAAATGCCAGCCAATTCATTAAGTTCTTGACCCAGTAGTATAACCTCTAAGAGAGACACACAGATACATAATAATCAAGCAGTCAGAAGAGGGACTATGAAAGCCACATGAGGAAAATGAATCATCACACAAGGAAATGCCAATATGATTAATAGTTCTTTTTCACTGGAAACCATGGAGACAGAAAAGCAGTACAAATCAGTGCAATGACATTTTCTCAGTAACAATAGAAAAACACAATTAGTCAAAAACAAAAAAAAGTCTAACAAAACCATCCTTTGGAAACAAAGGAGAAACTAAAGCATTCTCTGTCGCAGAACTAAGACGTTATTATTCTCAGACCACTGTGACAGAAAGAAAACTCCACAGATTAAAGAGAAGCGACTGTATGCGTGCTCCTATTTGTAAATCTTCTTTGTGTTATGAAAGTCAAGGGCCCATGTGAGTAATTACAAAACTTCTTCACAAAGGTATCATGTCTGAAAAAATGTAAATATAGGACAATCATAGTGTACAGAGAGGAGATGGGGTTGTATTAGAAGTGAGTGTCTATATTATGCTGATATTAACATAAACAAGATTATAAACAATGTGACTTTTCATCCATACGACAACCTCTCAGAGAAGAAGCAAAACATCATACTAAAACTAATTACTTCACACAAAATAGACCAGTAATAGCAAAACCGGGGAAAAACAACAATAAAAAAGATAAGAAACATTGGAAACATAAAAACAAATTTGAAACGAAAATATAAATACTGACTCGTTGACAATATAAACAGAGAATATCAAGATGAAGATACTAAGCTGAGAGGAAATTCAAACAATATTATTATAGAGAACTGGACTTTGCCAAGAGTTGTTGAACTTCCAGCCCAACAACAGTCTAGTTCATAAAGTTCCCTAGTACATACGAGTTGCTCTCAAGAACAAAATCATTTTTTAGAAAGTTCTAAAAAAAACACCCCTACATTTAAATCACACATATGAATAAAAGTGCACCACTACGAGAACTTTTTCTTTGAAATTCATAAAAGCGAGGCTGTGAAAACACTCAACCACCTACAGATGAAAGAGGAAATCCCAACATGAAATATTTTGAGATGAATGAAAATAGAATCACAGGTGCCATTGTAAAGGTTATGAAAAGGAACAATTATTGGTAAATTAATAGCTGTAAAATTAAAAAAGAAACTAATCTAAAAATACCTAGTATATTCCTAGTAATGAGAACTTTTAAAAAATCAAATTCACTCTATGTCCATAGAATTAAGAAAGTAAAACTACTAGAGTGTAAATAAATGCTGTCGGAGATGGAAATCAGTAGAGAAATTAGCAAATCTCAAAATTAATTTTTAAAATAATAAACCATATTAATAACTGCTTAACTGACTTAGTGAGAACAATGAATACTAAAATTATCAATTAGGGATACACTTAAAAATGTCAAAGATATAAGAATGTCTGAAGCTACCATTCTTCAGAAACAGGAATAACAGAATCCCTGATAACATAATGAATGGGTTCCTAGTGCTCAGGAGGCTGAAGAGGGGAGACGGATGAAAGTTTGTGGCTCCCAAGGTCCACACAACAAGTTTTAGACCAGATGTATCCACATGGTGAGGCTTTCTCACAAGAGCAAAGCAGAACAAACAAATAAAGGCATCCTAAAGCAGTAAAATGAACAGAATTCAGAACAGTCAAAGCAGGTAGGCAGCGTAACCAGTGGGGTGACAGATCAATTTTTATGAAAACCACCCACTTGTATACCATATTAAAAGGATAAAACATTAGAACTGCATGAGTATTGTGCTAGTTACTGGAAAGCATTTAGTAAAGTGAGCATTTAGTAAAGTAACAAACAGAACTTTTGATGATATGATAAAATTAATCTACAAACTGAACCATCTAAATATAACATACTTAAACAAGGAACACGAAATGTGTCCCTCCTTAAAGGAGAGCACATGGTGATATGCTTGCATGGATCCCAGGCATCCAGGACGAAGTAAAGCATCTCAAGACATGGTGGCTATCAATTGGAAAAAATGTATATAAACTGTTTACATTCAATCTTCAGATGTTATGACCATGCAGATTTAATTTTTTAAGAAAAAAAAATCACATTCTCTCAAACACCTTTGAAATTAATAGAGAGCTTTAAAAACATTTTCATACGTAGTAACTCGTCACATGTCCATTATGAATAGAATCCCAAAAATTAAAGTTAAAATCATTATATTTACATATGTACATATAAACACTACTGAAAATAATTAACAGAAGTCTGGGTGTTGTGAACTGAATCTTCAGTGTTCCTGCAAGAATTGCCAAGTAACTTAAAATAAATGTGTATAGATGTGAGATAGCTACTCCGCCACACTCCCTACATTAATCTACCAAGTCAACCGAACCAAGTAACCTTACAACTGATTGCTAAAGGCCACATCCTGATAGTATAGGGACATTTTTGTCTCTCTGTCTGTCACTCATTCTCATCAAACAATATCACTGCTATGCTACAGAACAAAGAACACAGCGAACCTGTCAGGAATTCTTAATTATTTTTTTTAATTTACCTTTTTCCAAAGTGATTTGTTTTTTTAGACCCATCAAGGTGAGTTTATTGTTTCTGTGAAATCTCTGACTGTGGTAAATTTTAGACAAGCACTTTTCTAGATACTTATCCTTCTAGATAATTCCTGGTGCTGGCTGTCCCAGAGTAGGCTACGGCATCTTGGAGTATTTAAGGTAATTAAAATAAATCCAATATAATTAATCAGCATAATAACAAGAATTACATGAATACTCAGGAACTATTGATGCTTGGGTAGTGAATTAACATATTATTAAAACAAATCTACACACTTCGAATAACTTCATTGCAAGAATCAATGTGGGATATGTCTCCATCTCAAGAGAAAAATAAAATGAGGTGGAATAAATATTTTTCATTCAGTTAACTGAATTTTCTTAGTAGTTCAAGCAAACCCAGTGCTTCTGGCTCCCAGCTGCGTAGTTCCTGTCTGTAATTAAAAGCATAAAATAAAAATAAAATGAATCTTTCGGTTCACAGTGGCCGTGTAAACCTGGGATACTCTCTGTAAGTCAGAGATTATCAGCATCACACTGGAATTATGTCATGAAGGATTAGTGACTGATTCCCTACTGCTAGTGGTGTAATGTTTCTTGAACTCATAAAAGGCATTTACTGTGAAGCCAGATCTTCAGAGACTTTCTGATCCTCAGAGTTTTCCATGGTAACAGAGATGATCTTATAATTCACTAGACTGAAGTCAGACCCTGGCCAAGCACGTGCTTGAGAAAGAGAGCAGATGCTCACAGCATGCAGAACAAATTCCAGTCCAAAGGAAAGGCATTACAAGTGCCTAAAATTACAGTCTTTATCTCTAAGGCAGGTGTTTCAAAACTGGAGTGGTCCCAATTTTTTTTTCCTTCTTGGCTATTGTTTTCCTTCTACAAGAAGTTGAAAAGGATGTTAAAGATAAAGCAGGTGCTAAGATAAGATTCCTCACTAAGAATGACTCATAAGAGCCAATCGGACATTTTATAACTGTAAACATCATCAGGGTGGTGGCCAGAGTTGGCTATGTAAACTCCCTCCAATTCAAGTGAACACATACTTAAAAAAAAAAAAAAAAAAAGAAAAAGAAAAAAAAAAAGGTTGAAGTGGGGAGAAACTAGCCATAACCAGGTGCACTTCATGCATCTAACAAGATCACAAGAAAGTCAACAGTTGAATTTCCTATTAAAGTAAAACTTATATATCTTGAATATATAAAATGTTATTGGATCATAATCTAGGTCTTTTTCACTTTAAATTATATGTGTCAGATACTAGCATGCAACCAATGGACAGAGACTGGGGACCTTTGTGTTTGAATTGGGGAAAAGGTTAAAGAAGCTGAGGAGGAGGGGCGGCCCCATGGGAAGACCAGCAGTCTCAATTAACCTGGACCACCGAGAGATCTCTCAGACTCTGAACCACCAACCAGGCAGCATACACCAGCTGATATGAAGCTCCCATACATATAGAGCAAAAGACTCCCTGGTCTGGCCTCTGAGAGAGAAGATGCACCTAACCCTCAAGAGACTTGAGACCCCAGGGAGTAGGGAGATGTGGTGGGTGGGATTGGGTTGGGGCCAATCTCTACGAGACAGGGGAGGAGGTATGGGATGCGGAGCAGTGGCAGGGGGCAGGCTGACTGGGAGAGGGATGAAATCTGGACTGTAAAAAGGATTAAAGAATAAAAGAAAACTAAAAAGTAAAAAAAAAAAAAAAATCAGGACGAACTATTAAAGCAGAGTATACATTTAAATCAATGGATCAGTAACACAAGGGAGGAGCCATGGAGTTTAAGACCATCAGTACCAGGGGCTTCCAGTACTCCACTAAGGCTTTGTCTTTAGGCAGAAAATGAATTTTTGGATATAGTGGCAGAATATGATTGGCCCCTTTGCCATTCTCCTCTGCTGAGAATCACGGTAAGGAACCACAGCCCTTGTTAACCTGTGAACATTTTCACTCTCTTAGGTCATTGACTCTGGCTCAGGGGTCCAATTTTCCTTTCATTCATTAAGCACTTTGGGAAGTGGAGTTCCTAACCCTTTCCAGTCTAAATGTGGAACAATCACATCCCCTTACAATCAGCTGCCAGCGTGCTGGGACCTTCACGCCTCACTGTGCTCTCGCACTGACGCAAGTTTTTAACAATTGAAGGATATTAACTCAAAAACTTGTTTTCTCATTGGAGGAGCTCAGGGGATTTCACTAAATGAACTTGCATAAACTGGAAGCTAGTACATGTGCCTTTCTAATTATTATGTTCAAATTAGGGGAGAAGGCAGAGCTAATCTCAGTTTGCACATGTCAGAAATTATTTCAACTATGAAGCCAACTTGAGAGTAACACTCAGTCAATGCGCATTCACCAAAGACCTGAAGAGGTACAATCTTGTCATTCATCACAAGATTCCAGATATCAATATCAATATATATATATATATATATATACCTATTTAAATATGTGTGTTTTGCTAACCCATGGTACTGTTCTCTTCATTAGAGCAACTGAGAACAATTAATAGGTCTGCCCAATTGAATGTTAAATGTTACAAGTTTTCTAGACCTTTGTCATTCTCTTATTTTTAACACTTAACTGTTAGGTTTCAAAATCCTATCAATGTATAGATCTCTAGCAAGATCACAAGAAAGTCAACAGCTGAATTTCCTATTGTAGTTAATCTTATATATCTTGAATATATAAAATGTTGTTGGATCATAATCTAGTTCTTTTTCACTTTAAATTATATGTGTCAGATACTAGCATGCAACCAATGGATAGAAACTGGGGACCTCTGTGTTTGAATTGGGGAAAAGTTTAAAGAAGCTGAGGAGGAGGGCAGCCCCATGAGAAGACCTGCAATCTCAATTAACCTGGACCTCAGAGAGATCTCTCAGACACTGAACCACCAATCAGGCAGCACACACCAGCTAATATGAGGTCCCCGACACATATACAGCAAAAGACTCCCTGGTCTGGCCTCTGTGAGAGAGACGCATTGAAGAGCATCATAATAGCCATCTAAGGATCTGGTTTAGCCTTCAGGCTCCAGCACCAGAATCACCCAGTGAAGATTTAGGCTCATCCTTGTGGACCCAGATCTGGTCTTCCATGCAGAGTCAGTGTGTTCTCCCCTGTGACATCAAGTTCTACTCCCACACATTCTCTGACATGACATCAGAATAGCCATCTAAGGAATACAGCAGCAACTTCTGGGTAGGCTTATGTGTGCTGAACTTTCCCTGCCAAATATATACAAAGGTAGATGCATGTACTGTAAGTTCAGCGGCACCACTGCAAGGTCACAGGGATCTTAAATAATAAGAGAAAGACAACACCACAAATAGAACAAATGAATTTCCAAAACTGTAACCTAAATAAATGGAGAAATACAAACTTCCTGAAAAAGAATTCAAAATAATCTTTATTTTAAAAAAAGAACCTTCAATGATCAATAAAATGTGAAATATAGATAGGCAAATAAACTCAGGAAATGAAATCTGTATACAATTGAAAGTTAAAGAGCTAGAAGCAATTGGGCATCAGGAATTCTGGAACCTAAGAACACAATGATTGAGACACTTGAAATGTCAATAAGAAATTTCTGATAGATTTTAATTTACACAGCTTAATTTTTAGTAAAAATATGTTTGGGCTTCTTCCTGCAATCATATTTAATACATTCTGTTTATTGTGTTCCTAATTTCCCCCGATTTTTCCTGAAGTTATTTTGAGGCTAGCCTTCTATTTCACATGTGATAATAAAATTTTATGTTCCTTACATCGATCTTTACTTAAATTATTATATAAAGTCTAGCAATAACAGAGGCAGGTTTTGATAGAAGGTGCTTTTCTACTAAATGCTCGTGTATTGAAGGTCCCCAGTGCAAAGAGTGCTCAGAAATGGGGAAATGGACTGGGTCATAGAGGCTTTGCCTTCATCAATGGAGTAATTCACTGATCAGCTTGGAATCTGAGCAGACTGTTAGAAGGTAAGGAAATGTGAAAAGTAAAAATTTGTTGGAGGCAGCAGATCTCAGACATCTTTGAATGATGTCTTGACCTGGCCCCTTCCTCTCATTGGCTCTGTGTTTTTCACCACAATGAAAAGGAACTTTTCTTCCCCACTCTTTTTCTGCCTAAATGCTGTGCCTCACCACCACCAAAGAAACAATGGGACCAACTGCTGTGAATCTAAAGTTTTGCTTCTGTAGGGGTTGCTTTTTGATGTGTTCCTCAGTATTGAGAAGTGGAACACACAAAACAACTTCATCTCCCTCAAACTATAGCTGGGCATAGTGGCGCATGCTGATTAATCCCATGCTGCAGCAAGAAAGTGGGCATGAGTTAAAGGCCAGACTGGGCTAAGCAGTGAGTACAACGGCTATCTCGAAGACTGTCTCCAAAAACGTAAAAAATAAACAAATTAAGTAAAACATGCAACTCTACTTCCTTGGTACATACATATTGGTTCTTTAATTCGAGTCAACTATGGAAAAGATGGCTGAAAAATCTGTGTTATTTTATACAGTGCTCTTGTCTCTCCAGAGGCATGTGTCTGTCATTCTCACAAGAGTTCTGCATTTTACCATATTTCAATTCATACTTTCTGCTTCACTCATCTTATTATTTGTTTGTGTAGGAATTCATACTCAAGATAACAGTTGTCATTGGGGACAACTTTTGACATAACTTATGATTGGAATTTCTTCTATATTTAATGATCCATTTTCTTCCATTCATAGTATCTGAGGATACCTGTTCATGTTTTATCAGGACTGCTCTTAACTACAGGAGTTTGAGATTGTTGAGGAATGAGCATGACTGGATAAGATATAATTATAATGTGTTTTCTAGATGCTGCGACATCACCTCTCTTTGAGGATTGATTGTCAACTTAGGATATTATTCAAATACCTTTGCTTCCTCTTACCCAGCTAAAGCAAGAAAATAGGGTAGAGCCAGCAGTTCTTCCTCTAATGTTTATGATTAAGTATCTCAACAGATGGCTGTGTTATCAATCATGCGCCTTGCTCTATCATACACAGTTAGTCATCTTTAAGTCTTGTGGTCTCTCAATGCTGCAATCAGTCTTACTGTAACTGTTTTGTGCTTTTACAAAAAAAATATTCTTTTAATTTGTAGTTCACTAGAATAGGTACTAGGTTATAAATGATCCCTTGCCAATCATGACCTTTGTAGACCTCTCGTGTGTCAGTCCTGACAGGAATTGAAGGCACTTGCTTACATTTATAAATGTATTGCAATTAAATATTTGTTCAAAATTGTTTCTTCTCTTTCATGGAATAGAAAAAAATAATTCAAATGTATATTATGATCCTGGCATGTTATATTCACTCTCTTTTTTATCTTGTCATGTATATATATACCATAACTTTTCATTAGAGTTTTAATTTTTTTAGAAAGGATATATAAGACCTTCTCTATCAAGAAAATAAAGCTACTCCTAAGCCTCTTATGTTGATTCAGGACTGAGATCTCAGTGAGATGGAGACTGCGGCAGGAAGATCAAACTAGGGAAACCTGGGCTACAGAGTAAAATACTATCTCAAGAAAACAGCAGCAAGAGACATGAATGCAAGCAATCACTCGGACATTAACTCCCTTTCCCCCTCTTCCTCCTCTTCCTCCTCCCCTTGTTCTCTTTGTCCTCTTCTCTTAAAATATCCTGTCAGTTCACTGTTCCTAAGGGAACCTGGAATGTATCAAATGACTGTGTTCTTTTGGTTTTCTCTAAAAAGCTGAAACTAGAAAGAAGTCAATAATGCAAAAGTTAAAAAAAAAAAAAAAAGGAAAATGCTTTACTGTTCCTTTGAATTTCATTTCCTGCTCTTCAATGGTATATGTCAAACTGATATTTGAAGAGATGGGCTTGATAGCAGACATTTATGTTATAGACAGTTTGATGGCAAGCATAGCATTTAGGGAACTCCAGCAAGGCCCAGTGGGTACTTAGAGGACCACTGCAGGAATTGAGATGCGTTTCTTTCAGCTCTGGCATCTCCCACTACAGATATAACACCTTTAGCACATCTTCGTTTTACCTAGTCTGACATTACACAGTTAATTGCTGAACTGAATTTCCACTTTTCACAATCTGTTATTCTACTGTTCTTCACCCACTAACTATTCCATCTGGAACCATATCTAGTCACTTGCCAAAATTCTCCTTCTTAAAGATGTTCTGACCTACCTCTGAGTTTTAATTTCCACCCACTCTCCTTGAGCAAAGAGCTGAACCTCGTCCTTGCAGCTGTCAAACCCACCTTCTCCCCTGAGATGAGAGAGCTGCAGGATTCTTGTTCCTTTACCAGAAATTCAGTAACATTAAAATGAATTTCAATGTCTCTCTGTCAAGACCAAAAAAAAAAAAAAAAAATCCCACTTTCTAATGGAAAACATTTCCTCTTTCAACCATATCACCATTCCATCAAATGCACCATCACAAGTAAATACATAGTATTATTTTATCTTAATCATTCTTTCAATTATTCGTATACACCCTTCATATAATATTCTCAAAAGCCACTCTATATGCTAATGAGAAAGCACCATATCATACTGATCAGGAGTTATTTCTAAACGCAATCTTGAGAAGTTCTAAGTCATACACACATACATACATCATTACACAGGTCCATGTTACTATTAAGTGAAATACCTGACACAGGCTCTCTTCAAGTGAAGAGACATTTGTCAAGCTTACAGTTTGTTGGTTTAAACTTCATATCAAGAAAATAGCATAGACACTGATGAGGTTCACACAGTGAAAAATCATTTGTAATAAAATTTACCACTGGGCCACATACATCTGACTCATGTGTGTGTTCCTAATATTTACTTTATAATTTGCCTGTTTTTAAAATTAATATCTGAAAGCAAACACTAAAATCTCTCCAAAATGAATATGTATAGGAATTCATGGTGAAGAGTCTTTACATGAGAGCATTAGCTCCATTGTGTAATCCCTCTGTGCCGACTGACACTCCCTGCTGTAAAATGTGTTTTTATAAGATATTAGTTTAGCCACAGCAGTTTCCTTTTGAATGATAAATGGCCAGCATTTGTAATTTTAACATCAAAGGACAATTATTTCATCAACTTGTAACCTATTTGTCAATATTGACTGACAATTGTGAGCTTTTGCTGAATCATTCTGGTAAGTTATGTTTGATATTTCACTGAAGTATTTTACTTCACTTTTATCATTGTATAACCCCATACCTTGCTAAGTACAGATTATCAGGTGCAATTTTAGTTTTTATACTTTCTAATTTTATTTTCCTTCTATTGGTTTGTTAGCTACATATTTCTTAATTACTCTTATTACTCTTATAGTTTTCTGTTTCTTTGTTATAAATGTATTTCTAATTAATACATATGTAATCAGTCAGAAATACTAACATCTTACTCAGTTTTTTTCTTAGTTTAACTGCCACATTTTTTCAGTGTTTTGGAAGGTATCTTAAATCTGCAGTGTTTAATATTCCACATGATAATACTACCATTTATAGACAATATTCACTTGGATTTACTCTTAGATACAAAAATTATTTTCCTAGTTCCATTACTTTCTTCTTTTATCTAACTTTACTGCTAATTTCTTGGTAGTAAATTTTTTTTTTTTTTTCTGAAACATTATCTGGCCTACAATGAGAACTTTACTTCCGGACCTCTAGATTGCCGTATTATTTTCAATGCTCCGAAAGCCAATGTCATAAGCTGAAAATACCTAGTCAGTGAAGAGGTGGTTCTGCTCTTGCAGAGGACCGAAGATTGGTTCTCATCACCCACCTCAAGTGCCTCAAAACAACATCTAACTTCCCTTCTCGGGATCTGGTGCCCTCTTTTGGCTTTACCAAGGAATGCATTCCCCTGTATTAATTCTTACACAGAAATACAAATTTAACCATTAGTAAACATAAGAATAAAGTCTTTAGAAATTCATCCCACTGGCTTTTGTCCACTATAAAATTATTGTTGCATTCATCAGAGTAATATGAAATTTTTTGATTGTTTGTAAGATAACCACTGAATTTTAGATTTTCCTGTTGTATCTGGAAGATACCTTTTCCTTGGAGTCACTTGTGACTTCTGGCTCTTGACATCTTTTGACCTACTCTTCTGCATAGATTCCTGAGTCTGACAGAGTGAAGGGGGGTGGATAGTAGATGAAGATACATCATTTAGGACTGAGTGCTCCAAATTCTCTTACTCTCCACACAAATTTCAATTGTGAGACTGTGGTAACTCTAATCTACTGCAAGAAGATGTTTCTCTGATGAAGGCTGAACTTTCTGTCATTTTTTTAATGTTCCTTTAGTATAATAATCTTTATAAGAAACATTTGTCCATTAGTTGCTAGATATTAAATAACCTGTACTTTTAGTTACACCTTTTAAGATGTGGATTTTTTTTCTCTAGTAACATGTGCTGTATAAATTCTTCTAAAAAGCTTTTTAGACATTTTTTGAAGCAACATAACCCAATGTGTGTGCCTTATTGGATGTCTTTCAGCCTGTTGTCTATTTATCTTATCCTATAACCTCTCTGGGCAAATATCACACCCCTCATTAAAATTAAGATTGACTGCTCTTATTAACATTCCTGTGAGCAGATTCTTGAGCACAGAGTTGGTGTACAGTAATCACTTACTGCTTTTAATTGAGGCACGAGTTTAAAAATGAAATTGAAAAAACAGATTGTCCTTGAAGTTTAAAAAGGTGGGGAGATACATGGAATTTATTGTTCTTAAGATGGTGCTTTCAAGACAATGCTTCGTCTCCTTACTTTTAACCACAAAAAAAAAGTTTACCATCCCATAAAATACATCATTTATTTTATGTATTTCAAAATACAGAATACTTATAGTTTACATATTTACTAATTTTGGAGAGCAATTCTGGCTTGTAATAGAAAATCGAAGCCTCTGGTAACATAATGAGACCTGCTGCACTATAAAAACTGCATTAGCATCTTTTGTTATTTGAAAACAATTGATCTTGCAGTTGGATTTTATGATTAAAGTTTCCAGGCCCTTCGGGAAAAAAGATAACTGAGGGAAGGCATAAAACAAGAAAGCCTCCTGTTAAGGGACTCTGGCGTGCCCTGGTCAATTAGACTTTCTTAAGAGAAGGTCTGGCTTGTTAAACTGGTATACACATCTGTAACATAACTTTGTCTAGTTCCTGTCTAAGCCCTTTGAGCCAAGTTCTGACAAATACCATTTCTGTGTTGGGGCATCTTTCCTTACAGTCTAGACATGCGATGCCCGTTTATGTCTTCTATGCTTCAGCTTCTCTCCAGAGAAGACTGGTGGGTCTGCTTTCTCCCTGAGCTCCCCATATTATTATAGTCCTTATTTAAACAAAATTCTTACTCATATGATGTAATGAGTAGTTAGAAATCTGAAGTAGAAGTAGACTTTTTCTCCCTAGTTCCCAACAAATGCACTGGGCAAACATATTAAAAAGTCACATTTTATTCAAACTGATACACCCAAGGCTTCTCTTAGGAACAGATACACAAAACCTTAGAAATGGTTTATACTCTTTTTTTTTCTTTTTCTTTTTTTTTTTTTTTTTGGTTTTTTGACTCTTTTATAAAGCAATGCACTATCCTTTTAGAAGCAGTGTGAAATTTGAATTGATTAAAGGATTACACAATAGAATCAATTTTACTTGGCACTAAATTATATGTGTATGCATAAAAATAGAATTCCCAGGAACAAATTATAAAATGATGATTTTATTAATTCTTTGATAATTTCATACAAGCTATTTTGATCTAATTCATACTGATCTTCTCCCAGAGCTTCCCCTACCTTCTTAAATGTCCTAGTTTTATTACCATGACAAAACACCATGACTAAGATAGCTTGTAGAAGAAAGAGTTTATTGGGGATTTAACAATTTCAGAGGGTTAACCCATGACCATGATAGTGAGAAGCATGGCAGAAGGTAGGTAGGTATGATTATAAAGTAATAGCCAAGAGATTGCACCTAATCCACAAGCATGGAGCAGAGAGAGAGAGAGAGAGAGAGAGAGAGAGAGAGAGAGAGAGAGAGAGAGAGAGAGAGAGAAAATTTAGAATGAAAAGTTTTGGGCTTTTGAAACCTCAAATCCCACTCACTATGATGCATGTCCTCCAATAAAAGCCACATCTGCTAATTCTTTGCTAATAGTTCCAATAACTGGGGACAAAGAGTTTAAATATATTAATCTATGGGATGTTTCAGATAAATTACAATGAACACTAAGAAACTTTTTAAAAAACTGCCATTATTTTTATAATTTAGTATGATTTTTATATGCATAAGAGAAAAAAGAGCAGCAGTTTGCTATTCCAGTTAAAATTATATCCGTGGAAAAGTACTGTATAAATTCAAGTTAATGACACTGTATCTTTCTTTAAAAATAAGAGGATTTTTGTTTACCTTAAGAAATCTTAAAAGTAGGGATGAGAGAAAGAAACTTCACCTTGTATTCCTGAAAGAAGACTTGTTTCTGTTGATGTTAGACCCTAGGCTTCTCTCTCTCTCTCTCTCTCTCTCTCTCTCTCTCTCTCTATGTGTGTGTGTTTCATACTATTGAGTTTACTTTCTGTTGCTCAACTGCTCCTGAGGGTGTGTCTTAGCTTGAAGTGTGGTCAGAACATCAGGTATTATATTGTTAAAGAAAACTGACTTTCCTTCTCCAAGCACCAATAAAATGCCATTCCATCCTCTGCTATGGCTGGGAATCTGTGCACACTCCTGCTCCTCTATGCTCAAGACACAAGTATTATTTCCATCAGTATTCCTGACTATCGTGTTGTGAAGGATGCTGTAGAAGGCGAGATTCAGCTCAAGGAAATCTTTCCTTTGGTGGGCCTGTATAAGTTATTTTTTTCTTTTTTTTCATTATTGTGACAAAATGCCTGGTGAAAAAACTTACACTCCAAAGGATGAACATTAGTTCAGTTTGAGGAGATAGTCTTTCACCATGTAGAAGGCACTGTTGCAACATCTGCTCTAATTGTGGTGCCAGCAATGTGAGGTAGCCAGTCACATGGTCAGGAAGCACAGATAGATAAACACTGCTGCGGGGCTAACTTTACCACCTTATATTCAATCTGGGATACTTACTCATGCATAATGCCACATTCAATGTGGCACTCCTCAACTAAAACTCTCTGGAAAAAGCTACCACAGACAGATTTATTTATTTATTTGTTTCCTAGGTGACTGTAAAATCCACCCAAATGGATAATACTGTTAGCTATTAAAATTCTACCTGTTTTCAACTTGGCATCCAAGCATATCATTTTAATCTCTAGCTTCCATGGACTCATGGCCTTCTCCTAGGGTAGACTGTATTCAGTTCAACTTCAGAAGTTTCAGTATTTTTTTTGTTTGTTTTCTGTTTTGTTTTGTTTTGTTTTGTTTTGTTTTGGTTTGGTTTGGTTTGGTTTGGTTTTTGGTTTTTGGTTTTTTGAGACAGGGTTTCTCTGTGTAGCCCTGGCTGTCCTAGAACTCACTTTGTAGACCAAGCTGGCCTTGAACTCAGAAATCCACCTGCCTCTGCCTCCCCAGTGCTGGGATTTAAGGCATGCACCACCACTCCCGGCTGGAAGTCTCAGTTTTAACAGTTTCAAAATTCTTCAAATTCCCAGAATCCAAACATTCTCATATGATTCAATAAAATCTCCTAACTGTGAACACCTACATAACAATAAAATGAATAAAATGCACAGACTAAATAATGTAATTTCAAAAGTGAGAAATCAGGCTATATCAAAGAAAATTTGGGATAAAACAAGACCAAAATTGAGCAGGACAAACAGCAAATCTTGAAGCTGCATGTATGCTACCCTGGTTTCATTATCGAATCATCCACCCTCAATGCTCTTGGGTAGTCCAAGCTTTCCAGATCTGCTATCTGTAACATAAGATAAAGATAAGCTTTATCTTCACAGTTTCCTATAGTATCTGGTCAGGGCTTCTTTATAAGGAAACTTACAATGCCACACATTACCTAACTTCAGGTAGTTTCTTGAACCTTAACAGAAACCTCACCCTCACGAACCTTCAACATTTGGATTTTGCATATATGCAAAATGAATACTCTGCAGATGGTATTCAAGTCCTGTTACCAACCTGAGTTATACTCTGGTCTCTTTCTATCACAGTTATAGTTTGTTGCTGTATGTCTTGGTGGCAAATCATAGAAGAATACTCTATAACAATTTGTTTTTAACACAAATAATTCTCAATTTAGACACTATACTTTCAAATGAATTTGCATTTTGACATATTGAAACATTTAATATGTGTGGTCTTTCCACTGGGATAGCTTTCCTAGTGAGAAGTACTAAACTGATTGTGTGTGTGTGTGTGTTTGTGTGTGTGTGTGTGTGTGTGTGTGTGTGTGTGTGTGTGTATGTGTGAATTACTGTGTCTGGTACAAGCATTTGAGTATGGATATGCACACTCATATGTACATCTTCAGAATCTAAAGCAAAACTCACCTCTACCCCATCAATTCACTTTACTGACTTTGGAAAAATCTTTCTCATTGAAACAGAAACTTTCCATTCCTTTAGAATGGCTGTATAGAACATCCTCAGTATCTAGTATTTATTGGTGTCTAATGTTAGGGTTATAACCACACACAGAAATGTTCAGATTTTTACCCGGGTTTTGTGGATTTGAGCTCATGTCTTCATACTTATAAAACAAATTCATTTATGCCCTGAACTACTGCCACAGGTCCAAGGTTGACCAGTTGATTGTCAGCACTGTCAATAGGTTGAGCAAACACAGATTCTTTCTCTTCATCTCTATTCCTACCTCCAACTTTAAGCATCTTCATACTCCATTCCTAACCAAAGTTGTTTCACAACTCTCTCCTCTATCAGTAGACCTACTGGAGAACAGTGAGTATCCTAGATACTTAGCTGTCCTGAAATTGCCTCCTCTAGACAAATTTGTCCTTTACTTTTGAATTTGTCCTCATTTGAATTCTCAAAAGATGAGCAGAATAGAGTCAAATTATTTGATAAATGGAAAGTCGCTTCATGTGGAACCTCATTCCATCCAGCCACTGGGAATGGCCATTGGAATGGTGAAACTCAGGGAGCATTACTATGCTGCTTATCCCAAGCTACCACTGTCACTGTCAGGTGTTAGGTTTCAGGGAAGCCCCGAGACACCACTGCAGGGATAGAAAAAAACGTCTAAGATTTGGGGGACCAAAGTTGTGGTTCCTCTGGTCTCTGCTGAAGAAGCACACAGAGAAGTTAGGAACAAAATGTCTGGGGGATTATGGGCCTGATGAGGCTGGGACCAGGTGCTCCCAAACTTGTGGGCATCTAGGCATTGCTGAGTTGAGAAGAATTGGGAACACAGTCAGGGTCCAGTGGGCTGTGGACTGCAACTAACACAGGGCCAGTGATGGGGAGGATGGAATGGGAACCCCACATTTGCTCACCAGTGAAGGTAACTGCACTTGTCTGACAGTAAAGAAAGCCCTTCTATGGAAGTCTTAAGCTGCGACTCTGTAGGCTAAGGCCTTCTCCATGCTCCCCATGTTCTCGATGAAAGAGACAGTCCTTGGTTCCAAACTGTTTGTTGTTTGTTCTTCATGGTAAATAGATGCGTACCCACATCTCAGGGTGAACCACAGATTAATTACCTTTTGCAGGGAGGAATGTCCAGGAAGAAAAACTTATTGGCTAAACCCTCAGGGATTTTAGGTACTTTATTAGCCTGGAGAACTCTGATTTGAGAGTGTGGCACAAATTCCACGCCAGGAATCTGGCAGGGAACAGGGAGGTAATACACTCTCAGGTGTGTGCCTGAGTGACAGGGTCTCAGACCCCTCTACCTTACCAAGTTTCCTGGCACAGGCTACTGTCCCACATACAAAACCAATATTGTGTAGATCACACACACACGCACACACACACACACACACACACACACACAAACACACATATAATTTTGAAACTATCTTTTATGGAAATCTGTTGCAATCATTTACATTGGAGATAACTTTTTGCTGATACTAGTATAGAAAATACTTTGACAGCAAATAAACTGCTTCATCTGTGTATGGGTATTTATGTATTAGTGTCAGTGTTGTCCCCAACTAACCTCATAAGGAAGAAAATAACGTTTTTGCTTCAATTATTGAATAATAAGCAATCATGTAAAACTTGTAATACTATAAACTTCATTTTCTTTAAGTATAGCATTGCTTTGTGTCAAAAATAGTGTTACTAAAAGTATTTCAAGCCGGGCAGTGGTGGTTCACGCCTTTAATCCCAGCACTTGGGAGGCAGAGGCAGGTGGATTTCTGAGTTCAAGGCCAGCTCAGTCTACAGACTGAGTTCCAGGACAGTCAGAGCTACACAGAAAAACACTGTCTCAAAAAACAAAACAAACAAAAACAAAAAAACAAAAACAAATAAAAGTATTTAAAGACTAATAAAACTTATAATGTTTGAATAAGCTACCCATTGATATTATGAATAAAATATTGAAAATAATTTTAAACATAGAATTCACTATCTGACAAATATTCGATTTGCTAGAAATATTATGTATATATTCACTGCCTATTTTTACACAACTTTTTTTCTTCTGTTGTTATTGAGATAATTACATCTCTCTCCCTTCTCTTCCCTAAACCACTTTTATAATGATGAATTTTATTTTTAATTTTTATTTGTATTGAAAATAGATTATATATATATACATATATATATATATGTATATATATATATATATATATATATATATATATATATATATATGTATATATATATATATATCTCATATCCTGTTTCCCTTCTCTATATACCTCCTAGCTCCTCCTCTCCATTTCTTGTCCCTTTCTGTTTCTCAATAAAACAAACAGGCTTCTAAGGTAAAATAAGTAATGTAATAAATTTAATTAGAAAAAACAAGAAGAAGCATAAAATATTATGATAAAATAAACAAGCAGAATGGAAAGACCTCAAGAAAAGGTGCAAGATACAAGTATAAACATGAAGACACTTTTTTTTGCACACTTAGAAATCACATCACACAAAACCAGAAGCTATAATATATTCTCAGAGGACCTTTATGTATTATAAAGAGAGGGAGAAGAAGGGAGGGAGGGAGAGAGAGAGAGAGAGAGAGAGAGAGAACACCTCGTGAATATGCTCAGGGGTCATGCTAATTTCTGTATTATTCCAATTTTAACATATGTACTGACAAAGTGAACTGTTCCTGGTCTATTCTGAATCTCTACGAATGTGTCTCTGTAGTTAGGTCTTATATCACTGTACACCTTTGAATATTCTACTCACTTGAGGAAATCCTTCTTAAAGTTTCCCTACTATGGAATTGAAAATGTTCTGCTAGAACCAGATACTATTGCATATGCCAGCAAGATTTTGCTGAAAGGACCCTGATATAGCTATCTCAAGAGAGGCTATACCAGTGCCTGTCAAGTACAGAAGTGGATGTTCACAGTCATCTATAGGATGGAACACAGGGCCTCTGATGGAGGAGCTAGAGAAAGTACCCAAGGAGCTGTAGGGGCCTGCAATACTATAGGAGGAACAACACTATGAACTAACCAGAACCCCCAGGGCTCGTGCCTCTAGCTGCGTATGAAGCACAAGATGTCCTAGTTGGCCATCATTGGGAAGAGAGGCCCCTTGGTCTTGCAAACTTTATATTTTTACTTAGTACAGGGAAACGCCAGGGACAGGAAGTGGGAGTAGGTGGGTAGGGGAGTAGGGCGGGGGGGGGGGGGGGAGTATAGGGAACTTTCGGGATAGTATTTGAAATGTAAATAAAGAAAATATCTTTAAAAAAAGAAGGATCTATAGAAAAGGCAAGTATATTGTCAGACTCCCTAAGCATGTTAAGGAGTCTACTTAAGAGAGACCCTTGGCTACTTGGATTTTTACAAATTTCACTAGGTAGTAATTTCCCTGCCATTAGCGTTAATGAAAATTCAGGAAATGTCAGACTTCAGAGAATATAAAATCTTACAGAAGAACATTTTAAAAACGTCCAGGAAACATCCCAAGTGAGAAATCAACCTTTCTTTACATGCATGGTAGGCAACAGAGTAGCTGAAAAGCAAGGAGTGTGGGCAAAGCTGGATCTGAATTTTTTCAAGAGGTGTATTTTGATCCTTCCTGGAAGTGGGCCAATGTCATTAATTAAATAATCCTTCTCACATGTTCTGTAAGAATGCCATTCATGCTAGACATCTTACTTGATGCTGTAATGGGGAAAGAGGATGAAAATTGCAGACAGGAAGTGAGGGTGAAACTTGCCAGCTTCTCCATCCACAGTGCTGTGGGTGTCCAACCATGAGTTTGCAGCACTCTCCCTCCAGAAGACTTGTTAGGGAATTGAAGTCTCAGTGTGTTGTTCAGTAAGACCAACACCTGTGAAGGCAGTTAGAATGGTAAGTTAAGATTTTGCCTATAGAATGGAGAAAAGGAAATACCTTGATTATATAGATTAAATTGCTCCCTTTAAGGAGTGCATGTCTTTTAGCAACTGGGAGAAGCATTGTCTTCTTTAATCACCAGCTTTGAGGATAATTAGGACCTTTGTTAGGAAAACCATATTTTTCATGGTACCTCTTTGTGACTGGAAACATACTGTGCCTTCTATCAGATAAAGCAAATTCTGGATTACAGATTTTCTGAAGCAGTTATAAGGAAGAGGTCTTTGCATGGAGCATAAACTGGAAGGCTATATGATCATCCCTGGCATTGCATAGAACCCACAACATGGCAAGAAAATTCTGTTCCATTACCTGTGGCTTTGAATAATGAGCTCGGAGGATATCACATTCTCTTCCAGTTTTCAAATTGTTTTCAGAAATACAAGCTCTCAATAAATAGACCATGAATCATAGCCATGGGAGACTCCCCTTTGGGAGCATCCTGTCTCTCTTCACTTCATGATCTTGTCAACTAAATATAAAAATAGATTTTCTAGATGTCTATTTCCTGCATATTTCATTTGTGATCCAGACTAGGTCTTGTTGCCTTTTGTATCATCATCAAAGCATCATTATACCACAACTATATACATTAAAATATAATCAGATTATAGACGTAAATAGGAAGAAATGTAAAAGTACAAAAACCCTTCAAAAGTGGGCTTAAACGTTGTTTTAAAACATGGATTTCTGAGAGAAGCTTAAATGTAAAGAACTCATTGACTGTGGGTTCAAATAGAAAATGAATAGAAGGGTTGGGCAAAATGTATTAAGACAGACTATTGTTTTCAAAACTTAAATTGCAACTAAAAAGCATCCAAGGAAGGCAGTTCTTAAATGTCCACCCTCAAGTCCAAGAGTGGAGATCTCTAGGGGTTTTCTGGAGAGAAGAAATGGGATTACAGCATTTTCCTGGCCCAAAAGCCTAGCCAAGAGGAAGTGAAGAGAACCTAGCCACAGGCCAGATTTCAGGCTCCAGTGGTGGACTGCCAGAACATCCTACACACCGGACAAAAACAGTGAAGCCAAGACTACCCACATTCCCAGGCTTTTAAAGAATAGGGAACCTCAAGGGGGTACTTGATTTATGTGGAACAACTAGTTTGCCCAGATAAATTTAAAATGAAATCCTTTTCCAATGCTCTCACCTGGGACTGAGAATCCTGGAAAACAAGAGTGGAAGGAGCAGAAGAAATTGCTCCTGGATGAGAACAGCAGGACAAGTGGAAAAGAGCCTAAACTCTGGATGACTGCAATGGCCAACAGCTATTGAGCACTTACTGTTTACTCCAGTGTATAGTTTTCCATACAAAATTACTTTAAGAAAAGCAATTATTTTACTAGGCTTTAGAAATAAAGACATCTTAGTTTATTTAGCTAACTAAATAATTAACATGCTGTAAATACACAAGAAAGAGCCAATAAATTATATATATATATATATATATATATATATATATATATATATATATATATAATTTAAACCAGGTTGCCCATACTTACAACTACATTTTTTTCCATTGATATATTTTCTTTATTTTATTTTAGTCTGTTTTGTTGTTGTTGCTGCTGTTGCTGTTAATATAGGGTTTCATGAATTCTTAGCTGTCTATAAGTTCATTATGTAGCTAATGTTGACCTTGACCATCTGATCATGCTGCCTCACTTTCAGAGTTCTGGAATTAGAGTGATGAGCCACCAGGCTAAGTTTATGTTTGACTGGTGAGTGATAACCAAACACTCTATCAACTGAGCAGCCTAACATCTTAAACTAGGGAGAAGGTTGAGTTACCTACTAGATGTAGTTAGTTGTGAATTAAGAAGTGCACTTAATATGCATATTATTTATATGATTATCTTTATTAATTAACCTAATGATCAAAAGATACCAAAGGATAGAACAAAGCTATAGTATATTGCAAGCATGGGGAGGCAAAGCAAATGTAGACATTTATTCAGACTATAAAACCTGCAATCTCCATGATGATCCTACTTCCTTATCAACTGTCATCAATCATGAAGAAATAAAAATAAAGATTTGAAGTTGAATGATTATAATATATCATCTGTTGCAATATTGCCATATATATATATATTCATGTTCTCTTTTAATCTACTACTCAGTTCAGTGGTTAGCATAAAATATACATTCAATGAGTATTCCTAAAATAATGAGATAGGTAATATTTATCTCATTTTACAGATGTGACAACCAACTCTTAGAGAAAACTTCTCAAAGACCACAAGACCTCATTTAAGAATCAAGTTTAGTTTTTCTAACTTCGAAACCCTTACATTTGGGGAAATGTCAAAAGCCACAAAATTACAAAATCATGTTGTTATAGTAATAAATAAAATGAGTTGAAAGGGAATTACTCTTTGGACAGGTCTTAAATAATGAGCAAAACCTATCACAGAACAAGAATTGATTTCATATGAGGATGTGGAAGCTTATAAAGGAAAATATTCCTGGCCACTACCTCTAAATTTGTTGACACTGAGGTATAGACTTTGAGTCTCAGCTGGAGACTACACTTTTATGTTCTCTATCTGTGACTGCTGCATAAGTTTCACTATCCTATTCTACATACATTTACTAGTTGGGAAGATGGTTTCTGTACTAAGTGTTATAGAACACATAAATTGTAGTATTGACATGCCACACATTCATGCATCTACAAAAACTTAGTCATATATACATCTATTTGCACAACAGGAAATTTAACTAAGGTAACTTATTCAAAGCCAAGACTAAGTTCTGCTAGGAAATGGACATGTCTTGGAGTGAACTCTTCATCTGTCCTTTGACCTAGGCAGCAACTTTTATACCTAGATGTAGAAACTGATCACAAACAGTAGTCTAGAAATGTAAATGTAGCACTTAGAGAATGTCAGAAGAATGATAGGCTTTATGCCCATAATTTCTTCTCTAAACATTTTCCTACCCTGAGACAATAAGGAACTCTGAAGCTGTGCTTAGAAATTAGATACTTTTAGTAAAGGTTTGTGGACTCTTGCACTGAGAAGACGATGTGCGGCTGTCTCAATAATAATAAGCCCATGCATGCAAATAGAGCTAGAGGCCATGAAATGATAACCCAGATGTCTCCCCATCCTGGATGTGGTATTTTTGGACAGCAGCAAGTTCTTTGAAGCCTGGTTAGGCATTTAGGAAGCCACTTCCAGCAAATACGCATGTATAAGAGTCCTTGATTTTATAAATAATATTTAAACAGTAGCTACACAAATATGTGAAAAAAACAAACCAAACAAAAAAATAAAAATAAAACCACATCCCACATCTCAATGTAGCACTTACACTTTGTTTAACTGTGATTCCCCACAAGTATCATAAACACAGAGTTCAGGGAAAAGCTAAATTTAAGCTATACCAGAATGCACTTTTTTGTGCTTCATTAGTGAAGTGATAGTAAGAAAAGTAAATGATCTTTAGAAGAAGATATCTTTAGACAATATTGAATGTTATTCTATATACGGTCTAAAATTCATTAAGTTTGCAGACATTAGCAGATTGAATCCAATTTTATATAAAAATGCAAAAGTTATAAAAGTCTAACCATGAGAGAGTTGGGCATGGGAGCATGTACCTTTATCTTAGGACAGACGCAGGAAGGACAAATTGGGCTATGGAATGAGGTTCTGTCTCAAAGACAAAGCCAAACAAAGCAATAAACATGAAACTCTTAAAGAATAAACTTTTGAAGACAGACAGTAAATTATCTAGATTTTCATAAAACCACTGCAATAAAAATAATGTCATATTATATGTGAACCAAAAATCTAATCTGACTGATAGAACAGAAATAGATACACATCTGGATTACAACAAAATTATGAAGCAATATGATTCTCACTTAGCTTGCTTGTGGTAAACAGAGAAATTAATGTTTTTATCTTTAATATACATAATATTTGACTCTCAGTTTTATGGCAATGCAGCAAATAATACAGAAAGAAAAGAAAATTTTTTCAGGAACCCTTACGAAGTCAACTGGCTTATCTCTGGAAAACATAACAATTTATTCCATATACATTGAAGTCAGCCCTAATAAAGAGTAGAACTAAAAGCCTAACGAAAATGAAAAGTTGTAGATGAAAAATACCCACACATGACCATTTGATAAAAAATAGTTGTGACTCTTCCAATAAATTATTCACTAACATCATAAAATATAATATAAAGGATTGATAAACTGACATATTAAAATTTAAGGAATTTTTATTGATTCAAGATACACCATTGAAAAGAGTGAAAAAAGAAACCAGAGGTTTGAAATGATATTTTCAGTATGTTATTTGGAGAAAGACCTATATCCAGAATATATACAGAGTGCCTGTAAATGAACAAGGAAAGGATTACACATTTTATATTAGTGGTCATACTTCAAAATGAAGCTTTGGAAAACTATGGTTTTCAAATACTAATACATATACTTAAAAGTTTCTCCAATTTGCTAGTACTCAGGAAATGTAGGTCAAAACCACAGAGAGACAAGTATTAGGAAGTATGTGCGGGCAGCATCAGGAGTATAATTTTTAAATTTATTGTTCTCTGTCAGGAGTATACTTTGTATTTAGAATTCTGACATACAATACATCCTGAGCACAGTTTCCTCTCCCTCTCCTCCTACCAGTTCTCCCCACACCCATCTCCCCTTCCTCCAGATTTACTACTCCTCTAATTAAAAAAAAAAAAAAAAAAGCAGGCCACTCTGGACTATCACCCATATACAGCATAACAAGGCACAAATCCATATTTCAAGGCTGGACAAGATAACCCAGTAGCAGGGTAACAGTTCCAAGAGCAGGAAAAAAAAAAAAGTCAGAGACATCTCCACTCTCAGTGTTTGGAGTTCCACAAAAGCACTAAGAGGCACAACTATAGCATCTATGCCGAGGACCTCTCTTAAATCTATACAGGCTCTATTGCTTTGGTCTCTGTGAGCCCCTGTGAATCCTGCTTAGTTGATTCTGTGGGCTGAGTTCTTGTAGTGTCCTCGACATCGCTGGCTCCTAAAGTCCTTCCTTTCCCTCTTACACGGTATTCTGTGAGCTCTGCCTAATGTTTGGCTGTAGGTCTGTTTATCTGCTCCAATTTGTTGCTGGGTGAAGCCTTCCTGCTGACCGTTGTGCTAGCCACCTATCTATGAGAGTAGCAGAATATCATTATGAATTAATTCGTTGAATTTTTCCATTGACTTTTCTTTTGGGGGAGACTGGAAGGGGCAGTCATGTTTGATTTTATGCTATGTCTCTGCGATATCTAGCCTTTGCTTCCTGTCCATCTAGGAAGTCAGACACGTCTGCTGTTGGCTTCAAGTTTCAACAGTCATTGGTTGGCCACTGCCATAAGTTCTGTGGTACTATTACCCCACCACATCTTACAGGCAGAACAAATTATAGGTTTAAGGTTTTGTCCCATTCACACCACTGGAGCCTTCCATGGTTATAGGATATTGGCTGGTACGGCTCTTTATACGCCATTACTTGGCACCTTGGCTAGTGTAACCGCCATAGAGTCCAGGAAGTTTCCGTTGTAATATGTTTCCAGGGCCAAGAAGTGGGAGTAAGTGGGTAGGGGAGCAGGGCGGTGGGGAGCATATAGGGGACTTTTGGGATAGCATTTGAAATGTAAATGAAGAAAATATCTAATAAAATTTTTTTAAGTCTCCAAGAGTGTATAATTCATTTACATGAATGCCAAGTCTGACTCTGCTGCCCAGGCTTGGAAAGATGCTTGTTCCTTCCGCACATACTGAGCTCTAGTACCTTCCACGAAAAAGAATGCTATTGATCTCATGCATTGACTTTTCCTGACAGTTTAAGAGAAATGTTTCCTGCAGTGGTAGAAACTACTACCAGTAATTCCTTTCACTCTAACCCTGAAATAGCATCACGCTCTCTCTATGCCTACTCTTCTATGACCTAGGGCATGACTGATTCTCATGTGCTCTGAGGAAAGTGATACCCATCACATTCCTCACCTCTTTCTCAGCCTTTAGTATCTTTGAAATGCTCTTCCCAGAGATCTTTGCAGTGACTGGTTCTTCAAATATTTTAATTAATTCTCCAGATATCACTTCCATGGAGAGATATTTATTTATTGTATCACTCCCTATATAACTCCAAACCCAACTCCTAGTCCCTAAGTCAGAGTGTGAATGTTTCTTCTGTTTTGGTGTATATCTAAGCCTAACTCATAAGGTGTTTGCTAAACACTATATGAATGAATACATTAGAAACGAAAACTGGGGTCAACATACACAATGATTAAAGAAACACTACTAATTAAAATTATAGGTTCAGAGTCAGCTTAAGCTAAACTGAGGAACAGAATAATATACTGACCATGAAATAATATACTGACCATGAAATAATATACTGATCATGAAATAATATAGCACAACCTCACCAAGCACAGTGGCCCACACTTACAATTCTAAAAATTGACATAAAGAGACAGGGGAATTGAGAGCTCCAGGCCAGCTTTGACTACTCACTGAGTTCTAAAACTGTGTGGACTATTTGGTACTACCCTGTCTTTTTTTAAGAGCAAAGGCAACATGGCTTCAAAAGCATAAGGTATAATTACTTAAAATAAGATGGATTTGAGGTTGCAGGCAAATTATTTTTATAAAATTTCACAATATGAGCTTTCAAACTTCTTGAGTTAAATAGTAAGCTGGGCAATAAACAAGGAAGAAATTTTGTTATTTATCTATGTCTACTCCTATTATAAAAAGCAGTGCATCTGGGAACCAGATGACTTCAGAATCCCATTACAGACAATAACTCCCTAATCCTTTAATATAGGTGGAGACAGCCATCATTATCCCATTTAGCAGACTTTAATAGTTGAGGCAGTAAAATTCAGTGCATTGTCTGATGTTTCAACATTAATTTTAAAGCATCATGTTGAACTTAAGTTTGTAGCTACATATGTGTTCTTGAATTTGTTACACAATTTGCTACACAATCTACATTATGAATCTAAACTTCATCATCAAGAAGTGTTTCTGCCAGACTGGGCACTCTCTATTTCTCTTGTATCATCATTCAATTACAGGAAACCAAAAAAGCAATGAATATGTTATAACACTTCACAAGTAATTACCCTGTTCACTTATTCGAACTGTGTGGCTAAGACACAGGAACAGTCTGATGTCTGAAGATATATGAATTCAGGCCCAAGTTACAATGTTTAAAGTACTTCAGAGTACAATAAACATAGAACGTAGATGTGTACAGATGCATGAATAAAGAGACTTAATATTAATAAGCATTTCACTTTGTATTAAACTCATATCATTCTCTCTTTTTACTTACTTTTAAATTATATATATTCTAAACCATTCCATTCATAGAAATTCAAGCCCACCTCCTCCAACCAGTTACAGCTTCTCGGTTTGTTAAAGGAAAAAACAATTGCTGTTAAAACGGAAAATAGAAACAGTTTTTTACCATTGGCCCACCACAGTTTGGCTCCCTTCTTGCAGTCTCTGCTCTTGTGAGAATGAAGCCAGACCACACACTGAGGGTGAATTACACCACTTCAAATAGAAGAAACATTAATGGAAAAAGCCAAGTGGGTTCCAAGTAGGGGGCAGTAGGCAGGACAGCACCTTCTCAGCACAGCCTTCACAGGCTAGGCTGATCCAAGGCCTCAACAGGCAATCACAAGCTTGTCCTGCTCCCAGGCTGAAGAATAGGAAACATCTCTTCAGCAGCTTGTCACTCTGGAGCCCACCAGCCTGCGTGAATGTGGACTTTGAGAGCCTCTTTGCCTAGTCCCCACTATATCTGTAAATTGAACTCGTCATTAACAAAAATAAGAATGTGATCATATAAGAAAGATAAGCTTGTAAGAGCTCATAAGATTCTCTGCCCACCTAGTATTCATCAACAACATTGAAACCTGGTTCTGGTGTCTTGGTCCCACAGTTTCTTAATTCCTTGAGATCCAAATAGGTATTGACAAATCATAGTAAAGCCAGAGATAGGCGTGGAGGAGGAGTGAGAAGAAGTGAGAAGAACTCAGAGAAAAGTTTCAGTCACTCTAAGATGAAGCTATCCATCTTCCTTCTTTCCTGGGCACTTAGCATACAGCGGAGACCGGAAGGAAACTCTGTCCTTGCAAAAGACAAATCAAAATTTATCCATGCACAGATGCAAAGTGCGTGCACAGGATGAGACTCCTGTGAGTACTACAAAAGAAGACACGTTTGTATTTGGATACAGACAATGCAGAGATTCACTAAGGGTTGTCTGAAGCAATATGACAAGAGTGACATATACCATGGGCAAATAAATAAATCCAAACCTCAGGAAGTTTGTCTGAGAAAGCAGAAAGCACTTCCCCACACTATAACTCCACCAGGCCTAAAGAGGCCAAGGTCATTTGGCCAGACGTATACGTTTCCATGGCTCTTTTACAAATATTATGCAAGCTTCTGAAAATCTGAACCCAGTTTGACATTTCGGGAGTCCTTTGGGGCAGAGCACAAATAGGAACTTGGAAGAGGCTTTAAATCTAGTCTGCAGAAATAAATGACCAAGAATAGAGGACAGAAATTTAGAAAACACATTTTTTAAGTGGTAAGTAGAAAGAGGATACTATACAAGGTCTGACAAATGTTAGTTCTAATTATCCCATAATACCGATTCAGAAACTGAGACTTCCAAAAGTTAAGGAATGGGATAAATTCAGGCAATAAATATCCTGAAGTTGTCATGTAGGACACCAATTCTCTATCAGCACCCACATTTTTTCACACAGAGTCATCCATCTTTTCTGGAGAAATGCTATTTGGATTTAGGAATGGACATAATGTATCATTTGATATTATATCTCTAATCTGTTTAAAAGAGAAATCACCCAGAAATCATAACCTAATTGGCATTATCTGAAAAAGTTAGCAGAAACTTGCCTCAACACTGTGACAGTGACGGCATCTTTTGCCTATGTCATCATACCCGGTCTTTTCTCTTGAGTGCAGACGGTGCTGCTCTCAGGGACCAGACATAATCCACAATCTCAGTGGATCCTGCTGATCTCCAGTAAGACTGCTCATAATCAGAGAGGCAGACATTGCAGTGAGGTTAGCCAATTCTCAATAGAATCCTTTTGCCATTTTCCTAACTCCTTTGCTTTATAACATACACATAAGTTAACTACGTATGGACCATATAAATTAATATATAAATATAAATTTTGAGATGAGAATAGATAGAAAGCTCTCTGAGGTATATAATTATGACTGTGCTTGATTGACAGATGTAGCTTTCACTTGCCCTTCTCTTATGACATACAGTATTAAGTATCAGGTGTTTTGCTTATGTTAATTTTTAAATTTATGTTAATTTGAATATTTGTAAATTTATGTTATATTTATTACATGCCCTAGATACAAAATATGTATGTAACTATGGAAAATATTTTTAGTTTGTAGTTGGATTTCTTATTTTTATTTTTTTAATGTATTTTTTTCTTTCTTTTACTGGATATTTTATTTATTTATGTTTCAAATGTTATCCACTTTCCCATTTTCCCCTCTAGAAAATCCCTATCCTACCCCCCTTTTCCCTGCCTCTATGAGGGTGCTCCCTGACCAACCCATTCCTGCATCACATTCCCTTATACTGGGGACAATACTTCAGAGGACCAAGGGACTCCCCTTCCATTGATGCCTGACTAGGCCATCCTCTGCTAGATATGCTGCTGGAGTCATGGGTACCTCCATGCGTATTCTTTGGTTGCTGGTTTAGTCCCAGGGAGTCCTAGTGGGTCTGGTTGGTTGGTATTGTTGTTCTTCCTATGGGATTGCAAACCCCATCAGCTCCTTCAGTTCTTTCTCTAACTCCTCCACTGGGGAACCCATGTTCAGTTCAATGGTTGGCTGAGAGCATCTGTCTCTGTGTTTGTCAGGCTCTGGCAGAGTCTCTCAGACGACTCTCAGAAGACAGCTGTATTCTTAGCATCTGCAATAGTGTCTAGGTTTGGTGACTATATATGGGATTTGTCCCAGGTGGGACATCTAGTCTCTGACTGGTCTTTCTTTAAGTATCAGCTTTGTCTCCATATTTCCTCCTGTGAGTATTTTGTTCCTCCTTTTAAGAAGGACCAAAGCATCCACACTTTGGTCTTCCTTTTACATGAGTTTCACATGGTCTGTGAATTATATTTTGGGTATTCTGAGCTTTTGGGCTAATATCCACTTAACAGTGAGTTCATACCATGTGTGTTCTGTTGTGACTCGGTTACCTCACTCAGGATGATATTTCTAGTTCCATCCATTTGCCTAAGAATTTCATGAGTTCATTGCTTTTAATAGCTGAGTAGTACTCCATTTTGTAAATGTACCACATTTTCTCTATCCATTCCATTCCTCTGTTGAAGGACATCTGTTTTTTGTTTGTTTGTTTGTTTGTTTTCCCCAGATTTGGCTATTATAAATATGGCTGCTGTGAACATAGTGGAGCATGTGTTCTTGTTATATGTTGGAGCATCATTTGAGTATAAGCCCAGGAGTGGTATAGTTGGATCCTCTGGTAGTACTATGTCAAATTTTCTGAGGAACTGCCAGACTGATTTCCAGAGTGGTTGTATCATCTTGTAATCCCACCAGTAATGAAGTATTATTCCTCTGTCTCCACATCCTCACCAGCATCTTCTGTCACCTGAGTTTTTGATCTTAGTCATTCTGACTGGTGTAAGGTGGAATCTCCGGGTTGTTTTGATTTGCATTTCCCTGATGACTAAGGATATTGAACATTTCTTTAGGTGATTCTCAGCCATTTGATATTCCTCAGTTGAAAATCCTTTGTTTAGCTCTAGTGTTTTTTATAAAGATGTTTTTCTATAATTTGTTAGGACTCATGTGAATTTTTAGAGTTCATCTTTATAGTTTATAAAATTCTAATCTTTTGATATGGCATTGACTCTTTCATCTATATTTTCTTTTTACTTGTTTTAAAATTTTTATTTTTATGTATGTATAGGATTTATTTTTACTTGTGTATAAGTGTGTATTATGCATATATGTGTTTGTAATGTGTGTGTGCATGGGTCTGTGTACATGGTGTATTGTGTGTGTGCATATGTGTGTGAGAATGAGTGTGTACATGTGCAGAGGAATTTGGACTTAAGATGACATCAGATGCCATGAACTAGCATTACAAGTAGTTGTTTGTGATCCAATATTGATGTTCAAAGAAAATTTAGTTCCTCTGAAAGATCAGCACATACTATGAATCACTGATCCATCACTCCAGGCCCTTCTATATTTACTTATTCAAGCTGCATACTTTTTCTTTCATATATAAATGCCTAATCTTCTTATGGGAAATAGTTCAGATTCATTTCTGCTTGAACATTCAGTTGCTTTATTTTATGTGGATATTTATGTATATAGGATGTGTATATTTTATCCTATTCTTATACCTTTGATAAAACCAATAATTCAGATGTGCATAACTGTATTTCTGGACAGCTTGTTTTAATTTATCCAGTTTTATTTTATTCTACATAGTCTACTTATATAGGCTTAAAAATATAATCATAATGTTTTGATTACTGTAATCTTATTGGATTACTAATTTAAATCCTGAGCTATATCAACTTTTATTTATTTCAGAATGATCATATTCTGCCTTTTGAAAACACAGACTTTAGAGTTGCCTTGTATATTTATCATTAAAAAATTATTTCATCTCTAGCTTCACTTATCTTCTTCTTCTGAACTAAATAGTCTATCTTTGAAAAAATGTGCTTTTTAAATTAATCTGCATACATTTTGCAAGATATTATATTTAAATGAGGCATTTTATATGCATATATAATGTACTTTATTTAAATTCATAATCACACTATACTGTCTTGTAATCTCTGTCCAATTTCTCTGGTACCATTTTCTTTCTAAAACTCCTTTTCTAGTTCAATATCTGTTTTTGTTCATTCATATAAGAAGAAAAATCCAATATTTAATTTTGTGAATTTGGTTTTCTTCTTGAACATGAAAATTTCATCAATTTTCTCATAAATGACATAATTCTATTCTTTCAATGGCAGAATAATATATATTATATATATACACACATATTATTAATTGGTTCTGCTATGTCTCCTTTTTCATTTCTGATTTTGTTAATTAGAATATTCTCCCTGTGCCCTCTAGTTGGTCTGGCTAAGGGTGTATCTATCTTGTTGCTTTTGTCAAAGAACCAGCTCCTGGTTTGAATAATTCTTTTTGTTTCCACTTGGTTGATTTTAGCCCTGAGTTTGATTATTTCCTGCCATCTACTCCTCTTGGGTGAATTTGCTTGCTTTAGTTCTAGAGCTTCTAGATGTGCTCTCAGGCTGTTAGTGTATGCTCTCTCTAGTTTCTTTTTGGAGGCACTCAAGGCTATAAGTTTTCCTCTTAGGGCCTTCATTGTGTCCCATAGGTTTGGGTATATTGTGCCTTCATTTTCCTTAAACTCTAAAAAGTCTTTAATTTCTTTCTTTATTTCTTCCTTGACCAAGTTATCATTGAGTAGAGTGTTGTTCAGTTTCTTCATGAATGCTGGCTTTCTATTATTAATGCTGTTATTGAAGATCAGCCTTAGTACATGGTGATCTGATAGGATGCATGGGATAATTTAAATATTTTTGTATCTGTTGAGGCCTATTTTGGAACAGATTTATGGTCAATTTTGAAGGAGGTACCATGTGGTGCTGAGAAAAAGGTATATCCTTTTGTTTTAGGATGAAATGTTCTGTAGATATCTATTAAATCCATTTGTTTCATAATTTCTGGTAGTGTCCATGTGTCTCTGTTTAGTTTCTGTTTCCAGGATCTGTCCAATGGTGAGAGTGGGGTGTTGAAGTTTCCCAATATTATTGTGTGAGGTGCAATGTGAGCTTTGCGCTTTACTAAAGTTTCTTTAATGAATGGGCTGCTCTTGCATTTGGAGCATAGATATTTAGAATTGAGAGTTCATCTTGGTAAATTTTAGCTTTGATGAGTATGAAGTGCCCCTCCTTGTCTTTTTGATAACTTTGGGTTGGAAGTCAATTTTATTCCATATTAGAATGACTACTCCAGCTTGTTTCTTAGGACTTTTTGCTTGGAAAATTGTTTTCCAGACTTTCACACTGAATTAGTCTTTTTCCCTGAGGTGGGTCTCCTGTAAGCAGCAAAATGTTGGGTCCTGTTTGTGTAGCGAGTCTATTAGTCTATGTCTTTTTATTGGGAAATTGAGTCCATTGATGTTAAGAGAAATTAAAGAAAAGTAATTGTTGCTTCCTGTTATTTTTGTTGTTAAAGTTGGGATTATGTTCTTGGGGCTGTCTTCTTTTAGGTTTGTTGAAGGATTTCTTGATTTTTCTAGGGTGTAGTTTCTGTCCTTGTGGTGGTGTTTTTTTCGTTATTATCCTTTGAAGGGCTGGATTCATGGAAAGGTATTGTGTGAAGTTGGTTTTGTCATGGGATACTTTGGTTTCTCCATCTATGGTAATTGAGAGCTTTGCTGGGTATAGCAGCCTGGGCTGGCATTTGTGTTCTCTTAGGATCTGTATGACATCTGTCCAGGATCTTCTGGCTTTCATAATCTCTGGTGAGAAGTCTGGTATAATTCTGATAGGCCTGCCTTTATATGTTACTTGACCTTTTTCCTTACTGCTTTTAATAGTCTGCCTATATTTAGTGCATTTGTGTTCTGATTATTATGTGTCTGGAGGAATTTCTTTTCTGGTCCAGTCTATATGGAGTTCTGTAGGCTTCTAGTATGTTCATGGGCATCTCTTTCTTTAAGTTTGGGAAGTTTTCTTCTATAATTTTGTTGAAGATATTTGCTGGCACTTTAAGTTGAGAATCTTATTCTCATCTACCCCTATTATCAGTAGGTTTGGTCTTCTCGATGTGTCCTGGATTTCCTGGATGTTTTGAGTTAGAATCTTTTTTGCATTTTGCATTTTCTTTGATTGTTGTGCACATGTTCTCTATGGAATCTTCTGCACCTGAGATTCTCTCTTTGATCTCTTGTATTCTGTTGCTGATGCTCGCATCTATGTTTCCTGATGTCTTTCCAAGAGGTTTCTATCTTCAGAGTTGTCTCACTTTTTGTTTTCTTTATTGTTTCTACGTCCCTTTTTAGGTCTTGGATAGTTGTTTTTCAATTCTATCACCTGTTTATCAGTGTTTTCTTGTGATTCTTTAAGGACTTCTACCTCTTTAGCATTGTTCTCCTGTATTTCTTTAAGTGAGTTATTTAAGTCCTTCTTAAGGTCCTCTACCAGCATCATGAAATATGATTTTGAATCTGAATCTTGCTTTTTGGGTGTGTTGGAGTATCCAGGACTGGCTGAGGTGGGAGTGCTGGGTTCTGATGATGGTGAGAAGTCTTGGTTTCTGTTGGTAAGATTCTTATGTTTGCTTTTCGCCATTTGGTAATCCCTGGAGTTAGTTGTTATAGTTGTCTCTTGTTGGAGCTTGTTCCTCCTGTGATTCTGTTAGCCTTTGTCAACTGTCCTGGGAGTCCAGCTCTCTTCTGAGTCTCAGTGGTCAGAGTAGTCTCTTCAGGCAAGCTGTCCTCTTGCAGGGAAGGTGCACAGAGGTCTAGCATTCAGACTTGCCTTCTGGTTGAATATGAAGGCAGAAAAAGGGGCCTGTACCAGAAGATGGGTTGCCTCTGCAGTCTGCGCGCTCCCCTGCACAGCCTGCTCTTTGGGTTGTAGCCCTCCTGGGCGGCCACCTCTCCTCTGGTGGGGAAGGTGCCTGAATGTCTGCTGCCAG
This sequence comes from Mus minutoides, assembly GCA_902729485.2. Taxonomy (NCBI): domain Eukaryota; kingdom Metazoa; phylum Chordata; class Mammalia; order Rodentia; family Muridae; genus Mus; species Mus minutoides. The sequence continues at coordinate 958,078 of LR749712.1, forward strand.
AAACGGAGGTCTGTTCCAGAAGCAGTGTGCCTCTGCCTTTCCCAGAAGCTGTGTCACTTCTGCAGTCCACTGCTTGCCCTCTGCAGTCTGCAAGCTGATCTGGGCACACTGGTCTCAGAGGGACCCGGGAGACAAGATGACCCAGCTATTTCAATCCTAGAAGTTACCTCATGAGTTTTAGATTCTTCCACAAAAATAGTCCCACATCCCTAGTCATTTCTGTATATCACAATACAGAGTAGAATACATGTCTACTAACAAGTATAAGAAACGGTGTGTCACATATATACAGTAGAATAAATTATAAAATAGCTGGGAAGAAATTATGTTCAAGGCACAGTATAGTGACATAGCCTTTAATTCTAGAACTCAGGAAGCAGTTAGGTAGATCTCTGTGAAGTTGAAGCCAGTCTGATCTACATAGAAAGTTCCTAGCCATCTAGAGCTATAAAGTAAGACCCTGACTTGATGATGATGATGATGAAATTTTCTATTCTAAAATGGACATAAGCAATTGTTTCCTTTACTATGCATATTTGATTAGAAGAGTTAGGAAAGCACATAGATTACAGTTGAATATCAGGATTTATATTTTCTCTGTCTTTCAGGATATCCATGTCCATGTTTAATTTATAAAAGCTTTCATTTGAATTCCAATGGCAAACAATTTGTAGGAATATGCTACTAGATACCCTATTTCTACGTGAATTTAGACTACTCTCATGTGCACATATACACTCCATCTAAGCTGCTGTATGTTCTGTGCATTATAAAATACAGAATGAATTCTGCTTTCTTTAAGTCCACAAAATGCAAGATGATACACATAAATTGTATGTAAAATAAATGGTTCTTAAAGATGAAGCACTTTGATACTCAAGATAGCATAAGTAGCAAAACAAAACATGATTTTTCACTGTTATCTTTTAAGTATAAAGATGAACAGCATATCACAAATATCTCCATTAATGGAAGTGGTGTCTATTAGTCTGTATAAAGAAGAGGAAAATTTAATCTTAAAGAATGAGGATTTATATAAGCAAATACAAGGAGCCAGAGAGTGCACAGAAGTTGAGTGTGTTTAAAGTACATAGACGGAGACAGGGAAGCAAAATTAATGAGGGAATTTATTTGCAACATAGAGAAATTTGGCAAGTGCTGTGGAGTTGTGCATAAAAAAGGACATTTAAACAATGATTCCGTTCTTGTGCATTGTGAGTCATTGATACGTTTTGAACAGGATACAGAGAAAAGCTCACATATTTAGAAAGAATGATCTTTTAGTAGCCTGCAGTATAGTTCAAAATGGCTTTGACAAGACTACCTAAGTAGGTTGTTATAATAATCCAGATGTGAGGTTATAAGAAAGTATCCTAGTATGTGAGCTCTGGGAATATAAAGGAGAAGACAAATATCAGAGTTAGTTTAAAGAAGGAAATCACAGACTGGGGTAAATATTTCATTTAAGAAATGGTGAAATACTGAACCATCTTAGGTTTCACAAAGCTTCACAGACTTACAGTCCTGTACATAATACCTGACTCACAAAAAAAAAAAAAAACCTTGTGACCATGAAAATGTACAACTATGAAGAATATTAATAGTGAAAAGTTATTTTATCTTATGCCATAGCATTAAAATTAGAATATGATTATAAAGGCCCAAAATTTTAAAGTTTTAAGTCCATAAAATATGAACACTGCTCTTCAAATAGTGATATAAAGAGTTTGTCATAATAGATCATAATAAAATTAGTTTGTTTCTGCTGTTTTGTCTGAAAAAAAAAGAAGAGTATAAATTGATGTTTGGAAGGTGTTTTTTTGTTTGTTTGTTTGTTTGTTTGTTTGTTTTACTTCTTTGGAATTGGTTTCCATCCCTTCGGGAAACAAAGAAATTATGATCCATTTAAGTTCAGATACTCTCTCCAGATAGAAAACTTACTGAGTTGATGCCTGCTGCTTACTATTATCTTCACAAAATCTGCTCTTAGGATGTCTGGCTGGTCTCTAATACTAAGAGTAGGAGCTGAACAGAGTACTGGGAAAAGATAATTGGAGATAAGCTCAGAGTCAGCATTATGTAGGATGAAATGAATTCTATAGACTCTGTTTAACTTGGAGACTATGTGATAAGCATTAGCATCTCTCCAATCTGTCTGTCTCTGTGCATCTATCTGTGCATCTATCTGTCTATCTATCTATCTATCTATCTATCTATCTATCTATCTATCTATCTCCTATCAACAATTCTCTTCCTGTCTTTCCTGTTCTCTCTTTCTTTCTCAGTCTCTGGCTTCCTTATTCTTCCATTCACTTTTTACAATGCTTCCTTTCTGTTCTTCGACTCCAAAGGCAAGAAAAGCATATAGGGGGTTATTTTGATCTTTCTCTATGTAAGCAAAAGTCTTTACTGATCCAATAAAAGGCTTGATTAATTCTTATATTTTCCAACTTTACTTATGGAATTTGAAGCTTAAGGCATTTATTAAAGTGTTTGAGAAAGATAAGGCTTATTTATTATGTTCTTGAGAATTTACAAATAAATTGAGCCCTCAATTTACTCTTTAATATTGTTTTTGACTGTGTGGGGTGGGGAGGGGTAAATAGGGAAGTATTCACAGCACACATGTGATGATCAGAGGATAACTTTTCCAAGTGACTTCTCTCCTGATGTGGTGATTTGAATAGGAATGTTCCCCATAGACTCTGTGTTTAAATGCTTTGTCTATAGAAAGGGGTACTATTAAGAGGTATAGCTTTGTTGAAGTAGGTATGACATTGTTGAGGAAGTGTATCACTCTGGGGGCATAGTTTAAGGTCTCATATGCTCAAGCTATGCCAAGTATGGCAGTCAATATGTAGAAATTCTGGCTCCTTCAGCACCATGTCTGACTGCATGCATGTTTCCCACCATGACAATAATGGACTAAACCTCTGAACTATAGGCCAGCCCCACTTAACTATTTTCTTTTGTAAGAGTTACAGTGGTTATGGTGTCCTTCACAACAATAAAACACTAAGATACCTGGTTTCTCCAGCCTAGGATTAGGTTGTCCAGTGTACACAACAAGCAAGTTTACCTTCTTAACTTTTCAGTGGCCTAACGTACAGGCTTTTAATCTTTTATATTTTCGATAAGATCAATGCTCATATACTTAAAAAAAAAACACACACACTAAGATTTGTAAGATATTAGAAGTAATAGAGTTTAGAGTGACCAGTTGTCTTTTACATGATGATGCTATTTCTAATCTAGCTATCTGTCCATCCAGCTGTGTTTGACTGTCATCATCAGGCAGCAGCAGATAGCATGGCTCTCTCTCCTGAAAGTAATGCATTTACTAAGACCTTGGTTATTTCAGAATGAGACAAAAACATATTTTTTTCATATTTTGAAAATGGTGAAAAAATTCAGGATAACTACCAGTGTTGCAAAGCATCCACCATAAAAACAAGCAACAAAAGGTACTATTAAACAAAATTAATCTAGAAATAAGATTTATAGATAGCTACATGAAGCAAGTTTTTCACAATGTAACACTCACACTTACAGATATGGTTATTTTATGCCTAAACATTTGGCCTCAATATTTTTAATAATAATTTTTGCCTCTTATAATCTTTTATTTCATCTATCAGAATATTCATATTTTACTATTAAAATATTGTGCTTCATTTGTATGCTATTTTGTGATATATGATACATTTATCATGTTACTTTTTAGAAACTGAAAATGTTCTGAATTATGAAATTCAATTTGCTTGAAAAGTTGAGAGTAAAGAACTTCAGACTCGATGTTTACCTGCATAAGTATGAACTAGTAGATTTTGGGCATAAATTGTGTTCATTGGTTGCATCATAACTCTAGCTGCTAGTATTCATGGTTTTTCAAGTATACCTATTATATTTTCTAATTAAGAATTATTGCTATTTCAAACTGAACTTCTACTGAAATAAACTTTCAAAATATGTTAAGGTTACTGTTTAATTGATACAGAATAGCAAATGGAGGTCAAGATGGTGAACAAGCCTGTAATTCCAGCATTCTAAAGGTTGAGGCAGGAGCATCACCATGAATAAATGGTAAAGATCATAAGGTAACTATCAATAAAGTTCTTTTGTGTTTGATTTTTTTCACTCCATATTTTTATCCCCCTCCAGGTCCAGCCTCTGACTGTTCCTTACCCCATACCTCCTCTTCAGCCCTCTGTCTCCACAAAGGTATCCCCACTCCAACAGACCTCTCCACTCCCTGGAGCATCCTATCTCTTGAGGGTTGTTAGATGCATCTTCTCTGACTGAACCCAGACCCGGCAGTCTTCTGCTGTATATGTGTTGGGGGCCTCATATTAGCTGGTGTTTGCTGCCTGTTTGGTGCACAATGAATTTATGAAGGAAATCTTGTCTAAACAGTGGTGGCAGAACAGATTAGAGAATTACTTGTTAAGAAATTAAATGTAAGAAGTATTATTAATTATTGCCTGCTTATTATTTATACCTATCTATATCAATGCCCATCATGAGCTGCCTACCATTTTAGACTTACTATAATAAATCAAAGTACAATTATCTCCTGTATGATACATTTTACAGTCATTCTAATGTTTACTATTAAATTCAAATAAACACAGAGCTCCTCACTCAACACACACATCCTCTGCATATTTAGATCCATGAGCTATCCTATATGGTCTTCAGAAACATAACAGATATTAGTTAGAATTTTATATTACTAAAACATAGGGTTTTTATTAGTAATCATAACCTAAAAAGCAGAAAACAGACGGATATTATAGCCATCTAAGAAATGATTGATGAGAAAGAGCACAGTTTCAGGAAGTTATGCCTGGGCTGGAGTGGGGAACACAGAATATACAAATTCTTCATTTCTAATCTGCCTGGCGTGTTATATGACTAGGAGGAAGATATGGGGAGGAGATTAATAGGTCCCCAAAATTGCTAATTTTCTAAAACATTGTTGCAACTAACAGTGTTTGTGAATATGCCGAGAAGTCAGTGGAGAAATAGACTTTTCATTTCTTTAGTTATTAATGAGAAAGACAAGTGTGGCTTGTAGAACACAGCTGTCAAAAAAGCTTACTACTACCTATAAGAAGAATTGGGCTTGCTCAATCTCAATCTCTCTCTCTCTCTCTCTCTCTCTCTCTCTCTCTCTCTCTCTCCTCCCCCTTTCTCTCTCCCTCTTCCTGCCCCGCCCTTTCTCTCTCCTATACACACACATGCATGAACACACACACAGGGTGGGGGCAGGGGCTCACCTCTCATGAAAATGATCCACCAGAGAAAGTTCAGGAACATGTGTCCATGTGTGCACAGATACAAAGAGCCTGAGGCATAATTAAGAATAGGACAATGAAGGGCTGAAGCCAATAGTCATTTTTAGAACTGTCAATTCAAAAAAGATTGAGCTTTGCAGGCAGATGAATGAAATTAGAACATATTATCCTGAGTGAGGTAACTCAGACCCAAAAGTATATGATTAGTGGGTGTTAGTCAAAAAGTTCAGGATACCTAGGATACAACCCATAGACTGTAAGAAGTGTAACAAATAGAAAGACCCAAGTGAGGATGTTTCAATTCCACTTAGAAGAGGGAAGAAAATAATCACAGGATACAGAGGGAGGGAGAGATCTGGGTAAAATTGGAGATGGGGAGGGGAAAGGGGTAACAGGATCAGGAATTGGGGAAGATATGCAGGAGAGAAGCCTAGAGGGCCAAAAGAATGAAGGGAGATAAGCAGCTGGGGGAGGGCAGGGAGCTCTCTAGAAATTACCAGGACTCTAGGAAGTGAGAGACTTTAAGGATTCAATGGAGGTGACCTTAGCCAATTGCCCAACTTTGGAGAGAGGGAACTGGAAGAGTTCACATGCAATAGATGGACAGGGCCTCCAGGGGAGAGCAGGGTTACTAACTCACAATCAAAATGTCTAACCCAGAATTGTTCTGCCTAAAAGAACTGCACGGACGAAAATGGAGAAGAGGCTTAAGGAAAGGAGGTCCAGTAGCCAGTCCAACTTGGGATCCATCTCATGGGAGGGCACCAAAGCCTGACAGTATTATTGATGCTACAATAGGCTTATAGTTGAGAGCTTGGCATGGCTGTCCTTTGAGAGACCCTACCAGCAGCTGCTGACATACTTATACCCAACCATTGAACTGAAGATGGGGACCTTTATGGTTGAATTAGGGAAAGGATTGAAGAAGCTGAAGGGGAGAACTTACCCAGGCCCCAGTGAACTTCCAGAGACTGAGCCACCAACCAGGAGCATACATGGGCCAGTCCAAGGTCCTTGGCACAAATACAGCAGACATAGGCCTGGTCAGGTCTTAGTGGGAGAAGATACATTTAATCCTTGAGAGATGACCCCCCCCCGAGGAATGGGGAGCCCTGATAGGATAGGTGCACCCTCTTGCAGGCAAGGGGGAGGAGGAATGGGATGGGAAACTGTTGGAGAGGGATCAAGGGGGAGGTCAATGACTGGAATGCAAAAAATAATTAAATAAGTAAACAAACAAACAAATGATAAAGGAGTGAGCACCTGCCAGTCACTTGGGCACAGAAGAAGCCATTTCTGTTCGTGAGAATGAATTGTTTGGTTAAGGAATTCAACAGACAATTCTAAATTAATGATGATTGAGGAAGCCCATTTTTTTTCAAACAGTTAAAAGAAATGTGAAGAAAACATAAAGAATAGTATTAGCAGACTATATATATTAGAATATAAATAAATGGTAGCTGCTTTTAAGATAGGAGATTTGAAGTCTTCTACTTGGATTACTAGGTGACTAAAATATGTAGGAAAATTTCACTATGAGAGTGATTTACCACATCATAAGTCCAAATGTTTTCCTCAATTTTAAATATTACATTGAGAATGCAGCACCTAAGTACAAACATAATATTATTTGTAATAGTAGGTGGATTTTTTTTTAAGCAGAATTGGAGTGCTTGAAGAAAATTTAATAGTAGATTGTAAGTATTGAAGTTAATAGGAAGAGAGCTCCTTGGGAAAACAGTTAGACATATCCAGGTATACATATGAAGTTTTCAAGAAGGAATAGCGAAAGTAAAGTTCTTTTGACATGAAACTATCCAAAAGGAAAGGGTTGGATTTTTATAGTAAGCAAAAACATGTATTGAAGAGACAGACACTGAGGTAAACCATTGGCCATGCTTCATGGCTTTTGCTAGAAGTTTGGTAAATGATAGACCAATCACATCTCCCCTTTCTCCATTAGCATACAGATCCAAGAATAGATTCAAAATGAGCTCCCCGGAAGCCTGCAGCTAGAGCAAATGTTCATCTCACATTCTGTAATTTCAGCATTTCCCAAAGCAAGTTGACCCAATGATCTATATTTGGTTTTGATTTTTATTCCCAGATGTTGAAAACAGCTTCTTTGCTGGCAATGAGTTCTCGGAGATGCATTTTCCCTAAGCTTTAAATAGCATGCTTGGGGGAATTGGTATTACCCAAGACATTAAAAAAAAAAAAAAGATTTAAAAATGAACAGTCCCACTAATAATACCTTTCATGGATATGCCTCCAAAACTGTCTCCTTGGTTGATATTTTAACTATTGTTTATTGTGACATTCCTAAGAGATAACTCTCTTAAGTTGGTACCCATAGGGTTTCAAACAAACAAACAAACAAACAAACAAACAAAAACAGTCCTGAGGCTACATATCTTGTTTCTTGGCACATCACAAGCAAACTTGCATAAGTCTATGTGTGAGACCTTAGAGAGACTTCCTGCCTGACCTCCTGCATAATTTTTTTCTATGACTTTTCAAAGACATATGAATTTTATCTCTGTCTTTCTGGCTTTCATTGAAAACGTTTGTTTTATTGGTTGTGAGATAATTGAATTCTAGACAAAGACTATAATGTGTCATCTAACTCAAACTGGGTAACAAAAGGTGGCTTGTCATAATTTTCCTTTTGTTGTAGTGAAAAAAATTGCAAATAAGTTTGTTCAAGAGCAATTTCCACTTCTGTTTTAAGTTTTTCCATCAAATCATTAAACGTTCTCTGGGTTTTGTCAACAGCCTGGTAAACATCCAGCAAAAGAATCAAAATATGACCATTTATTTAACATTCTTCTCCAACTGCTGATTAGGATAAATAGTTTAGATAAAAGTCCTATCTGATCCAACAATCACAAAAAGAAATCATTTAGCAATTGCTGAAGTTGGTTTGGAATCCATTAGAAATATTTTAAGCAAAAAAATAAATAAATAAAAATGCACATTTGGGCACTTTTTAAACTCTCCAACTCATCTTGCTAAAGGCAGTATCAAAGATCCGTAATCACCAAACAGATTCTTGGAATAAGAGTGGACTTGTGGGCAGCACCTTTCAGAGCAAGCTATAGGGTCAAACCTCAATCACAGGTTTTCATTTTAATTCCCAAAAAATCTGGTATCTAGAAGGCTTTTTTTTTTTAAAGATTTATTTTATTTATTACACTTAAGTACACTGTAGCTATCTTCAGACACTCCAGAAGAGGGAGCCAGATCAGATGGTTGTGAGCCACCATGTGGTTGCTGGGATTTGAACTTATCACCTTCGGAAGAGCAGTCGGGTGCTCTTACCCGCTGAGCCATCTCACCAGCCCCGAGAAGGCTTTTTCAAGGATGGCCTTTCCAGACTTATTCTTCTAGTCTCTTGAGAGTAGAATCTTATAGTTATTACAGATAATCACAAAACAATCGAGGTAGAATATTATATTTAATAGAAGAATTCATCTTTTGCAAGTTCTTAAAAATTATAAGAAAATATCTATTGTAACATCAAATAAAGGAATAATCAAGTGTACCACTGAATATGTAAAATTATTGCAAAATGCTATGGCCTGTTACCCAAAGTTCAACAGGTTAACTGTGGCTCAGTAATCACAATCAACATTTCATCATAAGTCAGATGCTTTATAAAGGTTTAAGATGTCCTCGACAGTTAGTTCCTATGAGCTCTGATATTCTTTTGTTGAGTGCTCCATACAAACTGTAAGATACACTAAATGCACACGCTCTAAATGCCTTCATGTCTTCCCTCAGAAAACTCTTATTCCTTCAAGGCCGAATATGAGACTCTTATTTCTTCTAGAATGACTTCAAATGATACAATCAGATGTTATTTTACTGAAAATCATGATGGACAGGCAAGTAATCTCCGATCCGCCCAATTTAGATTCCAAGCAGAGATTTCCTCAATAATAAGTCAAGAATCCTGAAAAAGAAACCGACGAGGTTTGTTATAAAATTTGAGCCATCAATAAAAACTCTGAACTTTATAAAAAGTAATATCTGCTTCTATAAGTTTGATAATTTTCAGATCCTTATAAAGAGATCAGGGTAGGGATGATATAAATGGCTAAACCTTTTGATAATATATGAGTTAATTGTCTAAAATGTTGATATTTTATTACAGAACTGTTGCATATTCTGTTTCTTTTCTCCTGATGTCCAGTGAAATAAACACTTCAATGAGGCATCAGTAGGTGGGGAGCAGGTTGATGAGCTCATGTTTCAAGATAGACTCAAAGAACTCAGCTACAATTTTATGATCCTATCAGTCACATTAGAAAATGGAAATTGCAGGGCGGTGGTGGTACACGCCTTTAATCCCAGCACTTGGGAGGCAGAGGCAGGCAGATTTCTGAGTTCGAGGCCAGCATGGTCTACAGAGTGAGTTCCAGGACTGCCAGGACTACACAGAGAAACCCTGTCTCACAAAAACAAAAACAAAAACAAAAACAAAAACAAAAACACAAATATATGTATTCATTTCATCTTCTTTACCCTAATACTTTTTTAAATTAATGTGTTGAAGACAGTTTCTCTTATCTTTAAATAATTCTCTATAATTTAAGGATCTTATATTTTATTCTAAGGACATATTTATGTCTGATTTAAGAATTTTTATTTATATGTTTCCAACTTATGAACATCTGTCTATTAATTCACAGAGATCTTTGTGATCATTGATAATCATTCTTAAAAAATTACTATGAAAACCTAAGTTAAAACAATTATTAAGATTTGGCTTTTCAAGATTACATTATTTTTTATTGGTTATTTTATTTATTTATATTTCAAGTGTTGTCCCCCTTCCCAGTCTCCCCTCTGCAAATCCCCTATTCCTTTCCCCCTCCCCCTTGCTCCTCCACCTACTTACCCACTCCCACCTCACTACTCTAGCATTCTTCTACCCCTATGCTGGGGTATCAAGCCTCTATAGGACCAAGGACCCCCATTCCAATTGATTCCAGATAAGGCAATTTTCTGGTACATATGTAGATAGAGCCATGGATGGATATATAGAGATAGAGATAGAGATGATAGATAGAGATAGATAGAGATAGATAGAGATAGAGATGATAGAGATAGAGATAGAGATAGAGATAGATTGTAGATATAGATATAGACAGACACAGACACATTCACATACACATACACATACACATACACATACACATACACATACACATACACATACACATACATATATATATATCCCTTTGGTGGTTTAGTCCCTGGGAGCTTTGAGTGGTCTGATCAGTTGATATTGTTCTTCCTGTGGGTTTGCAGTCCCCTTCAGCTCCATCATACCTTCCCCTAACTCTTCCATTGGGGTCCCCAGGGTCAGTCCAATGGCTAGCTTTGAGTATCTGCATCAGTTTTGGTCAGATGCTGGCAAAGCCTCTCAAGGAACAGCTATAAGTTGCTCCTGTCAAAAAGCTCTTCTTGGCATCAGCAATAGTGTTGGACTTTGATGTCTACAGATGGGATGGATCCTTAGGTGGAGTGGTCTCCATGTGGCTTTTCCTTTAGTATCTCCTCCATTTTTGTCCCTGTGTTTCATTTACATAGTAACAATTCTGGGTTAAAACTTTTGAGATGGGTGTGTGGCTCCATCTCTCAACTGGGAGCTGTGCCTATCTACTGGAGGTATTCTCTACAGGATCTATTTCCCCTTTTTTAGGTATTGGATCCTGGGAACCTCTTACTTCCCTGGTGCCTAGGTCTTTCTAGAGGCTACCCCCAGTTGCTTACCTGCTACTGCTACATATTTCTATTCCTTTTCTGTACCCTCTGTACTTCTCTCCTCTATTTTCCTCTCCACCTTCTTTCTCCCTCCCAGATCCCTCTCCCCATATACCTCCCATGATTATTTTGTTGCCCCATCTAAGTAGGATTGAAGCATCCACATTTTGGTCTTCTTTCTTCTTACAGTTCATGTGGTCTGTGAGTTGCATCGTGATAATTTTCCACTTTTAGGCTAATATCCATTTATCAGTGAGTACATACCATGTGTGTTCCTTTGTGTCTGAGAATCTTGAATGGCCAAAAAGCACCTAAAGAAATATTCAACATCCTTAGTCATCAAGGAAATGCAAATCAAAACGACCCTGAACTCAGGAGACAGCAGATACTGGCAAGGATGTAGAGAAAGAGGAGCACTCCTTAATTACTGATGGGATTGTAAGCTGGTAAAACAACTTTGGAAAACAATCCGGTGATTCCTCAGAAATTTGGAAATAGTTCTGTCTGAAGCCCCAGCTATAGCACTCCTGGGCATATACCCGAAAGATGCTTGAACATATAACAAGAACAAACGCTCCTCTATGTTCATAGCAGCTTTATTTATAATGGCCAGAAGCTGGAAAGAACCCAGATGTCCCTCAGCAGAGGAATAGATACAGAAAATGTGGTACATTTACACAATGGAGTACTACTCAGCTTTTAAAAACAAAGACTTCATGTAAGTTACAGGCAAATCGATAAAACAAGATTAATTTCTGTAATAATAGAGTATATTGATATGGCTCAAGAGCCATATCAAAATATCTAACTTAGTAGAAATAACCATGAAGACCTGGTATCATCTGTAAATACACACTATCTATATTTATTATTTATTTTATTATTTACATAATAAGTTCTTTAATATTGACTAAATTATGGGTATTTAAAGCATTGTATGATGCTAACAATGTCTGTTCTATCTTTTAATTAAATTTATTTGTTCATTTTTCCTTTTTAAACTATTTCTTTTCATTTCTCTAAATATATGTTTTTTAAGGATTTCACACATAAATACCATATTAACATATTTACCCTCCCCTTTCCAGCTCCTCCTATGCAAATTCGTCTCAAAATCAAGATATTTTCTAATTTAATTAATGTTGTGTTTATGTACCTGTGGAGTCCATTTGAATTTCCTTGTATGTGTATGTGTTTGTATTTACAGTTGACCTATTGGAATTAGTCTATCATGAGTTCATCACTAAAGATGACAGAGTCTATCTCTCTCAGTAGTCATTGATAAGCAATTGCCAGAGTTTTTGTCATATTTCATAAAAGAAATGTAACTTTTTCAAATGTATTTTAAAAATTCTTCTGTAGTTGGAGAGTTGGTTGTCAAAAACAACCTTTCTGCTCTTCCAGATGACTTGAGTTAGGTTCCCTTAACCCATGTTAGGTGGTTCCCAACTGTTCTAGTTCTTGGGAACCTGGTGCCCTTTTATATCCTCCAGAGGTACTTGCATATACATGGCAGATGCATATGTGCCCATCTGTGCATGCACACACACATAATAAATAAATAAAACACAAAAGTATACCTTTAACATGACATCTAAATTTTATCTTATGTCTACGATTCTCTGCTTTCAGTGTTTGTTAGTGGTGTCATTTGCTTGCTTTCCTGTTTTATATACTTTTTCTCTCTTGTCATTTCCAACTTTGAATGTTTTCTTTCCAGATATCCTTTGGCACTGGGGAAGTTTGCATATGTTTTAAGGAATGATGTAGATACTTTTTTAGCTACTAAATGTATTTACAAAAAAATATTTACTCGGTGTTTCTTAATTAAGGTAACCACATCTAAATTTTTTCATTGTATTAATACCAGCCAGTTATGAATGCATAGTCAAACCTCTCTGGGTAATGTTCTTTTGACCAATGTTTGGTAATTTCAGTAGTACAATTTTAAGATATAGTCTAGATGAAGTCCAATGATATCCTCATATATACACCATCCATATCCAAAACTGCTTTGCCATGACTGAAGTCATCTGTCCATTTTTATTAAAATTGTTTTATCCACTGCTACTAAATATTAGTGCCAATATGAACAAAAACCTATGCTATGCTATTTCTTTTTTAAACTAATAACTCCATTATATTCACTTCACTTTGTTTTCTTTTGAAATGTGGATTTCCTTAATAAATTTACATTACATGTGCAATAATAAAAATACTTTAAACAAATTGTTTGATAATCTCTAAAGGTAGGCTTAATTCCTTCTTTACATGTTTTCTAGAGCACAGTTGTTGTAATGTCAGTCATTTCCAAACTTAAAATGTCTGTACTCTTGTTTGTGGTATCTGTTAGGTGTTTCACTGTGTTGAGATGAAGCTGAATATCTCCTTGCCAGCCACCAGCTGTCAGAAACTCCTTGAATTGCACAATGAATTCAAGCATAGTACTTTGTATGAGAAGCACATAGTCACCAAAATTCTAATGATGCTCTGAGTGAAGAGTGGAGGGTGATGTGGTTTGATTCCTCAATGGGAGTGCCAAATAAGCCTTTCTCATGAAGCAAGGAGACTTCATCTACATCAGAGTGTGCCTGCTGTTTAACAAGGGGAATTTTTGTTATAGAACAAAGAGAACCAGAAAGAGGAATGCAAATCTGTTCACAGATGCATTACAGATGTCAATCTGGTGGTTATCAACTTGGTTATTGGAAAAACAAGAAAAGAAGAACGTTTCAAAACTGAGGGATTATATATATATATATATATATATATATATATATATATATATATATATATATATATATATATATGAATGACTGTGCTTTAACAAGTGGGACCTATAAAAGCTATCAGAATCCAAAAACCTGTCAATCTTTCCAAACAAGATGATGTCCACTGATATGTTATGGAAAAATCATTAAATGAAAATGATAAGAAACCCAGGGCCACAGTATCCAAGATTCAGCATCTTGTTATTCCATGTATCCTACAACACAACAGAAATATTAGTCATAAGAAGCAATGTGATAAGAAATCAAAGAGATGGCTGAAAAATATTTTAAACTTGTAAACAAGAAAATAAAGCCAAAAGGTGGCAAGATCAGATTGTCAGGAAACATAGTTTATATTGACTGAGACCATCAAATTTAAGTATAAGTCCAAGCAAAAGTTAGTCTTTCTAGTAACAAATTGGTGTCCTAGCCCCTAGTCCCATCCTCAAATTTATGTGACACAATGAAAGCAATGCTAAGAAGACAGGTCATAGCACTAAGTGCCTAGATTAAAAGCATTAGAGAGATCTCATACTAGCAACTTATCAGCATCCCTGAAAGCTCTAGGGAAAAATAAGTAAGCACACATATGAGGGACAGATGGCAAGAAATAATCAGAGGTCTGAAATCAATAAAATAGAAACAAAGAGAACAAGAATCAATGAAATGAAGAGTTGTTCATTGACAAAACCAACAAGATAGACAAATTGTTATCCAAACTAGCTAAATGGCAGAGAGACAATGTCCAAATTAACAAGATTAGAAAGAAACAGGATAACACACAAAAATACCAAAGAATACCATAGAATCTTAAGGACAGACTTTAAAAACTTCTACTCTATTTAATTGGAAAATGTAGAAGAAATGGATAATTTTCTCAATATGTAATGCTTATCAACCTTAAATCAACATCAGATAAAGAATTTCACTAGACCTATAAACCTTAGTGAGATGGAAGCAATCAATAAAAATTTTAACTTTGTCAGGCAGAGATGCCACACACCTTTAATCCCACCACTTGGGAGGCAGAGTTAAGCAGATTACTTCATTCGAGGCCAGCCTGGTCTACAGAGTGGGTTGCAGGATAGCCAGGGCTACACAGAGAAACCCTGTCTCAAAAAAACAAAAAAAAAAAAAAAACAAAACAAAACAAAACAACAACAACAACAGCAACAAAAACCCTCAACCTAGAGACAGACTTAACACAGAAATCTACCAGACTTCAAAGAAGAATTTGTTCCACAAAATACAAGCAGAAGTATCATTGCCCAATTGATTTAATGAGGCCTCAGTTACCCTGATACCAGAAACATATAAAGACTCAGCAAAGAAAGAGAATTAAGAACAAGGATGAAGAAAATGCTCAAGCAAATATTTGCAAATTAAATTCAAGAACACTCAATAGGATCATTTACCAGTCTCAAGTAAGCTTCATCCCAGAGATGCAAGGATCTTGTCTAGTATATGAAAATCAGTAAGTTTAATTTTATAAATAAATTGATAGAAAAAAGTAACATGATTGTCTCATTAAATGCCAAAAGCCTTTGACAAAATACAGCCTTTTGTGGTAAAAGTTCTGGAGAAAGGACATACCTAAACATAATAAAGGCAATTTATAACAAGCTGATAGCCAATATCAAATAAATCGAGAGAAACTCAGAGCGATTGTATTAAAGTCAGGAACAAGACAGGGCTGTCTACTTTCTCCATAATACTTAATATAGTACTTGAATCTTTAGCTAGACCAATAAGAAAACTGAAGGAGATCAAGGGGAATTGGAAAGTAAGAAGACAAAGTATCATTAATTGCTGATGATAAGATAGAATATATGTAATGCATGAGGAAATCCATACAGCTGCAGAACATCTTCAACAAATTGGTCAGATAGAATAGTAACTAAAACAAGATAAAACCATAGCCGTCCTCTACACAAATGACAAATGGTCTGAGGAAGAAATCAGAGAAACAACACCCTTCACAATAGCCTCAAATCATATAAAATATTCGGGGTAAGAGAAACTCAGGATAGCTAAAATAATCCTGAATAGTGAAAGAGTTTCTGGAGGTATTACCACCTCTGATTTCAAGTTGTACTACAGTGGTATAGTAATAAAAACCACATGGTATTAGCATAAAGACAGACATGTTGATCAAAAGAATCAAATTGAAGACTCAAACATAAATTCATACACTTATGGATACCTGACTTATGATAAAGGTGCCAGAAATACACAGTGGAAAAAAAAAACCAAAGCATATTCAAAAATTGAGGCTAATCAAACTGAATGTCTTTATGTAGAAGAATGCAAATAGGACCATATTTATGAACCCGCCACAAACTCAAGTCCAAGTCTATCAAAGGTCTTAATGTAAAAGTATATGTACTGAACATGATGGCAGAGATAGTGGGGAACATACCTGAACACACTGACACAGGAACAAAACCTTTCTGAACAGAACACCAATAGCACAGACACTAAGATTAACAATTAATAAATGGGCTCTTGTGAAACTAGAAAGCTTCTCTAAGGAAAATAACACTGTCATTTGGACAAAAAGGAAGCCTAAATATTGGAAAAACATTTTTACCAATCCCATATCAAATAGAAGTCTAATATGAAAAATATATAAATACCTCAAGCAACCATATATTTTAAAATGCAATTAAAAATGGGGTACAAAATATATGAAATTCCTAGGCAAATGGATGGATCTGGAGGCCATCATCCTGAGTGAAATAACCCATTCACAAAAGAACTCACATAACATGTACTCACTGATATGTGGATATTAGCCCAGAAACCTAGACTACCCAAGATACAATTTACTAAACACATGATACTCAAGAAGAAGGAAGATCAAAATGTGGGCACGTCACNGTTGGCCATCAGTGGGAAGAGAGGCCCCTTGGTTATGCAGACTTTATTTGCCCCAATACAGGGGAACACCGGGGCCAGGGGGTGGGAGCGGGTGGGTAGGGTAGCAGGGCCGGGAGGGGGGAGGATATAGGGAACTTTCTGGATAACACTTGAAATGTAAATGAAGAAAATATCTAATAAAAGTTGAAAAAAAAATGGGGTACAGATCTAAGCAGAAAATTCTCTTTTTTTTTCAACATTTATTAGATAATTTCTTCATTTACATTTCAAGTGTTATCCAGAAAGTTCCCTATACCCTCCTCCCTCTTGGCCTTCCTCCCCTACCCACCCGCTCCCACATCTTGGCCCTGGCATTCCCCTGTACTGGGGCATATAAAGTCTGTATGACCAAGGGGCCTCTCTTCCCAATGATGGCCAACTAGGCCATCCTCTTCTATATATGCAGCTAGAGACATGAGCTCAGGGGGAACTAGTTAGTTCATGTTATTCTTCCACCTATAGGGTTGAAGACCCCTTCAGCTCCTTGGGTACTTTCTCTAGCTCCTTCCTTGGGAACCCTGTGTTCCATCTAATACCTGACTGTGAGCTTCCACCTCCATGTTTGCCCGGCATTGGTACAGTCTCCCACGAGACAGCTATATCCGGGCCCTTTCAGCACTATCTTGCTGGCATATGCTATAGTGTCTATGTTTGGTGGCTGATTGTGTGATGGATCCCTGGCAGCCGCAGTCATTGGGTCCATCCTTTGGATTCAGCTTCACACATGATCTCTGTAACTCTTTCAATGTGTGCTTTGTTCTTAATTCTAAGAAGGGGTGACGTGTCCACATTTTGATCTTCGTTCTTCTTGAGTTTCATGTGTTTAGTAAATTGTATCTTAGGTAGTCTAGGTTTCTGGGCTAATATCCACATATCAGTGAGTACATGTTATGTGAGTTCTTTTGTGATTGGGATACTTCACTCAGGATGATGGCCTCCAGATCCATCCATTTGCCTAGGAATTTCATATATTTGTTGTTTTTAATAGCTGAGTTGTACTCCATTGTGTAAATATACCAAATTTTTTGTATCCATTCCTCTGTTGAGGGACATCTGGGTTCTTTCCAGTTTCTGGCTATTATGAATAAGGCTGCTATGAACATAGTGGAACATGTGTCCTTATTACCAGATGGAATATCTTCTGGATATATGCCCAGTAGGGGTAATGCAGGATCTTCCGGTAGTACTATGTCCAATTTTCTGAGGAATCGCCAGACTGATTTCCAGAGTGGTTGAACCAGCTTGCATTCCCACCAACAATGGAGGAGTGTTCACCTTTCTCCACATCCACGCCAGCATCTGTTGTCACCTGATTTTTTTGATCTTAGCCATTCTTACTGGTGTGAGGTGGAATCTCAGGGTTGTTTTGATCTGCATTTCCCTGATGATTAAGGATGTTGAACATTTTTTCAAGTGCTTCTCAGCCATTCAGTATTCCTCAGTTGAGAATTCTTTGTTTAACTCTGTGCCCCACTTTTAAATGGGGATATTTGATTTTCTGGTGTCCACCTTCTTGAGTTCTTTATATATATTGGATATCAGTCCCCTATCTGATTTAGGATTCATAAAGATCCTTTCCCAATCCGTTGGTGGCCCTTTTGTCTTGTTGACAATATCTTTTGTCTTACAGAAGCTTTGCAACTTTATGAGGTCCCATTTGTCAATTCTTGATCTTACAGCACAAGCCTTTGCTGTTTTGTTCAGGAATTTTTCCCCAGTGCCCATATCTTCGAGGCTTTTCCCCACTTTCTCCTCTATAAGTTTCAGTGTCTCTGGTTTTATGTGGAGGTCCTTCAACCACTTAGACTTGACCTTAGTACAGGGAGTGTGGATCTGAATGTAATTTGTCAAATTGAGCATCAGACTTTTTATACAGAGGAAAATAGGGAAGTTAGGTGACTGACCGCCAAGATACAAAGGTTACTGGATTCTTACACAAAACAGAGGAATGCAAACACAGAAGGACTGGCAGGAACCAACTGGGATAAAATTCAATGTTAACAACTGGGATCGAAAAACAACTCCAGCTAAGGTCAGCTTAAACTTAGAAGCCAGGGGCTAGGGCTTCATGCCTTAGCCATAGTCCACCTTCCCCCTAGGCCATTGTAAATACTTGTATATGGGTGTTACTCCACTAGCTATAGTTCTAAGTATCTACTCTAGCTCCTTTTTAGATCACAAACTTCCTTCTTCCTAGATAATGGTGAATTCCTATGTGGGGCCCAAGTTTGGATCAAGGACTGCCTAGAATCTAACTCAGCTATATGTCAAAATATCAATCCTTAGGAGTACTTGTAATGAAGCAATATTAAGGGAAAGCACACAGATCCGTTTTCCAACTAAAGCAAGGACATTGGAGCATTCATTCATTATACAGGATGCCACGGTTCCGGGAGACTAAGTTTCTGTGAACTTTTCGCCTTGGGACAGCACCCAAGTTGTGGGGTCCTGTTGCATTTGTCACTACTGGAGTGGATGTAACAACTAGTTATGGAATGGCAGCAACAACAATTTCAAATTCAGAGGTATATTTTTCACCTTGCATTGGTAATGGAAAACTGTTTCTTTATTTGGATACGTAAGAGTTTTCAGAATGCTGTTTTGAAACTAAATGAATCATTTTCCACAGAACTCTAATATTAAGAATGAAAAACAAATCTAAGCTTCATCCTAGTAGTCTTTCCAGGACAGGAAATCAGGAGAGATGATATTTTCTACTTCTATTCATTTGCCTAAGAATTTCATGAATTCATTGTTTTTAATAGCTGAGTAGAACTCCATTGTGTAAATATACCACCTTTTCTAAATCCATTCCTCTTTTTAAGGACATCTGGGTTCTTTCCAGCTTCTGATATTATAAATAAAGTTACTATGAACATAGTGGAGCATGAACATAGTATCCTTATTGCATGTTGGAGCATCTTCTGGGTATATGCCCAGGAGTGGTATAGCTGGGTCCTCAGGTAATACTATGTCCAATTTTCTGAGGAACCACCAAACTGATTTCCAGAGGGGTTGTACCAGCTTGCATTCCTACTGGCAATGGAGGAGTGTTTCTCTTTCTCCATATCCTTGCCAACATCTGCTGTCACCTGAGTTTTTTTATTTTAGCCATTCTTACTGGTGTAAAGTGGAATCTCAGGGGTGTTTTGATTTGCATTTCCCTGATGACTAAGAGAGTTGAACATTTTTAAGTGCTTCTCAGCCATTCAATATTCCTCAGTTCAACATTCATCCTTAGTGAGGTAACCCAAGTGTAAAAGAAAACACATGGTATGCACTCACTGATAAGTGGATACTAGCTCAAAAGCTCCAAATAACCAGGATCCATTTCACAGACCACATGAAACCCAAAAAGAAGGAAGACCAAACAAAGTGTGGGTGCTTAGGTCCTTCTTAGAAGGAGAACAAAATACTCACAGGAGCAAATATGGAGATAAAGTGTAGACCAGAGACTGAAGGAAAGGCCACCCAGAGACTGTTGCACCTCGGGATTCATCCCATATACAGTTACCAAACCCAGACACTATGGTGGATGCCAAGCAGTGCATGCTGTAAGGAGCCTGATATGGCTGTCTCCTGAGAGGCTCTGCCAGAGCCTTACAAACACAGAGGCAGATGTTAGCAGCCACCCATTGTACTTAGCATGGGGTCCCTAATGGAGGAGTTAGAGAAGAGACTGAAGGAGTTGAAGGGGTTTGCAACCCCATAGGAAGAACAACATCAACCAACCAGAACCCCCCCCACCAGAACTCCGAGGGACTAAGCCATCAACAAAGAAGTACATATGGCTCTAGCTGCATATGTAGCAGAGGATGGCCTTGTCATGCATCAATGAAAGGAGAAGTCCTTGGTCCTATGAAGGCTTCATAGATGCCCCAGTATAGGGAATTGAGGGCAGTGAGGTGAGTGGGGGTTGGGTGGGTGGAGGAACACCCTCATAGAAGCAGGAGGAGGGAGGATTGGATAGGGTCTTTCTGGGAGGAAGGGAAACCAGGAAAGGGGATAGCATTTGAAATGTAAATAAAGAAAATACCCAATAAAAAAATGAAAAAAAAAATCAGGAGAGATACACATTTTTGGGTTCCTGAGCAGCATAAATCTCAAATAACATTTCTACTCCATTTTAGATCAGGAGAGTTTATGAGCTCCAGTTTGATTGAGTAATAATAAAACTTAACCACAGAATGAATAATAAAGCACTATGTTTAAGAATAAGCCATCGCACTCTTCCTTATTACATGATCCCAGATAATTAGCCATGTGGGGTTACTATGGCTGTATAGAGCCATTCTGTGTGGTTTGTTTCTTACCAGTTAGTTTCCTAGTTCTATGCTGTTGAGACACTAACCCATTGGCCATTTCCAAATTCACACGAGGTTCTCCACATTTTGTTCAAGCTTTGCTCTTTGTCTAAAAATCACTACAATCCTCCTCTGATCATTCTTCCATCATATTTGTTCTTGTATTTTAAAGTTATTTTTAAAATAAAACACCTTAATGGTTGTTTTAAAAGGAAAGAAAAAGAATAAAAAATAAATTATCAGACTTGAAGTTTCTGAAACAAATAAATAAGTAAGTAAATAGTGTTCTGATTGTCTCTAATCTACTGCTCTATGTGGCTATCTTTGCTAGAAAAGTGTTAGGTGGTATCCTGTATAAAGACTGTGTATCTGATATCAGCGTCCTCTCTCTCAGAAGTACACTTGATCTGCTCACATAATTTTGTCACTTATTAAAAATGTAACTCCATTGATTTCTAGAAATTAAAATGTCTGTGGGATAAAATTAAACATTGCAATATATAATAAAAAATGTGGTGAGGGAGCCAACTTGGGTCCCAGATCCCTCAGAGACCAGTCTGCTCAAGTCAGCTCAAGGACTGCAAAGGGTGAGTGAGTGAACTGCAGAAGCCACACAGCTGCTGGGACAGGCAGAAGCAGCACAGCTTCTGGGACAGACCCAGTTTCAGGCTCCAGACATCTGGGCACCTTCCCTGCCAGAGGAGAAGTTTCCACCTGGGAGGGTTCAGCCTTCCAGAGCACATGAGGGAGCCATCTTGGGTCCCAGGTACCTCAGAGACCAGTCTGCGCAGGTGAGAGTGTGGACTACAGAAGCGACCCAGCTTCTGGGACAGGCAGAAGTGACACCCTTTCTGGGACAGACCCTGTTTTGGGCTCCAGACATCTGGGCACCTTCTCAGCCTGAGGAGAGGTGTCCACCCTGGAGGGCTCTGTCTGCAGGAGCAGGTGAGGGAGCCATCTTGGGTCCCGAGTCTTTCAGAGACCAGTCTGTGCAGGTGAGCACACAGGCTGCAGAGGCAACAAACACACCTTCTGGGATAGGCCCTGTGTCTTAGTCAGGGTATCTATTCCTGCACAAACATCAAAAGCAGTTGGGGAGGAAAGGGTTTATTCGGCTTATACTTCCATACAGCTGTTCATCACCAAGGAAGTCAGGACTGGAACTCAGGCAGGTCAGGAAGCAGGAGCTGATGCAGAGGCCATGGAGGGATGTTCTTTACTGGCTTGCTTCCCCTAGCTTGCTCAGCTTGCTCTCTTATAGAACCCAAGACTGCCAGCCCAGAGATGGTCCCACCCACAAAGGGCCCTTGATCACTAATTGAGAAAATGCCTCACAGCTAGATCTCATGGAGGCATTTCCCCAACTGAAGCTCCTTTCTCTGTGATAACTCCAGCTGTGTCAAGTTGACACAAACCTAGCCAGTACACCCTGTATGGGGCCTTTATCTTTAGCCAGGAGACAGGTCTGAACACCAGACCTCTGTGCACCTTCCCTGCAAGAGGACAGCTTATAATAGCCAGAAGCTGGAAAGAATCCAGATGTCCCTCAACAGAGAAATGGATACAGAAAATGTGGTACATTTACATTTTAATAGTACTACTCTGCTATTAAAACAATGAATTTATGAAATTCTTAGGCAAATGGATGTATCTGGAGGCTTTCATTCTTAGTGAGATAACCCAATCACAAAGGAAGTCACTAGATATGCACCTACTGATAAGCAGATATTAGAACAGAATCTTAGAATACCTAAGATACAATTGCCAAAACACATGAAACTCAAGAAGGAAGACCTAAGTGTGGATACTTCATTCTTCCTTAGAATAGAGAACAAAATACCCATGAGTTACAGAGCCAAAGTTTGGAGCTAAAATGAAAGGATGGACTATCCAGAGACTACCCCACATAATCAGCCTGCAAGCCCAGACACTATTGCATATGCCAGCAAGACTTTGCTGAAGGGACCCTGATATAGCTGGCTCATATGAGGCTATGCCAGTGCCTGACAAATATAGAAGTTGATGCTCACAGTCATCTATAGGATGGAACACAGGGCCCACAATGGATAATCTAGAGAAAGTACCCAAGGAGCTGAAGGGGTCTGCAACCCTCTAAGAGGAACAACAATATGAACTAACCAGAACCCCCAGAGCATGTGTCTCTAGCTGCATATGTAGCAGAAGATGACCTAGTCAGCCATCATCGGGAAGAGAGGCCCCTTGGTATTGCAAATTTTATATGTCCCAATCCAGGGGAACTCCAGGGCCAAGAAGTGGGAGTGAGTGGGTAGGGGAACAGGGCGGAGGAGGAGGGTATAGGGAACTTTTGGGATAGCATTTGAAATGTAAATGTAGAAAATATCTAATTAAGAAATAAAAAAAGAAAAGAAAAGGAAAAAAAGAATAAACATAGAAACAACACCTTCAAAAAAAAAAAAACCTTATGACTTGGAAATGTTTTCAGTTTCAGATTACAAATCTCCATACATTATTTGTTTTTGCTGTTGATCTTTTTTTCTCACAATGCTATCCATCACTATCGCTGCGTATATTCCTCACACTATGTAACTGGCATGGGATACTGGCAAGCACAAGAGTTCACTTTTCGTTCATTATTTTATTATCATTATAAGACTTCTGTTCTGTTGAGCTATCTAAAATCATCTCACATAACACATTCTCTCATATTTTCATGTTTCTGATTATATTTACTTATTTGTCCTTCATTGAGTGGGAAATGTCACATGTCTTTGATTTAGATAGCACCATATGAACTGGAAGGTAACACTTTGAGCTTTTGTATTTCACTCAAGAGTCTTACTGAATATAGGAACAGAAATTATGAAACAACCTAAAAATTCGTTTTACAGGAGAAAATTATTTTTGAATCTTCTTCATTATCTTCTTTCTAGGAAGGCAAGATAATAATTGCTTCTTCATGGAGGCTGATGAAGTGAACAGAATTCTGTGGCCCAGACAATGCCTATTGTTCTACTGGTCAGAATTCTATTCCTAGTTTAGCTCATGTTTGTACAAATATAGGAATAATAATATCCAAGAATGATGCCACAAAAGACTGTATTTTCAATAAATACTTTAAATATCTATAGATAAATTCTCTAGTAAAGTACAAAATAATCCAACTTACTGGATTTGCTTCTAATTCTTTAGATATGTTATTCATGCATTGCAACCAATGAAGTGGGTTTGCAATAAGAGTTTTTCTATGTAGCCCAAGCTAGACTTCAGCTACAGATTCTCCTGCCTTGGTCTCCTAATGCAGGGATGCTAAGCATATGTCAGCGTGTCAAGCCTTGTTCCCTAGTCCTATTCCTCTAGGTTTATGAGAATTGAGATCTCATGACTTATGTCTACCCTCCCTTGTAGAGAAATTGCCAGATAGTACTGAAGCTGGTTGGAAGCTAGAGCCTCTTAATTTTCTTGACATGTGGAAAATTAATAGGAAAGATTAGAAAAAGTAAAATGTTTAGTGCAGATAATATCAAAATTCTGTTTGCTAAGGTTTTCCAGGAGTATTATTTGGAATGTCTTTGGTATTTTTCATGAACTCTCCTTTTAACATTTAATGATCCCCTTTGAGACATTTGTTATACAATTTGATTTTTGAAATCCAGTGCTGTATGATGCAGCTGAGTTTCCAATCATATGGAAGTGAAATGCTAGTCTTGCAGATTCTATTTTTTTATTTTATTAGATATTTTCTTAATTTATATTTCAAATGCTATCCCCAAAGTTCCCTACACCCTCCCCATGCCCTGCTCCCCTACCCAACCACCCCCACTTCTTGGCCCTGGTGTTCCCCTGTATTAGGGCATATAAAGTTTGCAATACCAAGGGGCCACTCTTCCCAATGATGGCCGACTAGGCCCAGACACTATTGCATATGACAGCAAGAGTTTGCTGAAGGGACCCTAATATAACTGTCTCGTATGGGGCTATGCCAGTGCCTGGCAAATACAGAAGTGGATGCTCACAGTCATCTATATGATGGAACACAGGGCCCCCAATGGAGAAGCTAGAGAAAGTACCCTAGGAGCTGAAGGGTCTGCAACCCGATAAGAGGAACAACAATATGAACTAACCAGACCCCCCCAGAGCTTGTGTTTCTGGCTGCCTGCAGTCTTAAATGAAAACAAAACAGAACAAACCAACAACAAAACCATCTCAATTTCTGTAATATGTTTCTATTAACATCTCTTTAGAAACAACTTGAAATTGTTATATGTGATTTATAGGTAATGGCTAGGGTCATTTCCAAAGTATGTATGTGGATCTTACTCCCAGTTCTCTATCAGAGCTTGACAACAGTTATAAAGACAGCTCCCAGCCTGAGACTTTGGAAGTGGGTGGCATGAACAGGAATAAATATGTGAGGTTTTTTCCCTGGTTGGATAGATGTTTCTCCTATTTTTGCCAAGGCCATGTTGTGGGTATGAAAGATGAACTCCCTGTTCCTGGGACTGTGACAGGCACCAGGAAGCAGGAGAAACATGTGTGAGCCAATACTTAGCAAACCAGACCAACTCTTGGAAGAAAGCCTCAGGATTTGGAATTAATCCTGCGTATAAAAATTATCCTTCTGGGGGTTTATATCAAGTCATTTGAATATCCTGAACCTGAGGCTTGGAGATACATAGTGTAAAATGCTAGTCACATAGCCTTGAGTGCTCATTTGGATTAAGCCTTGCGATGTTGTCATAAAGCCAATAATAAAATCACACAGGACGTGCTGCTTGCTTCCTTAATGCAAAGGGAAGTGCCACAGCCTCCTGTTGTGAGACTATTCCTAAATCTTACCTTATTGTAATGGAATGTGTCTTTGCAAATGCTGAACAAAAATACATGGGTGCATGGGATATGCAAGTAGGGAGGGTGTAGCTAACCTCTGACCTGTTCAACATTAAGAATATAGAAGATGCTCTTTTTTATCTCTCTCTTCTCTCTCCCCTCTGTCTCTCTTTTTCCTCTTCTCTACCCCCCCTCTCAATAAACCTCTTCCACATGGAAAAAAAAAGAATATAGAAGATACTGAATAAATAATAAATAATAGTGTCCTCCCTTTACAAAATGTGTTGATCTGCCCATCTTCTAAAAAAATAATTGTAAGATGGAGACGGACTACATCCCCTTGAGTATAAGACCCATGTGGGCCCTCCACATCAGTTGATTTCTCCAACTGTACTCACTTTCCCGGAACTATAGGACAGACTGCTCTCCTGTTTATAACTGATTCTTAGAGAGAGACACATGGCTTAATGTACATATGTCTCTCTCCTGTGGCATCCAAAGTACAGTTTAAGAATGTGGCCTCTGATGTTAACGTCTGTCATCTACCACTGTATAATCTTATAAATAACTTTGAAAAAGTTTGTGCCGGAAGAGTATAAAAAAAAACTTTTAAAACTTTGAAAACTTTTAATTATCTTCTCATAAATGATAAATATCTTAAAGGAAATGTCTAACTTCATTTAAGCATTACATAAACTATATATATCAAGACATCATGTGATACCTTGTTAACACTCACAAGTTTATGCTCTTATTTATTATTAAACAACAAATCTAATTGAAATGAAAGAAATTTTAAAAAGTGACAAAAGAGTAGTCTATTTAAACCTAATGTATTCACTTAGGTGAATGTGTAACTGTATTAACTCAGGATTTTGTTAATGTTATCAGTATCCCTATGTGTGGGTATTTTATGAACTCATACCAATGTCTCTGCCATCTCCTATAAGTATGAAATGTTATGTAGAAACAACATTTGTTGTAATAAAAAATGAGCCTGTGTTCCAGTTTCTTCAGTTTCCTTTCAAATACTCAAATTAACATGCAGACAGCTTTTAGTCCTTAGTAAATGTGAATCTGCACCAAGTGTTAGCTGTTAGATACTTGAGAAGATGTGTGGAAAGGGAAAGGATTGTGAGAAAGAAGAAAACTCATTTGTTAAGCCCCTTTTCAAGCTCTACAAAGAACCAGCATTTATTCAAAAGCCCTTGCCTACACACCCACACACAAACACACATACACACACACACACACACACACACATATACACACGGGGCAGGGTGGGGGGAGGAATAGAGAAAGGGAGGAAGGGAGGAAGAGAGGAAGGGAGGGAGAGAGAGAACCTGTGTGACAAAGGGCTTAACATATAATGTTGCTAGGATTAGTAAGAAAGTTGATCTGCTTCTCTCTCTATCCTGAGCACAGTTAAAAGGCTTAGGTAAGTCAAGAAGGAGACATTCAAGGAGTCCGAGACAAAAGACCACCTATGAGTATTCTTCTTCAATTCAGTCTGATCTTGCTTGTGTGAACTAGCAAATACATGGCGAACTAAGAGCTTTGCTCTCTGAAATTAAGTCAAGAGTTTCAGTCACAAAAATTTCTCACTCCTTGATAATTGCCTCAATTAATTTCATTTATTTATTTATTTTGCATAGGACAAAGGCCAAAAGCATGTGTGAAAAGATAGGACATACATTAGGAAGTGAAAGCAGGTCCTGATAAAATAATTGATGCCTGAAATGATGATGTGGGGATCATCTTAGAAAGATTCCTGCTCAGATGACCTCTTGCATGTGTCTAGAGGAAATGTCCCTTGTCATTTCCTTAACATAATATTCATTTCATTTTGAAATGTAATATTGGATCACAAAACAATACAATCATTATGATTGCCTATAACTAAAACTACATATTGAGTCTTTCTAAAGTTAAATAAGCATGCAATTTTCCCAGAAGAATCCTATTAAAAGGCACATTATGATGCTCTAAAGCCTGATGCTCTAAATTCCAAACAAGCTCAGAGACTGTTGAACCATCTTGTTGACTAAGAATATCATGGTTTCACTTGACATAATTCGATGTCATCTACTGTTTTTAATTTCTGTGAACCAGCAAGCTCGTATGTTTTAAAATTCAAACTTTGGATCTGGAGAGGTTGCTCAGTGATAAAGTACTGACAGCTCTTCTGGAGGACCAAGATTCAACTCATTGCACCAGTGTGGAAAATTACAACTGTTTCTTAAGGTCAGCCCCAGTGTAACCATATCCCTGAGCACTAGGCACTAGGTCTGCATGTGGCTTATAGACATACATGCAAATAAAACACATATATACATATAATAAATTAGTTACAATTCCAAATTACACGTCTTCCCTAGTTTTAACAGAGAAGAAAAAACACCAAGGAATATTCTTTAAAATTTCAAGTTCTACTTAGCAGATTTTGGTGGCATTATCCTGATACAGATTTTAGGATCAGTATACTTTGACCCTGGCATGAAAATTTCTATCAAAAGGAGATGAAGTTAATGCTTTCCATTCTCACTTATCCATCACCTGTTTTCCTGATATCATCTAAAGGGCTATGAGATGACATAGAACAATTAGTAAGGACTCTGGCCTGTAGGACTCTGAGGATACATATATTTGTTCTTTGTTATTAGAAATCAGTGGTACATATATAAAGATTAGCAGAGTTCATGTTAAGTATGAAAGGAAATCTTTAGCAGTCTGGGCTCTCTGTTGGTAATCTAACCTTGCTTAGATATTTGCATAAGCATTAGACCTCCCTGTTGTATAACCAAAACCAATTCTATCAAATCAACTGTCTCTAAACGCAACTATATGGAGACTGTAGATGACAGAGACTCTGCCTAGTTAAGTGTATTAATACCAGATCATTTTTACAGAGGTGTATCCTAGTAACATGGTGACCTTAAGATATTTAAATTGAGTTCTTGTTTATCCTGACAGACCATTAGAAAAGAGGACAAAAGGAAAAAAAAAAGAAAAGAAAAAAACCTACAAAGATGCTCCAAACAGTAGGAATGAGGCCTGGCCTTCCCTGAGAAAGCTTTGTGAGGAAGGAAACATGCCTCTGTGCTAAGCACAGGACCCTGAATACAATCAGGACCAGCTGCTGGCTGAATTCTCCTTCACTCCACCCTTGGAATCTGGCCAGACCCAGGCTTCAAAGTACATGGAAGTGAAAGTTCATGTCAGCTTTATCAACAAACATGAGTGTGGCCAAGTAATGCTGAATTACTCTTATGTAAACAAGGTTTATCTGTTATTTCCCTTTGAAAATAACTATTGTGTTTTTTGAATAAGCCAATAAAATATTGTTACTATTAGGGGTTCCTATTCTTTTTTTTTCATTCAAATTCTTCTTTGAGAGTCTGCTTTTGAAAAGCCCTGAGATTTGAAAAGGTCTAGCTCAGTGCCTCTCACCCTCCCTAATGCTGAGACCCTTCAGTGCAGTTCCTCCTGTTGTGGTGGCTCTCAACCAACCCTAAAATTATTTTTGTTGCTATTTCATAACTGATTTTGCTACTGTTGTGAATTATAATGTAAGTATCTATGTTTCTTTTACTCTTAGGTGATTTCCATGTAAGGGTCATTTGGCCCCCGAAGGGGTCTCAACCCACATGCCAAGAGCCACTACTGATCTAGTGTTTTGTCTATGAAGGAGAGCACAAAAGCAAAGAAGTCTATTCTTCATTGTTGAATATTCATGAACAGCAGTGCAAGGCTGTTCTCCCTCTTCAAACTTCAGTTTCCACAGACGTAAAAGTACCTGAAAGACACTGCCTAGAACATAATGAGCACTGAGAAAAAGACATCAACATTGTTAAAGTTTTCTCCGTCACTGGGCATATATGTGTGATGCTCCATCAATTGGAATTAAGCTACCATGTTCTCAGTCATGTATGACAGCATTGTGAGAACTGTGCTACACTGAAAAAGAAGAGTGCCATTCACACAGAGAATTCTGTACATGCAGGAAACACAAGACATGCATACTGTAAGCGTCTACTCACACACAATGCAACTCATAGTATGTGACTAGGAATACACAAAATTGTGTTTTCAGGTTGCTTAGAGTCTATAAACCAGGTTTCCAAACTATCTTCCATGGAGCCTGGATACTTCCTCAGAGGTTAGGGCTTAGGGGTACAGGTTCAGATATTAGACTCAACCTCCACTTCCCTTCCCACAAGGGCATTTTAATTCTAATCATGTAAACTTCCTGCTTTTCTAGGAACAAATATTGTAGCTA
The DNA here is from genome assembly GCA_902729485.2 of Mus minutoides. Classification (NCBI taxonomy): domain Eukaryota; kingdom Metazoa; phylum Chordata; class Mammalia; order Rodentia; family Muridae; genus Mus; species Mus minutoides. The sequence continues at coordinate 988,229 of LR749712.1, forward strand.
AAATAAACATTGCTTTAAAGAACCATAAAATAAATAATCCTCAAACTAAATCTGTATCACTCCTCTAACAAACAAACAAACAAACAAAGCAAGCAAACAAACAAACAAACACAATCTACCAGTGATTAGCTCTCTTTTGTTTTTTTCTGATGCTGTAGCTATTTTTTGAAGTATATATTAAGTGTCAATTTGTGTGTTAAATTTCATGTACACATGGACTTCCAGTGGTCTCTTAGGACTTTGATTCCATTAGAAAATCACTGGATGATTTCTCTTGCCATATGAAAAGTTTTTTATAAAAATGCAATTTGCCCATTTGGAATGTGTGTGAGTATGTGTATGTGGGATGTGGGTATGTATATACTAATTTTTTTTTTGAGCCATGCTACTGAGCCATCATACTATTCATTCAACAGCTTCACATATACAGAAAGACAGTCAAGAACAAGAACGACCAATTTTCTGAGAAAATGCCAGACTGACTTCCAGAGTGGTTGTACAAGCTTGCAATCCCACCAGCAATGGAGAAGTGTTCCTCTTTCTCCACATCCTTGCCAGCATCTGCTGTCCCCTGAAATTTTTATCTTAGCCATTCTGAGTGGTGTGAGGTGGAATCTCGGTGTTGTTTTGATTTGCATTTCCCTGATGATTAAGGATGAGGATCCAACAATACCTCTCCTGGGCATATACCCAGAAGATGTTCCAACTGGTAAAAAGGACACATGCTCCACTATGTTCATAGCAGCCTTATTTATAATAGCAAGAAGCTGAAAAGAACCCAGATGTCCCTCAACAGAGGAATGGATACAGAAAATGTGGTACATTTACACAATAGAGTACTATTCTGCTATTAAAAAAAATGAATTTATGAAATTCTTCGGCAAATTGATGTATCTGGACGACATAATCCTTAGTGAGGTAACCTAATCACAAAAGAAGTTATTGGATATGCGCTCAATGATAAATGGATATTAGCCCAGAAACTTAGAATACCCAAGATACAATTTGCAAAACACAAGAAAATCCAGAAGGAAGACCAGCGTGTGGATACTTCATTCCTCCTTTGAATAGGAAGCAAAATACCCATGAAAGGAGTTACAGAGACAAAGTTTAGAGCTAAGATGAAAGGAGGAAGCATACAGAGACTAACCCACTGGGAATCCATCCCATAATCAGTCACTAAACTCAGTCACTATTGCATAGGACAGCAAGTGTTTACTGAAGGGACACTGATATAGCTGTCTTGTACAGAAGTGGATGCTCACAGTCATCTATAAGATGGAGCATGGGGCCCACATTGGAGAAGCTAGAGATAGAACCCCAGGAGCTGAAGGGGTCTGCAACCCTAGAAGAGGAACAACAATATGAACTAACCAGAACCCCCAGAACTCGTGTCTCTAGCTGCATATGTAGCAGAAGATGGCCTAGTCGGCCATCATTGGGTGGAGAGGCCCCTTGGCATTGCAATCTTTATATGCCCCAATACAGGGGAACGCCAGGGCCAAGAAGTGGGAGTGGGTGGGCAGGAGAACAGGGCAGTGGGAGGTGGGAGGGAACNCAAGAGCGACCACATGAAACTATTTTCCCTGGCTGTGCAAAGATCTCTACCATGTGCTTAGGAGGCTCCTTTAAAGTGCCATTATGTTTTCAACTATATTTGCTGATCTCTGCACAACAGCTTTTGTGTGTTTGCTGGCAGCATAACTTCACATTTAAAGACAGAGTTACCAGATAAACAAATCAGATTACACTGACACTTCATTAAGTGCAAAAATGTGGAAGACCATTGATAGATATGTATACAACAGACAACCCAGTACTCTTATTTCCTATTAAAAGACCTGGAAATTTGAAGTTCTATTTTTAGGTGTATTAATGCTACAAAGAACAATTTTATACATGGAATTGTTAATCCAATAACATTTTAGGCAACTTTGCATTTGTACTGATTTTCATGTAATTACTAGAAATGAAACAGAGCTAGCTAATCTATAAACAACCTAGCTAATCTATAAACATTTGGGAAGAGATAAATCATTTTCTTTCTAAAATACATGCACAAAAACTATTATTTTCTCTCTTCTTTCTCTTCCTTCTATTTACATCAGATTATGACTCTACAAATCATTCTAGCTAAAATAAGTGAATTAAGCTAATTGTTTTATGGTAATAGCAGACACAGAAGAAATCCAAAGAATAGTAGGTTGTAATTCAAAGACCTTTACTCCACCAAACTGGAAAATCTAAAAGAAATGGCTAGTTATCATGGTAGATTCCACTTAACAAAATTAAAATAATATAAGATAAACAATTTTTCAAGGTAAATTAATTTATTTAAATCATATGTAAAACAACATAGATATATAAGTAAATAATCTGAATAAACACATGGAAGATACATTTGGGGAACTATCCAAAGAAAGTAATGGTCTTAAGATTCAATCTTTATAAGAATGTATAATCCAATTTACTAATAAATTTCTTCACAAGGATCCCTATGAATCATTACTCTTCCAAAATAAAGAACTAAAAGTTAAGTTGTGCAGGTAATACTACTGAAACATAACCTGTATACTTCTCTAAACTACTATTTGTTAAAAGGGGGAAATAAAAGAAATTTCAGTACAGGCATTAACTCTCAATATTCCTATTTCTTACTACTACAACTATGACAGAATTCTAAATACTGTCCCAATTTCTCTGTATTTCCTTTAATGACATAAAGAACAGATTATACTTGAAACTCACTAAAAATGAGTAAGAAACTTGAGTACAAAAAGAAACATGTAATTTATCATAGTGAACCAGAGGATAAGCTTCAATACAAGTTGATGGATACATTTCAGGAAATCATATTCCAGCTGCTTCTGTTACGATCTCTCATTCTATGGACCAAGTTCTTCGATATCCATTTTGCCAACTAATGAAATAAATAAAATTCTAACTAAAGTTATATAAAACATTTGCTTATATCTGTCAAAACATGATCTTGGAAACCGGATAACAATCAGCTAAACAATATAAATAGACCTATAACCCCTAGTTAAATAAAAGGAGTCTAACCAAACCCAAAAAATAAAATAAAATAAAATCAATGGACCAGATGGTTTTAGCTTTGAATTTTACCAGATTTTCTAAAAAGAGTTAGAGTTAATACTCTTCAAATTATTCCAAAAATAGAATCAAGATTAACATTGCCCAATTCGTTTTATAAAGCCACAGTTACATTGATACCCAAACCACATAAAGTCTCAACAAAGAAACAGAATTACAAAACGAATTTTGTTATAAACATGCATGCAAATGTCTCTAATAAAATACTTGCAAACAATATCTCAAAACATAATAATAAAAAAAAACCATCCATTATAATCATGAAGTCTCCATTCCAGAGATGTAAGAATGGTTCTATATATGTAAATCAGTAAACATAATCCATCGTATAAACAAACTGAGAGGAAAAACTATCGCATTAGATGCCAAAAGTTCTTTGAAAAAAGCAAAAATGTCTTTAGGATAAAAGTCATGACGAGATTGTGGATCCTAGGGATATAACTAAATATAATAAATCCAATTTAAAGCAATTCGGAGTCAAATAAATGGATAGAAAATCAAACCAATTCCATTAACATTATGAACAAGCCAAGGTTGTCCACTTATTCTATACTATTTAATATACCTGAAGTTTTACCTAGAGCAATAAGACAACTGAAAGAGATCAAAGGAAAACAAAGAAGCCAATGTATCATTATTTTCTGATGACATGATAATATGCATAAGTGACCCTAAAAATTCTACCAGGGAATTCCTATAGGTGATGAACACTTTCAGCAAAGTGTCTGGATACAAGATTAACTCAATAGCCCACCTGTATATGAATGTTAAACAGATTAAGAAAAAATTACACCTCTTACAATAGCCTCAAATAATATAAAATATCTTGGGGTAACTATTAACAAGCAAATGAAAATCTTGTGTGATATAACCTTCAAGTCTTTGAAGAAAGAAATTGAAGAAGATACCAGAAGATGGAAATATCTTTTATGCTCATTTATTACATAGTAAAAATGACCATTCTACCAAGAGCAACCTACAGATTCAATAAAATCCTAATAGAAATTCCAACACAAATATTTACAGACTTTGAAAGCACAATCTCAAATTCATGTAGAATAAAAAATCATGATAGTCAATCCTGAAAATAAAAGAACTCCTTGAGGTCCCATCATTTCTGATTGCAAGTTGTATTATAGAGGTATAATAGTAAAATCTACATGTAATTAGTATAAAAACAGATACTTTGACCAATAGAAATTAATCAAAGAACCAGACATAATGCACGAACATATGGACACATGATTTTTGATAAGCAAAAAAACACACACTGTAAAATAAAAGAAAATATCTTCAACAAATGTGGTGGTCTAATATGATGTCTGCATGTATAAAATGCAAATAGATCCATGTTCATCACCCTGCACAAAACTCAAGTCCAAATCCAAGTCAATCAATGACCTCAACATAAAACCACATGCACTGAATTTGATAGAAAATAATGTTTGGAATGGACTTGAATGCATGGGCACAGGAGAAATCTCTCTGAGTAGAATAGCAATAATACAGGCACTAAGAGCAACAAGTGATAATTAGGATCTCATGAAAATGAGAACTTTCGGGAAAGAGAAAAAGACAAGTTCCAAATGACAAGGTGACATCCTACAGATTGGGAAGTAGTTTTTTACCAACTTTACTTCCAGTAGAAGACTAATATCTAATATTTAAAGAGCTAAAAAAAATCTATCTATATCTATATCCATATGTGTATCTGTATGTGTATTTGTATGTGTATCTGTAACTCTCTCTCTCTCTCTCTCTCTCTCTCTCTCTGACAGAAAATGTGTTATAGCTCTGACAGAAAATTCTCAATAGAGGAATCTTAAGTGGCAGAGAACCACTTTAAAAATGTTCAACATTCTTATCCATCAGGGAAATTCAAATCAATACTACTTTAAAATTCTGTCTTATACCTGTCAGAATGGCTAAGACCAATAACACAAGTAACATCTCATTCTGTGTTGGACCCCATTTTGGCCCTGGTTTTGGCCTTGAGGACAAACCTAAGCCTGGCTAGAGTTTCTGTGGCCTTGTGGGAGAGCCTAAGCCTGGCTCTAGTTTTGAGACCTTTCTCAGTCACTTCTGTATCAGAATGACTGTCCCTGCCTCTGCCCTGCCGTTGCTGATGTAGAGCTTTGCCATTAGCCCTGTCAGTCACTCCATACCCTCTGTCATCCTTCCCCATCTCCTATGTCCTCTTACCCCACCAAAAATACCCCTCCCTATGTTCTGAACTTATATAAGCCAGAGGCTGATGCCATAAAGTCGAGTTCCTGCTTCAACAAGACTTTCAGCTCAGTGTGCTTCTCTTGGGCTTTCGACACTCACCATCTCTCTCAGCTCCGGAGAGACCCCGGTGGGACCAGGATCGGGACCTCTCTCCTCTTGCTTGGACCTGCTGCAAAGAGCAGGCAATTCTGGGGAGGATGTGGAGCAAAGGGTACACTCCTCCATTGATGGCAGGAATGCAGACTTGTATAGCTACCATGAAAGTCAATGTTGATTCATCAGAAAGTTGGGAATCAATATACCTCAAGACCCAGCTAGACTGCTCTTAGGCACATACCCAAAGATCTCTCCATCCTACAACAAGGACACTTGCTTGACCATGCTCATTGCAGCTTTATTCATAGTAGCTAGCAACTATAAACAATCTAGATGTCTCTCAACAAAAAAATGCATAAAGAAAACATGCTACATTTACAAAATTAGCTATTACTCAGGTGTAAATCAAAAACTAACATCATGAAATCTGTTGGCAAATGGATGGAACCAAAAAAAAAATTATCCTAATTGAAATAACTCATACCAAGGAAGACAAATATGGTATGTATCCACTTGTAAGTGGATATTAGATGTTAAATAAATGACTACCAAGCTACAGTCAACAGATGCAGAGAAGTTAGATAAAAAGGAATGGTCTATGGGGGAACCCATGGATCTTCCTGGTAGGAGGAAACAGAATATGTTTTATGGTCATACTAGGGGCTGGTGGGTATAGCGATATATATTTGGGAGTATCAGTTGAAGGTGGATGGAAAGAGAGTAGTGAGAACTCTGGAATTGGGGCAGAAGGCATTTGGGAATGGTGTGGAAAACCTAATATGGCAGAAACCTTCTGGAAGGTTTCTGTGAAAGAAACATGTAAAGGTGATCCTACTGAAGACTCCCAGTAATGGTCCAATATAAAGTCTCAAATGGCCATCTCTATAAGACTTCAAGATTTTTGGTGGCAAGACTGGGCTACATTCTATTGAGATGTTGGTCAATGGGACTCCCATGGAAATCTCCATACAATTTCATCTGTTGCTAAAACAAAAAGTTTCTCTCTGCAAACACAGAGGAGGGTCCAATGCTAAGGACAACACCCACACAATACATTGAACATGGAGAAGTCCAATTGACACCTACATGTAGCCTTCACCCATGTTCTAGATGCTTTGATGCAGAAAGGTACTCTGAAGGTTATAGAAAAAGAAATGTGGACAGCAACCCAGCCACAAAACCTTTGACCTACAATCTTCCCTACCTGCAATATATTCTAGTTCAATGGTGGCACAGACCTTATATGAATAGCCAACCAATGTCTGATTTGACTTAAGGACCACATCATGAGAGGGAACCCATAGCTAACACTGCATGGTTAACCAAGAAGCATAGACTAGATGTCCCAGAAACCCAGGATTAAAACCAAACACTACTGGCAAAAGGGATCAATAAAATGATTCCTAGTGATATTCTTCAATCACCACATGGCAGCAGATGGGAACAGAAACAGAGACCCATAGCCAAATACTATATGTAAAGAGTCTAAACTGGAGGTATTTATCAAATCTCAGGAAATACTGAGAAAAAGGAGACAGAACCATTGTTAAAACCAGAGGGGAATGGAGAACATCAGGTGAATCAGGTCCTCTGAACCAACTAAGCAAGGAACATATAAGTTCACAGAGGCTAAAGCCGCAAGCCTGAAGTCCCAGGTTCTTTGAATATATAGTATGGCTATTAGCTTAGTATTTTATGGTACTCCTGATTGTGAGAACAAGTTGGTCTCTGACTCTTATGCCAACTTGTGGGACTCTTTTTCTCTTGCTAAGGTGCCATGTCCAACTTTATTATTAGTTTTTGTTTCATATTATATTTTATTTTGTCAGTCTGGTTCTTATCTCTTAGAAGCTCATTTTTTGTTTTGTTTCATTTTTTTTTCTTATTAAAGATGGGAAGGGAGTAGATCTAGAGAAGAAGGGGAACTTGAGAATCTGGAGGAAGGGAAAACAATAATCAGGATATATTGTATAGGAAAATAATATATGAAAGAAATTAAAAGGAAGAAAGAAAATTTAATTTAAAAGCAGATCATTCAACTGTATGCCAAATCTCCGGCTTCTAGAAAATTTGTCTGGAATTTTGAAGTTTGAGCAAGTCACTCTCTCTTTGACATGATTTGTAGGCTAATGAAAACTCACTGTTGTAAGAAAGTAGCATCAATGTGTAATTTGCTCTGTCAGTATTCTAGTTCATCAAAAAACATTTGAGTTATCCTAGTAAAAGCTATTTTTTTTCTGTATAAGAAGTTCACACTTCATATTCTCCTCAGTTGTTGCTCTAGGACATTAGATCCATTCTGAAATTGAAAATAGAAGCAACAGAACTTTATTGGCATATTTTAAGCTCATAGTGCTTTGCCATTGCTGTTGAAACATAAAAAAACCATTAGGAATATACTTAAAACACTGTGATTACAATTGTATGCCTTCCTGATGGCAATAAAGAGGTATTCCTTCAGTGAATTTTCTTATGGTCACTAAATCCAAACCCTCCTTTTCCTTTCAACTACTGAAGGAAAAACAAAACAAATCCTCATTCAGGAACAAGTTAAAAAAAAAAAAAAAAAAAAAAAAAAAAAAAAAAAAAAAAAAAAAAAAAAAAAAAAAAAAAAAAAAAAAAAAAAAGATGTGTGGGATAAAATGTCTGCTCCTGAAGTTAAACAACACCTATATACTGTCCGTTTTTCATTAAGAGAAGACTGTACCTGAAATTTTGAGCAAGGGCAATAGGGCAATACTGTTTTAAAATTTAATCGACCAAATGAAGTCCACAGTTCTGAGATACTCAAAAAAAAACAAAAACAAAAACAAAAACAAAAACAAAAACAAAAAACAACCACTCTCCCCTTGACATTTTCCTAATCCTTAATATCCAAAGTTTCCATCTGTGCAATAACAGAAAAGATGTAGGAAAACATACTTTTTTTTTCTCACTCAGGCAGGCTAAGAAGAGTATGTAAAGAATAAGCACATTAGTTTGTAAGACAGTTATCTTCCACATTGACTCCAGTTTTCTGACAATCACGATGGAACCTAGAACTTAAAGCTTTAGAAAGTTTCCCAGACTATACACACACACACACACACACACACACACACACACACACACACACATTGACTACACCCTCACACGTGCACATAAGTGCATGCATATGTGTGCCAGCACAGCACACATACATATCTAGCCATCTCTCTGAGGAGCAAAAGCCAGCCAAACCTATTAAGACTGGAAAATAGCTAATGTTCTTGCCAGTGAGTTAAAGCTGGGGTATCCCTTTTGTCATAGCCAAATTTATGACATGGATCAAAACCTATAAAAAGCTACGTTGCATCCTGCCATTAAGGAGAATTAATATTTTCAGCAGTATGTTAACCGACATTTTTCCAGTGTCTCTTGTTAAAAGCAGATTGTTGGCTTTTCATCATGGTGTGCCAAACATTTTCATTGAAACCTTAACAAGACTTTCATCTTAGAACCATTATTTCTTAAAGCACTTGGATAGGGCCAGTATACAGGAACATTTCTGCTTTGTAACACTACAATGTGCAGCAATGGCTGTCATTAGTGGCTTGGGCCTTGCTGAACCATTACACGTGTAGACATTTAAGGCATTCCCAGTGTGACTTGAGGTTTTTTCCCTAAAGTACACTTCATGTTTTATCTATTAAGCTTAAACAACGTAGGTTCTTTCTCTACTTGCATGCATTCTTATGATGATACATTCTATTCATCTGTCCAATAAAAACCATAATAAATGACCACATTCAAACACATTGTATGTGCATGAATATACATGGATGTGTTTACACATATGTACATACCTACACAGACACACACATAGCTCTTTGGGTACTTGTTTCTCATTTATGACGCCTGAAGATTTTGTCTTGTGCTTGGGAAATCAGTGAATCCTTTTAAATTCCCTAAGTTCCAATAACTTAACAATTAACTGCATAACATCAGTGTTCAGATTCCTCACATTCATATACATTTGTATGTGTACAGATATATGAATATGTATGAACACATATGAATGTATATATTTCTCAAATATTATTGTCTTAATGTGAATGGAAACAAATCATATTTTAAGAAAGGAAGGCAATAATATGGTTTAAAAAATATGCAATGAATGTACAATTTAATATATATGTTAATAAATGATTTTAATAATGGCACTAATCTAGTGACAATGGGTTCTATTATGAACAGTTGCCTTTCTTTCTGGACAAATTTATATTTAGAGTCAATGACATGTCTATACAGAGATGAAAATTCTGGCTTTCAGCCTGGGCTCTTACTTGCATGGATTGGCCAGTCTTTCTATTGAGTATCTTATGTTGTGGTCAGTCAAATTGAGAAATATGACCACAGGCCATACCACTAACTCTGCAGCCAGCAAGCTGACAGTTACCTGAACATGGTTCCTAAAGCCAGATGAATATCCAGAAAGAATGTGGAAGAAGGCTCTTTGTATTGAAAAGTAAAAATTCTGGAACTTTGATTTTATGAAGTTCAAAATGCTCCCCCTCAGTTTATGACCTGGAAACTGAGATGAACTACACACACATTATGCAGTCTCTGGTTTGGAGTATAATAAGGACATTCCACTTTTATTTGTAGGAAGTAAAAGTCACCTCACTTCCTCTAAATATGTTCTTTTAGCTCAGCTGCTCTTGCTCTTGACTCCAGTGAACCAATTTTCAAATCAAGAGTAGATTCAACAAAGAAACCATCAAGATAAATCATGTAAGAAAACTAGTCCCAAAGAGAAGAGATGAAAAAGAAAGGCAGTCCAATTCCAAGTGCGTGGAGCTCCAGGGCAGTTCTATTACCATCTGGCTTCTCTCCCAAGAGTCGAGTAATAACACTTCCTNTGCTCTTGACTCCAGTGAACCAATTTTCAAATCAAGAGTAGATTCAACAAAGAAACCATCAAGATAAATCATGTAAGAAAACTAGTCCCAAAGAGAAGAGATGAAAAAGAAAGGCAGTCCAATTCCAAGTGCGTGGAGCTCCAGGGCAGTTCTATTACCATCTGGCTTCTCTCCCAAGAGTCGAGTAATAACACTTCCTCACGCCAGCACATCTAAGACAAGATAGTTGAGGCCCTCTCTTAACAATTCTCTGCATTTCCTAAAGGAAAACATTTGTCAAAACCTCCTTTATGGAAGTTTTCATATGTTTTTCCTGCCTTGAATATATTTGTGTGCATTTTAAAATGAAATATTTATAAAAGTAAAATGAACTCTTGTGCAATTTTCCTTTTGCACACATACATAAAAGCTCTCTCCTGATATTAAATAGTTCAAAATAAAAGTGATATTTTGCTGAATATTATGTTTCAGTGCGAGCATAATATGTCTTTAAGTTGTCCAAATGGAAGAGGAATGATGCCATTGTCTCAAAATTATAAGCAAAACTTGCATGGACTAAATCTGTATTGCACGGTTTAGTTATATAATTATGAAAGTAACCCTTTGTTAGTAAGCTCAAATCAGCTAAGTATTTATGTTTATTAAAAGCAATATCATCTGGAAAGCAAGATGGCTCATTCAGCAATGTGCTTGTAATGCAAGAGCGAGAACCTGAATTCTATTCCCTAGGTTTCATATAAAACTATGAGCACTTAACACATGCTATGATCCTAGTGTTGGTGAAGCAGACACAGGAAGATCCGTGGAGCTGGTTCAGTGAGAGATCTCAAATCTGAGAATAAAGCTGGAGGCAGATTAAGACGCCAGACACCAATTTCTGGCTTATAAATATATGTATACACACATTTACCACCACCAAGGGCATAGCTATACAACACAAACACACACACTCAAAGCACCGCAGAAAAATGATGGGGAAAACTAAACCTTAAAATGTGACTTTAGGAAAAAGAAGAAAACACTTCCAATGCCATATTTACTTGATCAAGCCTTTTTTTTACTTATGTGAAATTGTTACATAATTCAATGTGAACTGTATGGTGCTTCAGTGAGCTGTCAACATTGGTTCAGAATACTATTCCAATCAAGAGCACTGAGGTTAATCTAAATTTTCTCTCTCTCAAAAAAAAATAAATACTGGCAGAAATGGTTCTATGGATGTGGGTTTTTTTTTTAATATTTAAAAATATTCTTTGCTTTCTCTCTTTTTCTCTCTCCTCTTTTTTTTTTTCTTCTTCTCTGTTGGGGGTTTGGAGAAGAAGCTTGGAAGGAAGAAGAGAGCTCCTTCCAGGCCCCCTGTAGTCCCCAGAGCACTGTTAGGAAAGGGGAGGGCTTCCTGCCCACGCAGCCATCTGTAACATTCAGTGAACAGCAGGATCCCAGGACTGCTGTAGCCTCAAACCCGGGCAAAGGCCATCTGTATATGAAGAAATCCCCTCTGTTGAGGTCTCTCTCACTCTTCTTTCTTTTATCTGCTGGCAGGTGAGCAGTGGAGTTCTCTGCAGCTGGGGTAAATAACCTAACAGTCTCTGCTTGTTAGAGGATACTTCTGAGGGAAACTGGCCTGACGGTACCAAAATACCCAGCCTGCCTTTTGGAATGTGCTGGTAGCAAGCTGGGAATGTCATCATCCTGCTAATGTCATACTGTGGAGCCCATTCTGGGATCGGTGGACGTGTGTCTGATGTGCTCCTCAGTGACTGCTTTCTAGGCTTCAGTCAATTAGAGCCAGCTTTGGGGAAAGGAGTGTCACTTAAAATGTATTTTATAAGAGTTATTTTTTTGTGTGTGTGCCTATATAATTTGGAGCTCCCGTGTATGTTATTTTCGCCAGCCCTTGGCTCACACAACCCGCAGCCTATGGAAAGTAGTGGGGAGTGATAATGGAAAAAATAACAAGGGCCTTTTTTTTCATCCAACATCTGGAGAAAATGAATTTAGACAAACATTAATGGATAGATACAGGGATCAATAATGTTAAAATATATAGATGTTTCCTTATAGGAGGAAAAACAGCCAAGATGCATGGGATTGTTTAAGTCTGTTTTTACACGAAGAATGCAGCATGGTTTAACAACGAAAATAATCATCTTTATGAAGGCTGTGTTCGCTTCCTTTCCTGGGGTCAGCTAAATGAGTAATGTCAGATCCCCAAAGCACATAGGTGCAAAACATTTTTCTTAGAGAAGAAAGACATCACAGGATTCCAGTTTTCAAAGTTTCCTATCTTTATTTTTCAGTAAGCTTTGCTGTCGCATTTAACTTCTGATGGCGGCCTAGAGGAACAAAATTCTAATATAGAGGATATGCAACTTAAAAAGAACTGAAAGAAAAAAAAAAACCTCAAGTATTCCTGCACAGTATTACATTAGAACAAACAATACAGCCATGATATTATTAGTAATTTAAAGCACAAATGTGAAATTGCTCTACTCTTATATATTAAAATAAAGACAAAATACAACCTAAGGGAAATAAACTGTAAGTATCTACCACCAAATTAACTGAATAGTAGCCACATTTTAACATGACCTTTACACTTCAATTTAAGCACATTTTGATACGTGAAAGGAAGCATTAATAAATATCCCCATCTGGTCTACGTTTGAGATGTTTCTTTGGCCCTGAATCAATGATAAGCTATCAGTATAAGCTAATTTTACAAAGACATTAGACTTAAACTCAACAAATCAAATATCATTTTTCCCTAGAGCTACCCAATATTCAGGTAAGACAAAATATCGCAAATTAAGGTGTTAAAGTAAAATTAAAACATTACGAAGACTGTTTAATAAGCACATTGAAAATTGCAAAATAGGAACTATAAAACATTTTTAATTAAATATTTTTTTCGTTTACATTTAAAATGCTATCCTAAATGTCCCCTGTACCCTTCCCCCACCCTGTTCTCCTACCCACTCACTCCCACTTCTTGGCCCTGGCATTCCCCTGTACTGGGGCATATAAAGTTTGCTAGACCAAGGGGCCTCTCTTCCCAATGATGGCCGACTAGGCCATCTTCTGCTACATATGCAGCTAGAGTCACGAGCTTTTTTTTTTTTTTTTTTTTTTTTTTTTTTTTTTTTTTTTAAAGTCTTGAAAATGAATACATTTTCCTAGTACTTGTTGCTGGGGTTCTGGAGTTTTAAAGTGTTAAAGGAGAGGGAAGAAACCCATCCTTAGTAATGTTAATTCTTTTTCTTTTGTCTGATCTTGTTCCTGTCATGTCCAGGGTCAACTTTTCTGTGATTTTAAATTTCAGAAACTTGATTTGCTTCAAATATTGTAAAAGCAGAGGCAGTATCATCTCTAAGCGAACAGATTGCCATGGAAGACCAGAAAACAAGTCACCAGTTTACACTGACAAATGATTACTGAACAAAGCAAGTTCCCCTGACAGACTGCATTTCTCTCACCTTCCAGACAAACCATAGTGNGGCCTAGTTGGCCATCATTGGGAGGAGAGGCCCTTTGGTTATACAGACTCTATATGCCCCAGAACAGGGGAATGCCAGGGCCATTACGTGGGAGGGGGTGGGTGGGGGAGCAGGGCGGGGACGCGGGAGGGTAAGGGAAAATTTCTGGATAACATGTGAAATGTAAAGGAAGAAAATATCTAATAAAGAGAAAAAAAAAAAAAAAAAAAAAAAGAGAGTCGGGGACAGCACCCACTCCAGTTGTTAGGGAACCTCCATGAAGACAGTGTTTATTGGGACAGTGTCTAAATTAATGTATATTTCCATTACTAGACTATTACAAGATCTTCATGATTGTCCAATAAATGACCTCCAAAGTGTTATTTAGTAAAGCTTATTTCATGGCTCAGGTGGGCTAGGAGGAAGGGTGGGAGGGATAGTTCCTGTTTCATTTGAGGAAGCTTTGCACACATCTTTTAGTCACTCCACAGGTGAAAACTTAGAGTACGTTTTATTTGTTTGTTTGTTTCTTTCTTTGTTGCGTGTTTTATTAGATATTTTCTTTATTTACATTTCAAATGTTATCCCCTTTCCAGGTTTCCCCTCTGAAAACCCCCTATCACCTCCCCACTACTCCTGCTACCCAACCCACCCACTCCCCACTTCCAGGCCCTGGCATTCCACTATTCTGGGTCATAGAACCTTCACAGGACCAAGGGCCTCTCCTCTCATTGATGACCAACTAGGCCATCCTCTGCTGCATATGCAGCTGGAGCTATGCGTCCCACCATGTGTTTTCTTTGGTTGGTGATTTAGTCCCTGGGAGCTCTGGGGTTAATGTTTAGTCCATATTGCTTTTCCTTCATATTGTTTTCTTCCTAAGGGGCTGCAAACCCCTTTAGCTCCTTGGGTTCATTCTCTAGCTCCTTCATTGGGGACCTTGTGCTCAGTCCAATGGATGGCTGCAAGCATCCATTTCTGTATTTGTCAGGCACTGGCAGAGCCTCTCCGGCTATAACAGCTATATCAGGCTCCTGTGGGCATCCACAATAGTGTCTGGGTTTGGTGGTTGTATATTGGATGCATTGGGGAAGTCTCTGAATTGGTGAGAGAGTTCTTAAACTAGCTGACTTTAGATTTTCAGGATGATGCATGGTTTTTCTGTTTGGACCTTTACTTTACAAAACTAAATCAACCTCATCATCCTTATCCTCCTCTTCCTCTTCCTCCTCCTCCTCCTCATCATCATCTACAGAGCTTGATAAAAGTATGGAGCACAAAGAACCACAACTTTTCTTAGAGTTATGTATTTTTAGAAACTAGTAAAGAACACACAAGACAATATTTCCAAAAAGGAAGAAAGGAAGGAAGGAAAAACTCAATGAAAGTGTTTATCTCACAATTTGGAAAGATCTAGATGACATAGTCAATGTTTTCTATAAAGCTGTTTCAAATTTATGTAATTGCCTAAAGATAACCTATATGTAGTATGTAAATTTCATACCCAAGAATTCATTATAATTTACTTCATTGAGTGAAGAAGAAAATGTCTTACATTGCCACAAGCAAAAATTATAATAAAAAAATTTTATATTTATATATATATATATATATATATATATATATATATATATATATATATATATGGGGAGGGGGGATCCTAACCAAAACTGGTTTCTATTTGCTTTAAATTTGTCATATAACTACATTATAATAGTTTAGTTTTTTGGGTTTTGTTATGAGAAATGAGATAAGGCCTATGGATCCTTACTAATTAGTTAAGTGAATCTTACATTTTTTCCAGTTAAAATAACTCCATAAGACCCAGGGTCCTTAAGAAGCAACTCCAAGGTATCAAGGAAAACATTTCTGTGAGAAGCTTAAGAAAAGCAAGAAATAAAGGCTGGCAAGAAGATTCAGCATTTAAAGGTGTTTGCTGCCAAACCTGAAGACCTGAGTTTGTCCTCTCTCTAGAACTTATATGGTAAAGGGAAAGAATCAACTCCCAAAGATTGTTCTTTGACCTCAACATACATTGTACAAGCACTCATATGCTCTAAACACAATGCACAGTTATACATGCACATGAACACACACACACATGCACACACACATGCATACACACACATACACATAAATACACTAAATAAATCAATGTTTTAAAATGAACTGTAAGATATTCAGAAATATAAGAAACTTCAGTTTTGAAGATAAATACAACCCAAATATAGATTATTACAAACATATTTAAATTAACAATTAAGGTGTAGACATAAAGAAATCACACTTGACTTGTTTTCTTACTCAACGCCAGATAGATTTACAAATTGAATTTTTTTCTTTTTTTGAGACAGGGTTTCTCTGTGTAGCCCTGGCTGTCCTAGAACTCACTCTGTAGACCAGGCTGGCTTCGAACTCAGAAATCTACCTGCCTCTGCCTCCCGAGTGCTGGGATTAAAGGTGTGCGCCACCACGCCCAGCTACAAATTGAATTTTTATTTCTAAGCATTGGTCAAAGACATAGCTATTAAATTATTTATCAATAAATTAAAGGACAAAGTTTTTCAAGTACTAATGACCATGTAGCCCATGTTTGCCCTGGGTGAGTAAGAAAATCACAGTAAACATGAAAGGCATGTATATGCTGAAATTTGCTTTGTGTAGTCCCAACAGCTTTTAAAACAAAATATTGCATGATATACATAAATTCTCTTTGAAAATAATGCATAATCTGATTTTCTAGTACTGAACTTGAATGACTAAGCATGCCACTAAAATTATGGTGAAGTTTCACCTTTTATTAGAGTAGGGATGGTCTCAATGAACTTTGAATGACTTTTGTTTTTAACTTGTTTAATGAGGTCAAGCATGTTGTACTTGATACAGCTCTTTCTTCTTTGCCTAATTATATCTTTTATGGTTAATTATAAAAATTCAAATATGTGGGGCGATATGTGTAGAAAATGACTTGCTGTAGATTCAAAGCAACAAATGTTCTTTTAGCCAAGGACATATAGTTCTCTGCTATCAAGGGAATCACCAAAAGAAGGCTATGTGTTGTAATATCTGTACCCAGGAGGGCCCCACATCCTGTTAGAAGCCTTCTTCAGATGCTCCAGGGTTAATGATTAGGTGCAAAAACTTAGCTTCTTGAACTTCTCCCTGGAAGTTCAGAGAGAGGCTGTAACTCAGGAGTCACTATAGCACAAAGTGGATAAGGCTGGGGCCAGGACAGAAGAATTCACTGAGGATAAGATCTGGCTCACTGTAGATCTATGCTTATTTAGTGAACAGCTGAAAGTGCTGATAGAGGCAGTGTTTCTCAGCTAATAGGTTATTAATTAAATCAGTCACTTGAGCTTCCAAAAGGCAGAGAGCACAAATTTCTATTTTCTCTCTCTTTTTTTTAATACTTTAAATAATTGTTCCTATGGTAGATAAATGTCACTGAACACATATTCATTGGAAGGTGAATTTTAAATCAAATTATGGAAGATCAAAAATTCAAACATCAATGCTTATTAGAACTTTAATTATAAATAGCTAAAATAAAATTAAAAAGTCTTTGGTCCTGCTTTCTCTACAACATCCAAACCGTTGGTTCTTTGCCTTTGGGGAGGAACATTACATGGTAAAGCTGCTGTCTAATTCTTGTTAGGGTGGAGGATCTTTTTAAAATCCTATATTGTGTAATAAACAAAGAGAGAAGGTAGAATACAGTAAGTTCTACTGTTGTTAGATCAGATCTCATCACACTCCAAGTGTGACAGCCAACTAGGATATTGTGTCCTGACCAACTAGGACATTGAGAAACAGAATATATGTCACTAGGAACAAATGGCAACTTCTTCCTCAATGTATAATGCACAATACACAAGTAGGAAAACAAAAGGTCTTCCTATATTAAAAGCAAAAAAGAAAAAATGAAGAAAATAAATCTATAATAATCTGTTGTAGAAGTCATAGATTTCTCTAAAATATGACATTCAGACTTTATTTTGTTTTATTGTGTTAAAGATATTTGCTAGGCTTAAGTTCAGCCAAGTAAGTTGGGTCATACAGACATGTTATAATGTATATGTTATCATTATCAATTTTATATATATTCTGCATCTCATGCCCTATAATTTAGAATATACAACTTCTTCTCTCACATAAGTATGGACATAGCATTGCTAATCAGAGACAAACATGGTGGCTAGTTCTCCAGCTGGGTGTGACACTATGAGCAGAACTGTGATGTGATATGGGTGATACAGGTTACTATAAGAAGGTTCATTTCATGTTTATTTATGAAAGCCACGGAGATTACAAAATTTGGGATCAATGGTGTAGATTTCTAGATATGGATTTAATAGTAACTTCATGACCTTTCTCACTGTTTCTTTATGCGCTAACATTATATCATTGGTCTCCATAGTTTACATTCTCTGTATTTTTCTGATGAAGAAAATTAGGTAGGTCTGACTGGATGGCCTTAAAGAAAAACAAAACTAGCTGGGGCCTCTAAAACCAAGAGACGGTACACAGCTCAGCAAGCAAGTTCTTGGTAAACACCCGCAGCCATAGGCTCTAAGGGTGAGTTCTCTTCGTGTATTTGTTCTTCTCAAGGACCTTTCAGCAAGAATTTCACACAAAAAAAATAAATTGAGGTGTAGGGGCTTAATGCCCCTCCGTTACTCTTTTCATCTCTCTTTTAAACACAAACTGGCTGTACCTCCATTACTCAGCAGCTTCAGTTACTATCTCCCTCTCATTTAGGCTCCACTCCTGAAATGAATAGCAGGTTCTAATACAGGTTCTGAAGCATAAATAAATGTGTATACATGCCAGAATGCATGTACAAAAGTCTCTGTGCTCTGCCCAGTAACAGCAATTACTACAAAAGCTCCAGTAACTTCATGTTGGCAACTGAATGGTATATCTGCAAACCAAATGTTATTTTTAAGTGTGCTTTTCTGTTAGCTCATTAGCTTTCCTTCTTTCTTTTTTTTTTTCTTTTCTTTCCCTGTGTTTAACAGATGTGTAGAATTAAATAGGTCTGGAGTCATTCATATTTTATGAATATGAAAAATGTCTTCCTTCTTTTGAATAAAACCAACCATCATCTTCTGAAGTGATGTAAATAAAATATTTCCCCGCATTAATGACTTCTCTGCTGCTCTCCTTCTACCTACTGCCCTTGAGCACACACACACACACACATAAACATACCAAGCTGGGCGTAGGAGAAAATCCGTTTGCATTCTTTCCAAGTTGCCTATTAAAATCATCTCATTTCCTTTTTGAGGAGGAATGAGTGGCACCCAAGGCCACAGCCCCCAGTACTGTAAATAATACTAGAACATGCCCCATGTCATCGCACAAGAGTCACTGTGAAAAAAAACAGGAAGAGACTTTGAACATTATCTTGTTTAATTCCTTCACTTTATAGGTGAGGAAACCAGCCTGTAAAGAGGGAAGTCCCTGTCACAAGGTCGCACGTATAACTAATGGGACAGACAGCATGTTGATTTATGTTAACAGGATCCTCCCTTCAAAGCTCTCCAAACAGCTGGTGGTCCTGCAAAGGACTCAGGGGATGGGGAGTATGATACTCTGTCCACAGAAACAGTGTATTACAAATGTATTTGTTTAATACATTCAGACAATATTTAATAACAACAAGATCATTAATCCTTTCTATATCTAAGGCAGAATGCTGAGGGTTCAAAGAATTCTGCAGAAAGATCCCAGACTTTGATGGAGCAGTCTGGATACTCAGCAAGAAAGAACCACTTTGGGCTAGACAACACTCAAATCTAGTTGTCCCTTAATGAGTAATGAAGCTTCTAATATGTGAGCATGGCACCATCAGAGTGGCCTTTGTTACACATAATGGGAGAAACCAAGGGGCTTATGCTAATATTTTCAAAGTCTCCATAGCTGTCACTTTCTAAGAGTCATTCATACAATCATGAAATACACTCTGTAATGAGCAAGTACTACTCTAGGGCACTGATTTGGACAACTAACCACTTCTTGAATTATATTTTTCTCAATATGTCACACTCTAATAATTAACTTCAAAAATATTTGCAGTCTTTACTTGTTTATTTACTTATTTAGTGTGCATATATCTCTCTCTCTTTCTCTCTCTCTCTCTCTCTCTCTCTCTCTCTCTCTGTGTCTGTGTGTGTGTGTGTGTGTGTGTGTGTGTGTGTGTTTGTATTTTCAGAAATAAGGGAACAACTTGTGGAATTAGATACTATTTCTACCTGTGTGCTAAGAGGATCAAACTCCTTGGAGGCAAGATCCCTTACACTCTAAACTATCTTACTACCTGACCAAAAAAAAAAAAAAGTTTGGTTTTTTTCTTACAATTTTTAATAGAAATCAAGTGGTTGGGAACCTTTGCCTTCAATAAATAAATTCTAGAAGTTAAAAGAACACCACTTACTCATGTAAGAATATTAGTCTAGGTTATGCTAATGTATTTTTTTAATTAAAGTTTATTTCAGAAGACTTTTCCCTTCATATTTCTGGAGGACATATTTTTCTCATTGAAATACTTTTGGAGATACAGAGTTATGGATGGCATGGGTGAATATTTAGAATCTAAAATAAAGTCTTACTATGCAGAAGGAGTCTCTCTTATACACATAATTATGATTACAGTTGAAATAAGCATCCAGTCTTCTATCAAAGCTCAAGAGGGAAGGAACCAAGATCTTAGAACAAAGATTAACAGGAAACCATGTGTGGTGAACATGCCTATAGTTACAGCGTAAGAAGTAGGCCATTGGAACAAGAGAGTTTGAGGCCACCCCGGGCAACACAGCCAGACTTAGTCTCTAGAAAAATAAAATAGGGCCAGTTAGATGGCTCAGCTGACAAAGATGATTGTCACCAATCCTGCTGGCCTGAGTTTGATCCTCAGAATCTACAAGACAGGAGAGCAAACTCCTATATCCCTTTGATTTCCACACACAAGTTTATCTCTATTTTTCTGACTTTGTCTCTGTCTCTTTCTCACATACACACTCACACAATAATAATAATAGTAATAATAACAATAATAATTTAAAACTTAATAGAAAATACATTAAGTTTCAAATATAAAATTGCCTTATATATGATCAAATGAATTACATAACAAATGCAACTTGCATATTCGATTCCAGGAGAGATGTGTTAATTAAGAAACTTAACACTAATAAGAAAGAGACTTAATTTGTAATCCTGGCTCTGTTGTATAGTTTTATTAGCACTCAGTAACTTTGGCAGCTATGAAGATGAAGTAGCAGAGGCTTACATTCATTCTTAAATCCAAATGCATATTAATCAGAAATAGTTCATTTCTGGTTCCAAATGCCACTTTAGAACTGATGCAGAGCCACCTGTGTCTCCTGGTTTCCACAATGATGCAATCTTCAGCCAAAACTTGAACTATTTTCCAGGTTTCTTTCAGTGAAAATCCTTCTGTGGCCAGTTGTTATCAATCTAGGACATTTAATGGTAACATTAACAACTACAGTAGAAAAAGTTAAAAAAAAAAAAAACACATCAAAAACAAAATAATCCTCATGCCTTAATGAAGGCAGTGAGGCTGTCTCAACAGATTATTAGGGACAATGAGGACATGGCAAGCAGACTCCGTGAAGAGTTGGTTTCCATTCCTCTCCTTGGTCTCTAACCAACATGAGTTAGTCTGAGATAATAGTCTGCCTACTCTACCCTTCCCCGGGCCTACCAGTTTTCTCCAGGAATCAAGGATGGTTCAGTTCCTTCTTTCAGTAACTGTCCCTTCACTCCCTAAAACTCAGCGGAATCTGCCTGGGGTTAGGAAAGTTCTCAAATACTTCCCAAGCAGAATCATGGAAATTAAAGTTGTGGAAGACCTCGTTGGATCACCCAGTTCATCTACTTCCCATTAAAGAGTTTTCCATATGGAAATTTTTTAGATGTTGGATGTCTCCTTTCATTTCTCCAGGCCCTGAAGTCAGATTGGGACCATCCATCCCAATGTAGAGGACGGAATAAGGCCTGCATTCAATAATTTCATAGACAGAAAAGTGCCTTTCCCAAAGGTGTTATCATATTACAACAGTTTTTGGATGGAAATAGGTGACACCTCATCAGAACCATTACGTGAGAGTACAGAGTGCTGTATGTTCCTCCCAGTGCCGTGGGCTCCACAGTTCTTCACAAAGAACATTGTTTGGTGGCTGTGTCCTGAATACAGTGGAGCCTTCTTAGAACTTGGCGCACACACACACACACACACACACACACACACACACACACACAGAGAGAGAGAGACAGACAGAGGTCTGTCTGTCTGTCTGTCTGTCTCTCTCTCTCTCTCTCCAGCTCTCCCTCCTCACTCTGTGTCCTTATTCATCTCATTCCTGTTCTTCCTTATCTTTGTTTCTCTTACGTTTTGTATTATTTTTCTTAATTGATAAAGGTTTCTACAAACACAGACACTGCCACTTTCTGCTGTTTCCCGGGAGTTTGCTGAGAGAAGTTGTTTAATGATTCATAGATCTTCAGAAAGTCATCAGCCAGAGAAAGGCACACTTTACTCTCATAATTTACCCATAAATCTCTCTTTCCTTGCTTCCCATTAGCTTCAAGCAGTGCTGCGCAGGAGTGCAGAATTCTTCCCAAGTGTTCCAATATGAAGAACTAACTCAGTAGATGCAGAGAGTCCTTGCGTGGTAACAATCATACTACAGTCACAGCAAACTGCTGATTTTATAATATTGAAATCTCCCTTTAAAATTAGATGAACTCAGACTTTGATTTCTTTCTCTTCTAGCTGATCAAACTAGTAAGTTTGATAAGCTAAAAAGCGGAATCACAACTTACACATTTTTGCACTGATCTTTCTAATAATTTATTTTTATTTTATGAGCATTGACTTGTGTTTTGCTTGCATGTATATCTGTGTAAGGGGGTCAGATCCCATGGAACTGGAGATACAAATAGTTGTCAGCTGCCATGTGGGCACTGGGAATTTAACCTAGGCTCTCTAGAAGAACAGACAATGTTCCCAACCATGTAGCCATCTCTCTAGCCCTGTGCATTTTTTAAATATTAAATCATTTGTTTTTTGTTTAATGAAAAATAAATAGCAGTTTTTTGTGCTTCTTTTAAAAACTGGTAATACATCTAGGAGCCTTGGAAGAACCCCCAAACTGTTTTTGTACCTTGTCTCTCTTTAAGAAAAACAGCCAAAATTAATTATATATATTTTCTGACAATATGTTTATTTTTGATTATTTAGATTCTTGGTCTATTTTTAGGAAAAAAGAAAAAGGAACTATTAAATAAATCAATTCATAATTGGAAAAACCAATTATAGTAGCTTTAGATGCTGAACTTAGCAAATCCTGTAACATTCTAGTGAATTCTCCACTGCTAAAACAATAGATTTAAAGATTGAGCACCTATCTTATATGGCACACTTGGGGGAGCCATCAAATGGTTATTCCTCCATTCTGCCCCTGTGAATAATCAGCCTTAACCAACTAATTCAAAATCAATTGAAGAGGGTGATTTGTGAGCATCTTTATTTAAAATTGACTTCCTACAAAAACAACAGGTTCTTACTCATCTTTGGAAATCATCATTTTAATTCGTTTTCAGTGAGATCTCCAGCATCCCTAATCCCTCTTTATTAAAGTACGCCTTCTACAAATTCTTCCCTGGCTTACTTTATAGGTACTTATTTGTACTATTTATTTCTCTCACTAAATGTACCATCTATGTGGACAGAGCCTTTAGGTGGCTGTATTTTAGATTTAGACCTGTTGCCTGAGCTGCAGCTACTAGCTGAAAGTAAGGCGCTTGGGAGAATACCCAAATGTTTGTTGAATATGTGAGTGGATGTGAATTGAAAAAGAATAAATCATAAGCTTGGATTAAGAATGAACCAGGATGCCGGGTGTGGTGGCACACGCCTTTAATCCCAGCACTCGGGAGGCAGAGATAGGCCGATTTCTGAGTTCGAGGCCAGCCTGGTCTACAGAGTGAGTTCCAGGACAGCCAGGACTGCACAGAGAAACCCTGTCTCAAAAAAAAAAAAAAAAAGAACCAGGAATCAAGCTCAGTTGAAGCAGTAGTGTTTTGGGTTTGCCTGCTGCAATCTACCATTAACATGGAATTTCATTTTTCTAAAGTCTCAGTCCCCACCCATTCATGGTTAAAACTCAAAAGGTAACTTGTAGGAGGAAACTGAGCGGTCAACAGCATCAAAATCTCAAGAGATCCTGCTTAGGCCTTGAGTGTTGACTAACACATTCATGGCTGATCACATTGTCCTAAGATGGTATGGAGTGATCCAGAAGAAATCCACCGGGAAGGGAGAATTCCCAGTGTGCACAATAAGGAATAATGTGCTGAATAAGAAAATAAATTCCCTTTTAAATGCATACCTCCTGCTTCGGTCTCTGTGACCCCAAGAGAGTCCTGCTTAGTTGATTGAGTTAACCATGTTCTTTTGGTATTCTCCATTTCCTCTGACTACTACAGTCTTTCTCTCCCTCTTCTGGGGAGTTCTTTGATGTCCAAGAGGTGAGACCCAGTGGAAATCCAATTCAGACTTTCTCTGCAACGTATCTGGCTATGGGTCTCTGCACCCTCTCTCGTCTACAGAGTAAGAAAGTTCTTGTCTGATGATTAGATAATCCACTCATCTATGAGAACAGCAGAGTATCATCAGCTATCTTTTTTGTTATGGTTTTTGGTTTTTGTTTGTTTGTTTGTTTTGGCCTGCTGTGTTAGGTTCTGAAGTAGAAAATATAGGACCTTTATGGGCCTGCACCAGGTACTCTGCATATAAGCTATAGTACACTCAATCAGATTTGTTTGTGAGTGCTATCGATACATTCGCAATTGATACTTTTTTTCCATTTGTTCTCAGTGTCAAAACACCATTCCTCTTGACTCTTCCTTAAAAATCACATCCACACACCAAGAGCTCTTCAGACAACACAGATTTTGTTTTATTTATGTATACACCCTTGTGAGGAAAGAGAAATGAAGCCCAAAGCTTTCTGTCTACCTTGTATTCTAAGTAATATTGTTCTTGTACCATTTGCATGTATTCTAACACTAGCCCACAAGGAACAGTGTCACCAAAACTGATCTGCGTAGAGAAGTCATCATGTATTCCTTCACATGGCTTCCTGTCACTAAGGTATTTCCGTACTTGAGACAGAACAGTTTCCACAATAACAAGGAAACTAAGTTTATTTTTTTTTTCCTGCAGGAATTGTTGGACTACACATGACACATACTCTTTCAAAGTATCTTTGGAGGCAGAGCTAGAATAACTTTCTCTGTCAAAATCATCTTTAAGAAATCCAGCATTGTTTACACAACTAAGAAAAATCTAAGGGCTGGCTGTGTGCAAAGCACTGTCAAAGACAACCATGAAGAAGGGCCTATGTGTGCTTAAAAGACTTCCTAGAAAAGTATGAGAAGACCAGAGTGCTCAGCTGTAACTGTTTGTGTGGAGGTCCTGGAGGTCTACTTGAGGTAGACGGTTGCAAAATCTCTGAAGATGCTTGGTGACAAAGGGATAGAGAGCTCACTTGGAGAAAGCTGGAACAGTTTAAGGGCTGACATATGTACGTGTAAGCGTGGAGAAATAGCTCCTAGGAATGTCAGATGTAGTCATTGAAAAGCACCTAGAAAATTCCCTAGTGCAGAGGTCTTCCCAATTGTAGAGAGTTCCTATTTATCCTGAAGATTATGTAATGAATTAATTGTGAGTAAGGAAGCCAAAAGTTATGATATGGATGTGATTGATTCCTCTGGTGTACAAGAAACACACTTCAATGACAGTAATGCTTTGGAGAAGGCAGCTATGTTTGCAAGTCATCTAAAAGTTTAGTTTGGGGTGGGCAGTGGTGGTACACACCTTTGATTCCAGCACTTGGGAGGCAGAGGCAGGCAGATTTCTGAGTTCGAGGCCAGTCTGGTATACAGAGTGAGTTCCAGGATAGCCAGGGCTACACACAGAAATCCTGTCTGGAAAAAACAAAACAAAAAAATTAATAATAATAATAATAATAATAATAATAATAATAATAATAATAATAATAGTTTAGTCTGTCCTTTTGAGCCATTAGAACAGCAGCCATGGATATGAAAGGGATAAGACAAATTGTTCAGCAGATTTAATCAATAGCTCTTGCAATTCTGATTGAGCGACTCCTGCACTGTCGTCCCTGTTCGAAACTCATGTTACACATTTCTCCCAAAGTTTTATTTTTCTAGGAACCCATGATACCATCATTCTTTCCAACCACTGCCATCCTGACCGGCATGGGTATACCAGTCACCACTCGGATGTTCCCAGGTTTGTTTCCAGTTTCCTCCCAATAGACATTGTGCACTGGAAACCATCCATCTTTTTTTTACCACAAATGGGCTCAGCATGACAGCTTACACATTCAAGCCAAAGGTTCTCTCAGGATCCCTCATGACTTATTTATATCTTGTCTGTCAATTAAATATGGAACATACTCTTTATTTGCCTGATACAACTTAGCTTTATTGTACAGACCTACGAATCTTGGCTTCCCTCTAATAGTGTTCTCATGCTGCCCATCAACATGCTCCTTATCTCTCGTTTCCCATCTGAGTTTGCCAAAGTGAATAGCAGTGGAGGGTGGTTTTTTTTTTTTTTTTTTTTTTTTTACACATTTTTCCTAAGGCTTCTAATAAGGTCATTGTCAAAGACTCCAGGCTTCCTGTGCTCTAATCACTCTCTAAGTGATCCTTATTTCCTTTACCACTTAATGCCCATAAGAAAGAATAAAGGGTTATGGGAGAAATCGGAATTCCAAAACATGACACACTGTGATACCATGAAATCAAAACTGCTAAGTCTACCTTTAATGGATTCAGTGGGAGATTTCGGAATTCAAATTAGAGTTCATGGACTGGAACATAGCACTTGTTCCTTGCTTCTATGTCTTTATCCTACCATATTTTTAAGTGTTGAAAACAAAATAAATGACAATGTCCTAAGGTTCTTAGTGACTCAATCATGATATAAACAGAAAAGGAACTAAACTGCCATTATCCTGTCATTTTGTTGTGGTTATGAAAATCTCTGTATTATATGGAATAGATAAAACATGATTTTTATTTAAGTTTTCAACATATTTTAGTTTATATGACTGTTTAAACATTTCAATGACCTCACCCCCGTTTACTATTTTGTAATTCACTAGCAATGAACATATTAAAACTTCAGACTACTCATTCTTGACTTGAGAATATTTGTGTTGTTTTTGAGCTTCGCAAAAATGTCCAGAACAAAATGTTAATCATATAAATCACCAACACAGTATTTCAAGGATATTTTCATGAAATATTATAAAATGAGAACATAAGAAACCAAAAACCTTCCACCATTTCCTCTGGTTGGCAGCCCTTGTTTGACTAGACTACACTTGGCCTCTTCTGTACCTGAATACAGCCAGGATATATTTTTTTTCATAAACGGTGCATAAATCAAAAGGATAAGTCCAGCTGAAGTAGAGACTTATGACCATTGTGACTGATTTATTCAATGAACTGCGCTAACTTCCTAGTTCATGTGTTCTTTCTGGGTTGTGTCTATTTTGTAAAATAACAAGCCCCCTCTTTGTTCTCCCTGCCCTGCAGTGTCTCCCTCCTCCAGTCTGCAGGCCAAGCACAGGCAACACGCCACATCATTATTCTCACACTGAGACTACAAAGGACAGTGCTGCCTGAGCCGTCTCCCAGATCCATGCCTTTCCACCCTTCTCACCATTCCTCTTGATAAAGAATATTCGAGTAGTGAGTACCATTTTTCCCCTCCAGTGCTCCTCTTCCTTTGGCAAGTGTCATAGTAAGAGGGTGTGACCCTTTCCAATATCCAGTGCTACATTTTTTTTTAATTCAAAATCTGGAAAATTGCATTATAAAATGTGAAATTCCCTATTACTCCACCAATGCATTTTGCATGTTAATTTGCCAAGATGATAACTCACATTTTCTCCTGTTTCCAGCATCCCCTAAATTATCAGGCATCCCACTCTTCGTGCCTCTGTGCCTCCCGTCAGACTCCCATCTGGTTTTCCTGCCTAAACATATTCTCCTGAGAGCATGTTTAATTTGAATTGTATTAAATTCATCAAACTCTTTAATGAGCCTTGGGCATTGTCGACTTGTGTGGGGGGTCTCTCCTAAATAGTAGCAGAGAGGGACCTTAAGGGCCTTCAGTGCATGTCCTTCTGGGTATTCTGTCGGGACTAAGCGCTGTTTCAGATTATGTGAATGTCATAAATAACTTGGTGGGAAGGGTCAGTGTTTTCTTATCTTGAAGAGAGTCAAAGGGCAGTTTGCATTTATCTAGGAAATGCACCTCACAGATGCTGGTCTTAAAAGCTCCTCTGGGAAAGGGTGGGGGAAATGCTATTATCCTTACATAATTCTAAAATCCTGATGGGAGGGGTCAAAAAAGTACAGGAATCCTTCCTGTTCCTTTTAATCAAGGCCATAGCAAACAAGGAGTTTGGGGGATTAAAATATCGGGAATCATCCATAATTTCATTTCCCACATTTTCATTTCTTTTCAGTAGCTAATGCCTTCTTTAGTAAATTCTTCATTTGTATAAAAAATAAGTTTCAAAGAGGTTTACATCACAAGTATTCTTGAATCTGTCTCCACTGTGCCTCCCTAATCAGAAGAGCAGGACCCTGTGAGTTTTTATTTGCTGTGATGAATTAAGGTCTGACATTGAAGTTTCACTTTAACCAAGTACAAAAAAAAATTTTTTTAAAAATGAGAAATAGTTTTGCAACTGTATTTTAAAGGCCCCCTACATCGACTGCAGCTGTCTGGATGTGTTCCTGGAGAGGAATCACAGATGAGGTCTGTGATGTGGGTCCCTACTGAATTCTTAGTCTATCTCCCATGCTCGGTTCATGCTGTTTGTGCTTCACTGCTCTTCTTCTTTAAACTCAATTTATATCTATTTAATTGTGTTTAAAATATGACAAGGGCAAAGGCCAAAGAAAGGAAACTTTACCAATAAGCACTTGCACTTTTTAAATGTAAATACAATAAGATGAAACGCTACCTTACTTTTGAGTTCAATAAATGAATTATAAATGCTTCTTTTCGCTGGCCATCTTTATTGAGTTATATTTTAAGAAAGTGAATTGCATTGGTTTTAAGCACAGATTGATATCTTTTCTTCAGCATCTTACCATGCACTCATTACCAAACAAGACATACAAAGTTTTCCACCACAGTATACAAATTAAAACATTCCACTAAGACTGTTCCGACATTTATTTATTTGTTTGTTTGTTTGTTTGTTTGTTTATTTTTGCAAGGACTGAATTTCAAAGGTGGAACAAAGTTTACCAGAT
Source organism: Mus minutoides (assembly GCA_902729485.2). Classification (NCBI taxonomy): domain Eukaryota; kingdom Metazoa; phylum Chordata; class Mammalia; order Rodentia; family Muridae; genus Mus; species Mus minutoides. The sequence continues at coordinate 1,017,429 of LR749712.1, forward strand.
TTAGGGAATGAAAGCCAGCATTCTAGAGGCATAATGAAGAAACTAGGAAGACATGAAAAGAAGGTAGAGAGCCAGGTGGGGATAGATCTTGTGGGATCTGTTATTTCAGGGAGAAATATTTGCTGCTGTTACACATTCATTTGTAAAAGCAAAAATAAAACAAAACACCAAAACCAGAAAGTCCTGGATGATGTCTTATACAGAGTAATGAATGTGATCTGATTCTTATCTCATTTTTCATTCCTATCTTTTGATTTCCCTCCCTCCTGCCTTATGTCCCTCGTCCTAGGTCCCTTTATTGAGTGCTTCCCTGATTGTATCCACAGCTGCACAGACTATTTTTCTTCATGTGACATGTCATAGATCATTGACCATCCCTTGTTTACTCCTTTCCTTCTCTTTCAGTTTCTCTCCTGAAAGGGGGTGGGGAAAAAAGTGAAAGATGAAAATCCTTTCTTGGAAATTTCTTGCTCCTCAATATTTACCTGAAGGCTTCTTTAGGAGGATCGAAGCTTCCTTAGAGGTAATGGTAAGGAAGCCAAAGAGCTCATCATAACCAAATTCTGTGGCAAACAGTTTAATAGGATTATAAACAATTCAGCAATGTGGGTTGAATATTGAGTAGACTATGTGTTTAAAAATCCTTGAGTGAAGCACTTGACTTGTTTAAAACCCTGCCTAAAGTCAGGGAATAGGTTGCATTGAATCATAAACATTATAAACATACAATTAATAAAGAACATACAATGTTCTTATTGTCTTCTTTTATCCCCCCATCCTAAATTCCTTTGCCAATCCCCCATCTCAGGTATATACATACTGTTACAATCATGCATGCCTTCTTTCATTTACAAAGTATTCAGCCAGTTATATATAACAGCAATTAAAGTGAAATAACAACTTTAAACCTTATCATGATGCTACTGGTTATGACATCAAATTATACAATCACTTTATAATCTAACAATTCACAGTCTGCAATTTACTTCTGTACATCTAGTAATATGAAAGTGGATAAATCATTAAACACATTCTATAGCATACATGCACTATATACAAAATGGTGTGCTGTTTAATAACTGCTAACTACTAGGTTCAATGAGTAGTATTGGTACATTATGCAAATTGGGAGATGCTTTAAAGAATAAAGTTGATTTACCTAAAATATGAGTCTTTATGGTAAATAAAGAGATATTACATTCTCTTCTCTTACAATATAATGCTTTTTTTTTGGCAGTGTATGAATCTGCTGATATGTGAATTTGTGGCCTGACACATGCTAAGCAGGCACTACTCTACCACCTTTTCAGCCAGTGAACTGTTTCCTTAATAGTAGAGCTCATTTTGTAAAAGTATCATAAGCATTTCAAACATAAAAACAGGAAAAAGGAAAGGCATTAATATTAAGTTTTTAATTGTACTGCATGCTGAGAGAGATGCTTAAATTATCTCTTAATTACTCCAAAAACCAAACAAAAGTTGTCAGATTATGTGTCACATCTGGTACTATGTTAAGTAAAAGGCTTGCTAGAAGTCAGACAGCACATGGAGACTGCACTGAGGAACACTGGAAACTATGATCATAAATAATGGTGAAAATCAGTCTTAAGACTAGCTGAGACACTCATCTTCTTTGATTAAATTATAAAAATAAAAAGTAACTATGCATACAAACATTGAGAATTAGCATTGGCTATATTTCCATTTCAAATTTTCTCTTAATTATTATTTAATAAAACCTTATAGAATCATTTAAACAAAAGACACATGAAGAAATAAGTTAATCCAAATAAGGCTGTTGCTCTGATGGCAGCCCTCTGTTCAAATGCATCCTTGCATTATGTGAGAGTTGAAGAGGATTTTGGTGGATTACTTGTAACAATGAGGCAAAATTGCTCTAAATATTAATATATGATCAGTAGATGGAGTATAGATATACAAATGATAGATGACTGATAGATAGATGTAATTTAAGTATTCCTTGAGAATTCCTTGTGATTATTTTCCTATATCCTAAGCAGAATATCTAAAACAAACAAACAATTAAGTGAAAACATCACACACTGTGAACATTTAACTTTAATGCATAAAGTCAAAGGATATTTTGCTTCTTATCCTCTGAGTTTGACATTCTTCTACTCCAGACCACTGGAATTAATACAAATAAAAGAATATTATTGGCTATTAACAACAGACAACAGATTATGGTGTGTTGCCAAACTTTTGGGAGATTTTTTTTATTAGATATGTTCTTCATTTACATTTCAAATGTTACCCCCCAAAGCCCCCTATACCCCCCCAGCTCCCCAACCTACCCTGGCATTGGGGAGATGTTTCAAGCTAACAATCTTCCTTGTGTGTCTAAAAGTTTAATCTCTGAAAACTATCATCTGGGCTTATTTATTCATATTAGTTTTGCTCCCTGGCCATAGGCATTACCCAGGTCATGTGAATGTTAAGTAAGAAAATCTAGCCTTTCTGCTATTAAGCAGAATGAAGAGTGTATTCCAACCTGATTGATACACAAGTCATTTCTTCATTAAGACATAAAATTTGTCTTTTGCTATTAATTTTTATCTGAAACATATAAGATAATGTTTGAAATAAAACACATTAAACTGCCCATTGTATCAATCTGTTAGAGTGAGGAATTAATTCTTTAGCAAGTGTGATTGTACAGCATATAATGATAGCTATATAGTGAGACTGGACATAGTTAGACAATGCATGAGATGCGTTGCTCCTTCTAAGATGGTCTATCTCTGGTCTTTAGCACTCTTATTACAATGATCAAAAAATGTATGACTCAGTTTATTAAGAGTTTTAATTTTCTACATTGAGATATATTTTCATACGATAAATAAAATTTCACTAGCTGATCTTTTGTCATTGTTAGAATGTTTGCCAAACAGTAACTGTAACTTTACTAAAGAAAAACCTAACTAGCAAGTCCTTATTTTAGATGATTTCAAAATATAATCCATAGAAAGCAAAACTTTAGCACTTTTTTCTACGAAAGAAAATCACATCTGTTCTAGTCAAAATCATTAACAAAGTACATATTCCAAGGAGAGCCTTTAAAATTTTAGTAAAGAAAGCACTTAGTTTATACTAAAGCTGCTGGGTTGCCATGGATACAGTTTAGACTCCTCTGTTAAGGAATCCATTGCTTAAAGCAGAGGGAATTCCTTGTATTCATGCTAGCATGACTAGGGCTTAGGAGACTTAAACACAAGCAAACACCAGTCTCTTGTCTCTTCTGGTCTTTATGTGGCCCCTCAGGAAAGGCAACTTTATTTGTCTAGCAAAGAGCTCCTTTTCTTGTTCTGAGGCTGGAGTCTCTGATGCAGAGACCCTTTTTTTTGCTTATTTCAAAGGTGCCACCCGTTCCTGGGTAGCTGGCAACCATGTTCTCTTTCAAAGAATTCAAGAAAGTGAAGGGACACGGGGTGGTGGTGGTGGTCGTGGCGCACGCCTTTAATCCCAGCACTTGGGAGGCAGAGGCAGGTGGATTTCTCAGTTCGAGGCCAGCCTGGTCTACAGAATGAGTTCCAGGACAGCCAGAGCTACACAGAGAAAACCAGTCTTGAAAATAACACCCCCCCAAAAAAAAAACCCCAAAAAGTGAAGGGATAAGGCTGGTTCCCCCTTCTCTAGTCCAAGATTTTTACATTTCATCAATGAATAAAAATTTCTCCTTAAAATGGGGATACCCACTGGATGGTCCGAGATGCCAAGAAAAAGAAAGACTTCCAGGACCCAACAGTGATGATTTAAGCAGAGATTTTATGGCTCGTAGTTGTGACAGGGCCTCACACCCATCTCAAAGTTTTTAACTCAGTAATGTTCCTATTCAAAAGAAGAACAGGGACAAGAAATGGAGTAGAGACTAAAGGACAGGCCATCCAAGGACTGCCCCATCTGGAGATCCATCATGTCTGCAGACATCAAACCCCATATTGATGCCCTTGCCAAGAGGCACTTGCTGACAGGAACCTGTTATGACTGTTCCTTGGAGGTTCAGTCAGCAACTGACCAATGCAGATGTGGATGCTTGGATCCAACCATCATACTGAGCTCAGGGACCCTGGTCAGGAGCTGGCAGAAGGACTGGAGGAGCTGAGGGGGGTTCCAACTCCATAGGAAGGACAACGTCAGCTGGCTGGACCACCCAGTGCTCCAAAGGACTAGACCACCAACCAAGGAGTGTACAGAGAGGGATCCATGTTTTCAGAGACATAAGAAGCAGGGGATGATCTTGTCTGACATCAGTGGCAGAGGAAAGCCCTTGATCCTGTGAAGGTTTAAGGCTCCAGGAGCATATGGAGGGTTGGGAAAGGAGAGGGTGGGTGAGCAGGGAAGCACCCTCAGAGTGGAAAATGGGAGGGAGGAGAGAAAGGTTGTAGGATGGTGGGGGCGGCTTGTGGAGGGGGACCCGGAAAATAGGCTATCATTTGAGATATAAACGTATGGAATGATTTTTAAAAATTCTCCTGAATATTACATGCTTTTTTTTTTTGATGAGCCTAAGCAATATTATACAAGCGTGTCTTTTCATCCTTTACTTCTGTCAGTTTCATTCTCTAAGGGTTTATATCTGAGAGAAGGGCTTCGACATGCTATGAAGAGGAAAGAAAGGGGGAAAAAACACTCATGAGAATGGAAGTAAATCACATTTAAAAATCTCTTTGAAATTTACCAGCACACTTCTTCATTGACTTTATTTAGTACTACCCAGAGAGCTGTGCGTCCAGATGAAGAGAAGTTCTTGTTTTTCTTTGGGTTATTATGTCAGCTTTGAAGGTGTAAACGCAAGATCCACGTCCGCAAGAACAGCAGTATCACAGACCTCAAAGATCACAGAGCTCTAAGGATGCCTAAGCATTCTTCGCTACTTGCATTTTTTTTACTTCGTTCTGTTAGACAAAATAAAAAGAAAATAAAACCATAATTTTATCATCATTAGCTCTTACACGCAGCATTTGTTTTGGAAGCCTTGCTGTGTTACTTGGAACCAAGGTGAAGACGTGGTAAGACGTGTTAAATTTATTTTAGCCCACTGAAGTATTTTATCTCCTCACTCTTATATGCTTTCATTTTGAAAATAATATTTTGAGAAAATCAAATCAACTGTTATTATTGAATAGAAATGCAGACATCTATTGTCCTGTTCCCCACCCCACCCTGCGCCCCAGCAAGCAAACTAATCGTAGACTTGCTTGCAGAATATGGATGTTCTCTAGGGATGAATGCCATACTTCGTGAATGTGCAACACATGTTTCATACTTTCAGGGTTCTTGGAAATAGTAACTATGCCAGTGAACTTCGAGATGATGAAGTTTATCAGGCGGTGGAGTCTGAACAGATCTCACTGTTTGGATCCAAATATGAACTTACAGCCAGAAGTAGACCTAGAATCAGCACAAATCAGCCCAGTGTCATGGCTCGGTGGGAAGGAGTGGGGGCCAGAGGGAAGAGCCCTGGCAGGAGTCACTGATTGAAGAATTCAGAACCTTGGCTCCATGGAAGGGTAACTGGATGCTACACAGCAGCCTATGAGGGAACTTGTACTGAGATTATCATGGTTTGTGAAGGACACCAAGAAAAGCACACTTGGCTCTGCTATGTGGGACAAGGTAAAAATAATGAAACAATTAGATATTATACAGGATTTGAAAACACAGGAATTAGCTAGTTTTTTGTTTTGTTTTGTTTTTTAAGTCTTCTCTCAGTTCTTGGGCCTGATTTTTATTTATTTTATCTTTTCTCCTCCTTAGTGTGGTCAGAGACTGACCTACAGCTATGCTTGGTTTTGTGGACTCTGGCACTGGTGTCATCTGGCTTGCAAATTCCAATTAATTAATTTTGTGAAATGGCTACTATCTTAAAGCTATTCGTTTATACTGGCTGAAGTTCAAGACTAGTGCCAGAATTCTGAGTGCCTAAACACACTGGATTTTTTTTTTTTTTTTCTCTCTTTATACAGCATGACACTATAAGTCAGGAGGTAGTACTGAAAACAATCTCAGGGTTCCGGTATTGTTGATTTTCCTTTGATACTGAGAACAAAATAAAATGGTGTGGAAAGACCTTATTGGATAAAGTGTGTCATTTTAGTGTTCATTTTCTATGTTTTATTTAAATTATTCTTTAAACTATTTTATTTATTTACAATCCAACCATTACAATCCTCTCCCGGTCCCTGCCCCGCCCAGTTCCTTATGCCACTCCTCCTCTCTGTTGCTTCAGAGATGCTCCCCTTCGCCCCAGGAATCCTCCTCCTCTAGGCTTCAAGCCTATTGAGGATGAGGTGCATCTTCTCCCGCTGGGGCCACACCAGGCAGTCCTCTGCTATACATGTGCTAGGGCCATTGGATCAGCCTGCGTATGCTGCCTGGTTAGTGACTTAGTCTCTGGAAGCTCCCGAGGGTCTGGGTCCTCAGTTAGTTGAGACTGCTGGTCTTCCTATGGGGTTACCTTTCGCTTCAGCTCCTTCAAGCCTTCCGCTAATTTCCCCCATAGGAGTCCCTGACTTCAGTCCAATGGTTGGGTATAAGTATCTGAGTCTGTCTCAGTCAGCTGCTGATAGGGTCTCTCAGAGGACAGCCATGCTAGGCTCCTGTCTGTAAATACATTGTAGTATCAGTGATAGTGTCAGGCCTTGGTGCTGCCCCTCATGAGATGGATCCCAAGTTGGGCCAGTCATTGGACAGTCTTTCCTTCAGTTTCTTCTCCATTTTTGTCCCTGAATTTTGTTTAAACAGAAACAATTCTGGGTCAGGAAATTTTGACTGTGTTCTGGTAACCCCATCCCTCCCCCTGTGGCACTGTCCATCTCCTGGAGGCAACGTCTTCAAGTGTCCACTCCTCAATGTTGGATATTTTGCTTAAGGTCATGCCCATGGGGTCCTAAGTGTCTCTTACCTCGCAGGTTTCTGGGACTTTCTAGAGGGTCCCCCTACCTCCCCCTCCTCACAAGGCTGCATATTTTCATTCATTCTCCTAGCGCTATGGGCTTTTCTCCTGTTCCCCACCCACCCAATACCTGAACCTGATCCCTCCTCTCTCATACCCTGATCCCTCCCTCCCGCTGCCTCCTGTGACTATTTTGTTTACCCTTCTAAGCATCCACACGTGGGTCTTCCAGTTTGTTAAAACTTCTTAAGATCTGTGGGTTCTTAAGATCCTTGGTATTCTGTGTTTTTTTTTTTTTTTCTAATATCCATTCATTAGGGAGTATATATATATACCATGCACATCATTTTGGTTCTGAGATACCACTCAGGATGACATTTTCTAGTACCATCCATTTGCCTGGAAAATTCATGATGTCTGTCTGTCTGTCTGTCTGTCTGTCTGTCTGTCTGTCTCTCTCTCTCTGTTTCTCTGTCTCTCTCTTTTGTGTGTGTGTCTGTGTGTGTGTGTGTGTGTGTGTGTGTGTGTGTGTGTGTGTGTGTTTCTCTGTCTCAAATGTAAGGTCTCAGTTACTGCTCCAGTCATTGCCTGCCTCCTGTGGACCTTCCTGTCATGATGGTGATAAACTCATCGACAGAAACTGTAAGCAATGCCCAAATTAAATCCTTTCTTATATAAGTTATGGTCATGGTATCTCTTCATAGCAATTGAAAAGTAGCTAAGTTATACACAGAAAGATGATCTGAAGCAAAAGTGATGAGCAGCCACATTTACAGACTTACCAGGTACTTCCGACTTCATAAAGAGAGTAAGATTGTAAAATAAATAAGAAGTGCAACACTTGGCGATATGGACAACGGGCTCATAAGTTATGGGAAATTCTGTGGCTCTGCCTCTTCTCAAAAATTGAGTATATCACTGTGTTAGTCTCACTGGAAAGAGAAACTAGACAATAAGAGAAACAATCAAGATGATGAACTCAGGCAAAAGCAAGTGTCTTAACGACTCAGTGGCAGTCTGAAGTGAAGAGGCAGCCATGAACCTGAACCCTGAAAGACTGGCTAGCAGCACAAGAGACAAGCACAAAGCGCCATGACTTAAAGATCACAGAGATTGCGTGTGACCACTGTGACTTACAAAGCACCATGGATAACATGAAGATCATCTATCTCATGGGACATGCTTTAATACACAATCATTGTGCTTGACATGATGGTATCTGTGACTGTGACATGAAGATCCTCATGACTGACATGACCACTGATGAGAAGGACACTATGTAAGATGTGCAGAAATGAGGTTTGTTTTTTGTTTTTTGTTTTTTGTTTTTTTCCTAAGACTATGTTACTTTCAAGTCACAAAGTTTGAGAATGAGGCTGGGATTTCAAATTGGGAATTTACAGTTTTAAAGTTTGGAGTTAATGAGCAGATAAAAATCAGATTTGTAGAGACCCATGAAGAAATCTGAGTAAATGGCTTGGTCTATGAGGGTGGATTTTAGCAAGGAATCCAGTTTATGAGATTTCTATCTGAAAGTCACCTGTATAGGAATTAAAAGCTGCATTAAAGATACAATCACTTGGAATAAGGACAGATGGAGACTGACTGATGAATTGGCTAAAGTTTAGCAGTTGGGGGTTATGAGCATAACCCGAGGAAGGAGAGAAGAGGAAACCAGGAAAATGAAAGAGTGCAAGAGGCCACTACACATACACACTCTAGAGGCCAAGGGAAAGGTTCATTTCAATGAAGAAGGATTGAACAAGTGTGTCAAATGCAACTAATCAGTACAGTAAGATGAGAACTGAAAAACTTCTGTGGTCATGGGGAAAGGGGCCAATTCAAACTGTCTAGTGGTTCTTTTCTGAAGGTACTACCACCTTATCATATTTCCTCAGTACTTGGTATGCAGGCTAATTAGACTAAATTTTAGATTATATTTGACTGCTAATTCTAGCTTAAAATGAAAACCAATAGTTGGGTAGTATGTGGTGTAACTAGCAAGTAAATACCCCTGGCTCTTGGCTTTTAGCTAAGCTCCAACTCTTGGTGGATTAGATGTACTCTGAGAGACATTAAACCTGAGATGCATAACACATTTGCAAATATGCGAATAAGTCATGCAAGACCCCTTGGACAAGATGAATCTAATGTTTTCTAGATAGTAGAAATAAGTTGAGGCATGATACATTTATTTGACAAGCTTTTTGAGAAAAATATTTCTTAAGTAATGTGTGTGTGTGTGTGTGTGTGTGTGTGTGTGTGTGTGTACACATGTGTTAAAATATCACTGATTTCATGCCGAGGAGTTACAACAAAAATATTTACACACCTGTGGAATACCTAAATATATGTTGGTTTGTGAGTTTATGTAATTATAATTTTATTAAATTCCAAATGTTAAAATAATACAGAATTTGACCTTTAAAATGAACATTACAACCATATTTCCCCACTTATATCTATATTTCTAATCCTACCAATCAATTATCCACACCAAATACCTCGTGATTACATTTTGAAATGTAAAAACTAATTTTAGCCTGAAGGGGCTAATGGAGTGTAATGAAAAGTATTAGCATTAGTTGAGTTTTAACCTTCAGTCCTCCTGAGATGCTTACATGTGGTAATAGTAGGAAATCTCCACAAAGGATTAGTCCTAATTTTATTAAATTACAATTTTATTCACCTCTGTTAGCAAAGTGATTGTCTTTGTCTTCTTCTCCATGAACCACAGAAATCTTGTTTTATATTGGTTTGAGTAATGTTCTATGAATAAAAATCAAGAAATACATGAATGCCATTGAATTAGTTAAACAGAAAAGAGGCACAGACAGGAAATTCATGACTTCTTAGGGACGAATCCATCCCAGTGTTCGGCATCACGCTGCTTCATCTTCATTGTCCACCTGACTTTATCTAAAATCCTCTAGAAGTCACAATTCTGGTTGTGTATATGAAGAACTTCTGAAAATCTATAGCTGATGAGAGAAGAATCATCTTGAACACAGGTGGTGCCCCTCTGAGGTTAAGAGCCTAGACTCAGCAAGAAAAGTAATTTAAAAAGCCTGGAGGATGTTGTCTTTCTGAGTCCTCACTGCAGATTGAATGTGAGCAGCTACCTCACACTCTGCCAACATGCCATGCCCACCACAACAGGCTTTCTGCCTCCAACCCAGAACCAGCTTCTTCATTCTGGTTTCCAACCAGCTTTTCTATCACGTCACTGAGAAATGTAACTAACTCAACATATTCACAAATCACTACATGAAGAACATCATTTAATGATATATATATTTTTTAAATCTTCTAGACATTGTACTAAGCCCTTGTTATGCAATTTACTTCCTGTCATGGTTTGAATAAGAATGGCCCTGATAGACCCATCTTTGAGTGCTTGGCCTGAACAGAAGGGCAGTATTGAGAGGCATGGCTTTGTTGAATTAGGTGTGGCCTAGTTGGAAGAAATATGTCATTTTGGAGGTGGGATTTTAGGTCATCTATATGCTCACGCTATGCCCAGTGTGAAGCACAGTCTCCTTCTGCTGCCTTCGTAGTAAGATATAGAACTCTTAGCTTCTTCTCCAGCACCATGTCTGCCTGCATATTGACATGCGGCTTGCCATGATTATAATGAACTACACCTTGGAAACTGTAAGCCATCCCACTTAAACATTTTCCATTATAAGAGTTGCCACAGTAATGTTGTCTTTTCACAGCAGTGAAGCCCTAAGACAATTCATAAGAACAACCCTGAGGAAAAGGGAGTATTTAATAAACAGGGCCTCCATTCTAATTACTTTTTTTTTTTTTTGCTGTAATTAAAAAAAGAAAAGATCAAAGATCAAAGATCAGCCTATTTGTCTTCGGTCTCCGATTTATAGTCCAGCATCTTGGGAAGTCAAGGCAGGAACTCAAATGGAAATTTAAGACAGGAACTGATGCAGAGACCACAGAGAAATGTTGCTTATTGGCTTGCTACCTCTGGTTCACTCAGTTACTTCTTTTTGCACAAGTAAGGCCTACCTGCCCAAACCTCGGTACCAACCATGATGAGTGTGGCTGTTGTATGGGTCCTCTAACACCAACTAACAGTCCTATAAATGTATCACAGTCCAGTCTAATGGAAATGACTCCTCAATTGACATTCTCTCTTTCTTTTCCCAGAAGACGGTAGTATTTATCAACTAGGAAAAACACACATACACACACACAAACAGCAACAACAATGACAAACCCCAGAAAACTGGGTGTGTAAATGTTTAGCTTTGTAATGAAAGTAGAAAAACTGTGGCAGGTTGGATTTGTTCACTAGTCTGCATAGTGCTATAGGCAAGTCCGTCTGTCAACTCCAAGCTAATGAAACTATGGCTAAGTCTCGCACAGCCAGCAATGGCTACTTTCATATGCCTGGAACTGTGTTTCACAAACCCATCATCATGATACTTGGTGAAGATTTCCTGGATTTTTCCCAAGGTGTGAAGACACGGAGTTGTCTGACACACGTGAACAGCCTTAGCTAATCTTTGGCAAAGACTCATTTTGTAGTTTATATTCTACTTGAATCATAGCCTAGAGTTTTGCAAATGCATCAAGAAATGGTGGTATCCATTTTCTGCTAGTGTCCTGTGAAAGAATTTAAAACCAACCAACCAACCAAAAACTAAGCCAACTGCATGGCATAGACATTCTCACATGTGCAATAGAACGACATCTTTTTAAATGTACTCACTATAGTGCCAAAACAAATGCAGAAGGTGATTGGTGTCTACCATTGTCACAATGTTCATAAACAAACTATTCAATTTCAGTATGATTCTCTTACTCTCTTTGAGATATTATTTTTTTCCTTTTCAACAAAATTTCCCTAATGTAAAATTATTTGTATTTGAACATTCTTCTGTTAACTTCCCTTCTTATCCTCAGCTATAATAAATGTGAATATATGTAACTCAAAATTAGAAAATTTTTTTTAATTTTTTTTATCATGTGTGTGTGTGTGTGTGTGTGTGTGTGTGTGTGTGTGAACATTTGTGGGTCACAAAATACTTGTGAAGGTAAGAGAACTACTGTAGAAGTTGGTTCTTTCCTTTAATCATGTTCTTTGCAGAAATCATAGCCTTGGCAACAGGAATGGTGACCATCTGAGCCATATTATCAGGCTTGAATTTTTTAATTTTCTTCTTTTCAAAAGTTAAATTTTTGAGAAACAACCGCCCCCTTCCCAGCCCTCAGAGGGCAAGCATCCTGGCAAACACTACTGCAAAGAGAGATGGGAGTGCTAGAGGAGCTGTGCATTGCTTGCACTGTGGAGAGAGGCAGAACTGGTGATGTGACAGCAGTGGCAAGTATGAATGGAGAGCTGAGGTTGCTGTTGGATCATGTCATTGCTCAGTGGACTTGACAGGACAGTGAGCAGCAGCTAGCAGCTTAACTAGATGAAGATTCAGCCCCAGAACACGGTGCCCAGCTGAGGGATCAACCTATCTCTGGGCTATGATGGAGGCCCAATACCAGGAATGGTCTACTTTCTAGTTTAGACCTCCTCCAAGGACCACCATGACCTATTATGCCACTGTGGTCCATGTGTGGGTCAGTAGCTCTGATGTGGCCAGGCCCAGATTGATGTTGAGGACAGTGTTTCACTTAATTGCATGTGGATGTTCATGGCCTGAATCCATGTTGCTAACATAGGCTGTTCTGCCCCCGTGGACCATACTGATGTGAATGGGCAGTGCTGCTGCGAAAGGTCATGCCTGAGTTCATGGTCTTACTGAAGCTGCATCTCTTGATGTTGACACTGTGGTCATCCAGATATCCATGGTCTGTGCTTAAGCCGGAAGCCATGTTGATATCTGTAGAAAATGCTGATGCCAGGAACCACATTGACATAGGTGACCTGCATTGCCACCAACCATGGTGGTAAGCAGGCCTTTGTTGCCACTGAGGGTCCATAGTCTTACTTTGGCTGGGTCTATGTTGATGTCCCCGGCCCATGCATCCACCAACAGCCAATAGATGTTCATGGTAGCTGTTGTGGCCTGAAACCATGTTGATGTTCATGATTCCAGCTGTATTGGAGGGCCTTGTTTGGGTCCATGGCCCTATTTCAAATGGGATCCCTGTTCATGGTCTGTGCTGATGCCCTAACTCATGTAGAAGCCTGAGGTCAGTGTTCCTGTGGACCATAAAGAGAAAAAAATATATACTTTTTATTGGATATTTCCTTATTTACATTTCAAATTTTATTCCCTTTCCTGGTTTCCCTCCCTCCTAGAAACACCATATCACATCCTACCTCCCCCTGCTTCTATGAGGGTGTTCCTCCACCCACCCACCCACCCACCCACCCACTCCCACCTCCCCGCCCTCAGTTCCTCTACACTGGAGCTGCTATTAAGGTTTCATAGGACCAAGGACCCCTCCTCTCATTGATGCATGATAAGGCCATCCTCTGCAACATATTCAGCTGGAGCCATGTGTACCCCTTGGCTAGTGGCTCAATCCCTGGGAGTTCTGGGGGGTCTGGTTGCTTGATATTATTGTTCTTCCTATAAGGTTGCAAACCCCTTCAACTCCTTCAGTTCTTTCTCTAACTCCTCTAATACCTTGTATTTTACAAATACGTAAAAGACTTAACATGTGATAATTTTCTATTTTATTCATTACTTTAACATAGGATATAGTTATTTAACTATTAATAAATGATGGACTCATAAAACTTTATATCTTCAAAAGAGAACTCAAAGAGCAGGGATGTGTATGGTTGGAAATTTTAAAATGAGCCTTTAAAGGTGTGATACTGACTTTTTTGTTGGGCATTGTAACATTGTAAATTCATTTGTTTTTTATGGACAAGAATATTGTATTGCTCCCATTTTTTTTTTTTTTTTACAAATTAAAGTATTGAAAGATACCACAAAGACAATTAAAGATCCAGATAACACAAACCAGAGGATTACAAAAGACACAGACAAATCTTCTTTGCCTATTTAAAATATTTAACATTAATTTTGACAGCCTATCCCCTTTGTGACCATAATAATCTTAAAGAATACGACTGGTAGTAAAACAGGGCTATTGGATCAAGCTAGCTATTTACATAGGTGTGTCGGTGTGTGCCTTTGCCATGTGGGCTGCTCGGCTTTGTTTTCAGTTCCCTGACTCACCAAGGCCACAGAGCAGCATCTGCCTGGATATTTTCATAAAGAATCTCAGATGACACATTTATTTAAAGCCTCTATTTTTCTATCCCCAGGCCAGGAAGCCAAGTCCAAGAATTCCTCTCCATCAGATTTCACTATAAGGTTTAGCTCTCATACCTAATTCTTACATCAGGCAGAAGCACTAGGGGATGAATTCTTACCAAATGGAAGTTTCGTGGAGTTTTTAAGTTCTTTGTTTGCCAGACAATTGACTTTGTAATCTTTAAGCATGAGGCTAGCTTTGGGATCGGTGTGGTAAGCCATCTTTCCTGATGTATTAGAGGCAGTGGTTGTATACATCAATTTTTTATTCACTAGGAATTGGAGTACCTAGTTAAAAATCATAAATATTTTGAAATAAAACAACTGAAGCCTTTCAGACAAAATATTAGAAGTGATTTTCATATTGTATTTATGCAAATATTATCGTGGAAAACAAGACTATACAATGTTTGTGAATTCTGAGGAATGGTCTGTATTGTGCCTCTCCTGCCAAAAATGTCACTTAATATCTATAAAAGAGATCTATTTGGAAATAGATTATTGATTTTTGTAACTACACAATTTACAAGAGATATCAGATTTGGGGAGGATGGACTGACGTGTGTAATCTTTACTCTTCTAAGAGAAGGAGAGGAAGATCTGTGGTACAGGAAAAAGCCACATGAAGGAGACAGATATCTACAGCTCTGGAAATTCCATGGATTGGCAGAGACCATCAAAGACTAGGAGAGGGACATGGACGATATCATTCCTTAAAACCTTCAGGAAGAGCCAACTGTGCTAGAACCTCCCTTTAGTTGTGGGCTTCTGGCCATTAGTACCTCAGAAATATATGTTTCTAATGTTCTAAAACAATTTTTCATAGTAATTTTTGATGATAACCCTTAGGTAGCTAATACAGGTGGCCATTAAAAATCAACACTATATTAAACAGCTTTACTTACTGTAAAAACTTACAAGTATCATAGAAAATTTAAAAAGAGGGAGGAGAAGATTTCTTCACTTTCCCCAACAAAACTTGAGTCAAACCAGCACCACTGAAAATTGTAATAAGACATCATGAGTTTTACTCAGTCTCAACGAATGAGTTCTTAGGTTACTGGATCCTGAATTAATATCTGCTTTAATTCAGATGTCCATGGATATGGTTTGATATTTGCATATATATGTCAGTCAACCAAAATTGAGCAAACAGTTCAAACATGAAGTATATCTCACAAATTTTTTCAGTGTCTGACATGTATATTCTATGGTTTCATGGTCAGGTGTTGCTGTTGTTGTTGTTGTTTAATGACACAATTGAGAATCACCTGGGATGTGAGTGTTAATGGAAAAAGGTCTAGATTAGGTTTGCCTTTATGTATGTGTGGGCAGAATCCTCTAGAGTCTGTTAATTCAAGTGAGAAAACCCATTCACTGTGGGAAGCACCGTTCTCAAGCAGGAACTCATGAATTAAAGAAAAGTAAACAAAGCAGTAGCATGCATGTACACGTTCTGTTTTCTCTGCCTCTCTCTCTTCTCCTCTCCTCTCCTCTCCTCTCCTCTCCTCTCCTCTCCTCTCCTCTCCTCCCTCTCTCTCTCTCAACTGTGGTAACTGTGGGTATGATATGACTGGTTGTTTTACCATTCCATTGACTTTCCCCAAGATTGTAACATGGAACTCTGAGCTAAACTCTCTTTCTTTGAGTTGCTTTGGTCAGGGTATTTTAACACAGCAACAGGAAGAGAAGCTAAGGCCTAAAACTAATAAATTCTACTTTCCAATTTTGTTCTTTGGTAAGCTGTTGCATATTCGGGTACTCAGTAAGATAGCTGACTGAGGAGGCCAAAGCCATGTTTACAATAACTGTGACATGTTATATTCTCCTCTCACGAGCGTACAGTGGAAATTTTCAGAACTATATGATTTGTGATTTGCAACAGGATGTATACAGTAGTAGTTCAGGAATCTAGCATCCATCCGGGAATCCATATATTAAGTGTATTACAATAATCCATAATTTAAAAGACAGTCACTCCTATAGCTAAAATTAGTTTGAAGTTTGGACATTGTTTTTTTGACCTTGGAATTGAGTTCAGTGGTAAAGTACTTCTCAAATATGTGTCAGGCCTTGTGCTTCATACCCAGCACAATAGAAAAAAAAAAATCTGAAAAAAAGGTAGTTTTTTCTCTTATGATGCACATGGCTAACCACTTCTAATATAATATAAATTAACAAGTGATTATAACCTAAAATGTTATAATTTTCAGTATGACAAGTAACATAAAAAATTACAGACTCTGAGATCTTGCCAATTATGCAAGTTTGTGCAAAGCCTAAGATGTCAGGAAAGCTGCTTTAGGATAAGCTTGTTCCTTCTCTATGAAAAGTAAAAGCAGGAGTTCGTACAAAGACATACTTCCATATCATGACTACTCCTTGATTAGACTCAATCACAGTGCCCATTACAACAGGAGACAATGTGTTGCTTGTAAAGCCATGAAAGAAACACAGTTTTGAAATATAATTTCAAATTTATATATGATCATCCATTTATAGAGCACAAAGGAAATATGAACTACATTGACAGGGAACTATTAATGTCTAGATGAAAAATAAATATATCCCAGGGAGATGAGAAGGACCAGACACAAAGGACACATGTTTTACGGATTAGCAAAACTTCATTAAAATCATAAGTTATCACACAGAGGAACCTAATATCTACCATGAGACAGACTCCCTATTTTATGAATGTAGCTAGAAAAGTGCAACAAGAGCACAGGAAGGGGGCTTGTCAGTGTCAGAGCCAAAGCAAATAGTCTTCCTTCCATTCAAAAGGCTTCTGGTACACTGGCTAAAGAGCAGCACACGCCACACTGTCTACAGCTTCCTGAGAGATGGCAAAACCTGCTCTTATCGGGAAATTCACTAATTGCTGAATGACAGGAGCTGCAAGACTCTTTCTCCAGTGAAGATCATTATTTTTTATGGTGTTGCCTTTATCTCTCAGGCAGTCACAAGGAAAGTGCTCCCAATCCAGTAGTTATAAATAAAGGATATTTCATCTCACAGTTCCCGGAGGTCTGGCATATCCAAGGTCAAGGCAGTGGCAGTTCTACTGCCTGGTTAAGACTGTTTGGTCTCAGAGATGAGATCTTGATAGGGTCTCACAAGTAGGAAAACTGGGGCAGGTTTTTGAGACCTCTCATAATGGCATGATAAAGGTGAAACAGCCAGCCATTATAATAAAGTCGTCTCTCAGCTTCTATTTTGACACCATCACAGTTCAGGTTGCATAGGCAGAGGCAAAAGCAGAGACAGAGAATTAAAAAGCATCCACATATATCCATGCCAGAATGTCATCTGCAAAAGCCAGAGGTCAACATCCAGGTGTTGGTTAACTCCTTCCACCATGTGTGTCCCAGAAATTGAATTTGCAATATGAGGCATGGTGACAAGTGCCTTTACCTGGTGAACCATCTTACTAGTATTGAAGTGATCTTTATTCAAATGGTGGTAGGTCAGTATTTTCCTGTCCATATTATTAGTATTTGCATCCAACTAGGAGACATAACTGCTCAGAGTATCATGCAATCATCATTTGTGTAATAGAATATATTGCATATAAATATGAAATACCAACTCTGTGCTGGGAATTCTTAGAAGTGCCTCTAGATATCCAAGCTGGGTATGCATTGCTGCTAATAAAGCACTCCAAATACCCAAAGGCTGACAGAGGAAGAAACATTGCATGACAGAAAACAACAATGGAATTCCAAATGTTCTTATTATCTGAAAAAGAAATATGGAAAACAGTGCTCACTGTAACCTATGCATCTTTCTTCATGGAATGTGCTGTTCAGTTGCATGATTCTGTTCTGGAAATCACCATCAGTCCTTCATACAATGATTCCACTTCCAGGAAATGTTACAATGGTGTTTCAATAACACATAACAACAGATAACCTAAACATGCATCAGTTTAGAACTTGTTCAAAACAGAAAATATGAAACTGTCATTTAAATGTATTAAGCTATAAGAGAATGGTCTCTTCTAGATAACAAACCAAAATAATCATATTTGAGCCTTGAAGTGTGAGCATTAAGTTTGACACATCTCTTTTTTTTTTGGAATTGGAATATTTGTGAGTTATTTCATGATTAATTGTTAAAGATATATAGAATGCTTATTTGATTTTAAATTTAAAAAAATTTCGATATTTGCACATTCTACTTCCTCCCTTTATCCCTAAGGCTGGACTGTCTCATGAATAATGACACAAAAGACTTATTTTTATTTATAGAAGCTAAGGCCTCACTTTAGGCTATTTCCCAACTAGTTCATATAACTTAATTAACTCATTTATTCTAGTTTAAGATCTGCCACATGGCCCACTAGTTACTTTTTACTAAGTCCTGGTAGATCCAACTTCCTCTGTGTCTAGATGGTAAATCCCTGCCTCTTTTTCTTTCCCAGATTTTCTATCTCTTCCTGGAAGTTCTGTCTAGCCTGTCCTGCTTTGCTATAGGCTATTCCATTCTTTATTAAACCAATCAGAAGGTGATGGAGAATATGTTTACAGAACACTGAGACAGGTGTTACTTTATAAAAGCAACAAAACCAAAGACCAGCCGGTGCCCAAATCTCTGCTGTTACAGAAATCAGCATTTGAGTAATAAGACATTTACACAGTGAATGAGAGACTATCCAACTACATGCCCTCCCATATACCCTCCTTACTCTCTTTGAAAGTCATTGTCCAATTTTTCATTTTAGTTTACAGTTCACACAAAGAGAGGGGTAGGGGATACAGGAGAGAGAGAGAGAGAGAGAGAGAGAGAGAGAGAGAGAGAGAGAGAGAGAGGAAGAGAGAGAGATCAAAATATATAAATTTAACTTGTTCATCACTTGTGTGTATATGTTTTCAGGACTGATCATTTATTATTATAGTGGCACACATACATTGGGAGGAACCAATAGCTCTCTAATTGGATTTACAACTAAATCAATAAAAAGAAAATCTTGTCTGGTATTAGAAATGGTCAAATGCTCAAAGCTAGAGAAGTCATGAATCTTGGAGAAAAACCTAAAACCATAACTTTCCTAAGCCATCATAATCTCTAACTATAATATATTCAATCTATATTGGATAGTCCTTACCCTCCCTCTTCTCTTTGCAAGAGATGAAGACCATTACAGAAAAACACAAACAATCAAAATACAAAGTTGTGGATATCAGTACCCACTGACACATCTACAATACAGTTCTTGACTTTCAGGGATTATTGATGAAGAAAAAGCAGCAAAAATATAAGAACCAGAAGAACAGGGACATTGTTCAATTGGTTTTGATAGGGGCTTAGTTGAGTTTGCCTTTATTCTCAAATGAAATGTTAGATTCAAACATTTGAGGAATGTTGGAAATTGTTAAGGACTCACAGATGGACTAGATACATTCTGCATTATTAGGTAGTTATGAGCTTTTGAAGTTAAAGCTAGTGTGCTTTAGTTTGGATACAACCTCTAAACATAAATGTATCCTTATGTCCATGACAATATTGGGAAATAGTGGACAATTACAGCCTAGGGTCAAGTTAGGGGCGGTGAGGTTATTGGATGTGAGTCCTTGAAAGGAACATTTATATTTCAACCCTTTTCTTGATTTCTTACTTTGCCTTACTACTGCCATGAGATGAGTGTTTTCCTTTGTTTACCACTCCCCTCCAAGTATTGATACTTCATCATGGGGTAGTCATAATGATGAGCTCAGAAAAAAATTGAGTAAAAATGCCTTCTCCTATACATATAAAAATAGTATGATACATATATTCTGTTACCATAAACAGATTCCTTACAGTCAACTATAGACAATAAAATTCAAAAGTCCCAAGACAGAAGGACAGAGTAAAAATATATAATTGAGTGATGCCATTGTGTTGGAGGTATTTAAATGCATTGCAGCAAATGAATGCAAGTGTAGAAAGAAAACGGATAAATGTTAATACTGAGCACAATGTCTCAATGCCAATCATATGTAAATCAACAAAACAGAATAACCAGAAGAAGAAAACAAGAGAGCCTTTGAGAATCAAATAAATACAAATGCTAAAGTTCATAACACAAGAAAGATGTACGGCTCACAGATCAATGCAAATATCAAGTTAAATAAAGAATTACTAAGCAATAATCAATTATCAATCTGCTAAAGGAACATAGCTCTGAAAGGGACTCCTAAAAACATTTTGCTATATCCATAGATAAGTGTCTTCTTCATCCATCACCAGGGAAGCTTCCTCTTTCAATAGATAAGAACAAATACAGAGATCCACAACTGAAAAATGTGCAGAGAGGAAGAGATCTTCAGGTACTTGCTCCAAAATGGAATGTCACCATCAAATCTCTCCCATCAGTGCTTAAAGATTCCTATGAAAGACGAAGCAGAAAAGTTGTAAGAGCCAGAGGGAATGGAAAACACCAGGGAAACAAGGCCCTCTGAACATAGCAGGATCAGTACACATATGAACTCACTGGGACTGTGGCAGAACACACACACAGTCTACACCAGATGGAGTTCCCACACTGAGAGCAGAAATGGACACCAGTCCCCAACTCTAACCCCAAAGGCATCTCCAACCGATAACTACACACAAATGAAGAACTCATTCTCTCCAACTGAGTCTCACTGGGTATACAAACCATTCTTAAGAGCAGCTCCACCCACCCTCATGACAAGCAGGAGATGACCATCACTGAACAAACAGAAGAAAAGCCAAAGAAAAGCACAAGAAATACAAAGATAGGCAGAGGAATACGTTCAAGTTCCCATAAAAACATTTAATTGAAAACCATAATGTGTACACAAAGAACCTTTAAGGTTTAAAAAAAATCCAAAAATGTCATTTGGTTTTGTTTTTATTATATTTTATCTTATTTTGTCATTAGTATAAGATGCTGTTTCTTTGATATAAGAAACATAAATAAGACAAATAAAGGGTGTGAATGAGGATGTGATGGGAGGTAGAAAGCATTCTGGTAAGAGTTGGGGAGAAGAAAACATTATCAAAATATGTTGTATAAAATATGTTTTCAATTAAAACTAGGAAAAATAAAATTGAAAGTACTCAGTAATGAATTAGAAGTTAGTGATAAACTCAGAAGACAATAGATTCAGTGGAAGATGTCTGTGATATCATGGACTTAGATATGCGAAATATTTCTAAAACCTAGTTTAAAGTGAGTATAAAAGAACATATACTTGAACTTACTAAACATGTACACTTATATTGTGCATATTTACATATGTTAATATGGGTATATTTAGTATTTACACACAGTTATAGAAAAAAATAAAATTAAAACTTATCAAGGTTCTAATAGTGTATTTCTTATACAAATAACATCAAACTATTTACTCTCTGTTTCTGCACCATCTGTTTTTAAAAGTAATAATACTATCTATTTTTCTTACACTATCAATAAAAAGTCCAGACAGCAATATATAAGAAAGAAGTACACAGCAAGACAAACATATGATTCATTTTCTCTGAAAATATTTGTAGAAAAATATTGATCATTGGAAGTTTACTTTCAGCTCCTCTTATATTAGGAAATATTTTAGAAGTGCATGGTTGTAAAAAGCATTGTGTTTAAACACTTGAAGAAATTCAGGGAGTACTTTCTTCTCATAGTGTGAATGCTTTTTAGTAAAGAGTATTCTTTCACTTCCAAATAAAAATCTGATTTCAATTGTTCCTAATGGCTTAGAAACAAGATGCCAAATTGAAACCTAATAAGAATATGCATTTAAAAAGTTGTTTGAGTCCTTTTCTTCACAAAGCCCCTTTTACAAAAATGTTTAGATCTGTAAGATTTGTATTTCTCACTTTTTAACAGTGGTATTTCTCAGGTAGGCCTCGGTTTACCAAAACCTACCTCAAAGGTAATCATGCTTTAAGGGGCATGTGTATCTCATTTCCAAAATGGAAAAAAAAAAAAAAGCACCATGCTGAATTGTTTAAAAGAAGTAATATAGTGGTGAATTTCTTCTTGTTATTTAGCTTGGAATATTGTGCCTAAAATGCTGAGCTTGGAGTCCCATAAAGCTTGCTCTGCTTTGCAAAAATCACTCCCAGCTTAATTTAGGCCAGGCCTGTGTTTGCTTTGAAGGAACACAAACAGAAACATTAGTTGTTCCTGGCTGAGTCCTTAGCAGATGATTCAAGATTTTCTGGTCATTATTATGACATGGACTGCAACCTGAGTTGCAGCCTTGAATGAGAAAAAGGACCAATAAAAGTAAACAGTAGGTTATCATTTATCTTTATAAAATATAAGAAAAAAAACTATAGTAGATGGATTACAGTTTAATATGCTTTGCATTCATGGGAGGCAGCTTACCTTCAAACATAAATAGCTTCAAATATGAACTATAATAACTATGTCAAGAGTTCTTATGCTCTATCACCATCTAAAATCTAACACATTTTAAAGAAAAAATATTTATATAATTTTTCCTGATTCCAAACAATATGACACTTCAGTCTTACCAATAGTTGTTATTTTGACTCCTATTACAAGAGTTATTTTCCTTTATCACCTAGCATTAACTCTTAAAACAATATAATCTATTATTCCAATATATTTGAGCATCAAAAGGTAGTGGATAGACTTAAACTCAACAGTAATGCAACTACAATAAATGTAAAAGGATCAACAATTCTATTAAAAGGAAGAAGAAGCAAGAATAAAAAGTTCAGAAATATATAAGTACATAATCTACCAGACATATGCTTAATTTTCATACACAAAGTGGTGACTAAAGTGCTGGAAAATTAGGCATTTACTAACCATCAGATACCCTATCTACCTGTATTGATAGCAAAGTAAGACAAAAGCACAAAATATAACTAAGCATAAACAAATAGTGACCTTGAGCAGGGCAGAGGGAGGGAATAGGGGACTTTATGGATAGCATTTGAAATGTAAATGAATAAAATAAAAAAAAAAGAAATTATGAATGAAACAAAAGTTGCAAAAGCTAAAAGATCTTCCAAATTTGCAGTCTTAAGTTTCTTTTATAGTTCCTAATATATCTTTCTGACCAATTAGGAAAACACGTAGATGAAAATAAACATATGTAAGTATTAATAAAATTTTCTTGTCTTAGTTTAAACTGATAGGGAAATTTTCATAACCTTTCATTTGTTTTGGTGTTTATTTTTATACAACTAAAGTTGACTACTTTCCATTCTTTGATTTAGGAGAGGAACTCAGAGAGCCCTTAGGATGATGTGTTTGTATGGGAAGAATTTAGAGACAGTAGATTTTATAATTCTGGATTAATTGCACAAAAACTTTGTCAATAGTTTTCAGCATCCGGGAAGTAAAAGTCATTTAATAGCCTATTTTCTTTAAGAGTAAACTAAAGGCAGAAACTATGTAAATAACATGGTGACTTCTTTTGCAAAGCAGGTTTAAGTGATGACATATTTTGCTTTATCAAAAATTTATTCCATCTCTTGACTTTATTGTCAACTGCTAAAATGCACAAAACTGAAAGACTATTATCCTAAGAGCTGTGCACTGTGTCCTTAGTGCGGGTTACCTTGTATGTTCCTAGTCCTCGCAGACTTGCCAGAGTACTTATAGCCACACCTTATAATCAGGAATGTCTCCACATCATTTCAGGGGAATTTAGGGGTCTTGAAACTGGAGGCTAGTCACAAGGAAGAAAACCTCAAAATTAACCATTAGTCCGCAACATAACCAAAAGCACAGTAGAAAGTTTTTCAGATTGGGCTCAACATGGGCTTACAGCTAGAAAGATTGGGATAGCTTTAATTTATATATCTGCATCTGTTTGGTTCAAGTATATTCAATACTTTAGATCGTAATTTTCTCCTTTCTGAGAGAGAGGTATAGAAATTGATTCCTCAAGAGAGGGTTTCATCCCCCAAAGACTCTGAAGTAAAATTAGAGGAAGTGATTATCTCAATTTGCATACAAACTTCAGCACAGAAACATGGGGACACAAAGAACAAGCCAATACGATTAATTTGCAACCCATGACTTCTCAATTACTAAATTCCCAAAGATACTGAAAAATCCCATAAAAATGATTTTAATGTTCATTTTTATTGTTTAAATATTGCATATATAAATATAATGTATTTTGATTGAGCCCCCCCCCACATCCTTTTCCCTGCCATTCGCTCCTTATATACCTCCAGTATTTCATTCCAATTTCATGTTTCCTTCCTGTTTGCTTTCCTTTTTGGAATCCATTTATTGCTATCTATGTGTGTATGTGTAAAGGTACATCTAAAGGAACATGAGAAACCTCTCATGAGCTTCATCCTTGAGAATACTGACTATCTCTTTCCCAGTAGCCATCATTTGACAATAGATCCTCAGTGAATTTGATGGAATGAGACTTCATCGTCACCACCATCACTACCACACAGCTACTTGCTGGGAAATTTGTCTGGTTTGACCTTTGACAGGTCTTTTACATGCTGTCACAAGAACCAGTGTAGGTTTGTGTGTAAAAGTCTTTGTGTCTGAAGAACACTATTCCCTTGTAGATCTTTACTGTCGCACTGGTTTCTGAAAATTTTGTTTTCCTCTTCCATGATGACTCTTGAGCTTTGGCTGGTAGTGTGTGGTATGAAACTTCTTTATTGCAGTAGATGAAAATGAACACAAACATCCCACAGCTGATCAACGTGAAGCAAGTAAGAAACAGTGGAGTTCTAAGTCCTACAGCAGGTCAACCAAAGTTTATTCTTTTTAAATGAAGGGTGACAACGGGGTATTTGAAAAGTAGATGAAAAGTAGATAATTCAGTTCAAGGGTAAAAAAAAGACAATAATGGTAGTGTCAGAAACATGGATAAGAAAGTCAGCACAGTAGGTAAAAGGTGGTGAACATCCTTGCAAGGGTTCACAGAAGCTCTGGTGCATAAACCATAACTTGTGAGCTGCAAGTCCCTCTCTTAGATAGGCAGAACGTTATTGAAGTTTCTGTACCAAATGAAGAAACTTGAGAAAGCAGGGAGGAAAAACAAGAGTCTGTTTGAGCAGACGCAGCCCCAAGAAGGAAACGCTTAGGTTAAAGAGCTGTGAATTGTACTACAGAGGGTAGGTGTGATGACAAAGAAAAAGAGAAAAAGAAAAAAAGAAAAAAAAGGGCTTCTTCACCAGATTGTCTTCAAATACTAGCTATGCACCCAGAGAAAGAAACTATATTCTTGTCTGTCACCCTGATCTCAAAATGATATACAGACCCTCATGAGGAGCTAGAAATGGAAACTGTTAGAGAAAAAAAATCAAGAAAAGTGCTCTCCCTAAAGCAGTATCCTGAATGTGGTTATTGGTTACCCAACAGGGCTGCCTTGTCTGGCCTCAGTGGAAGAGAATGCACCTACTCTGTAAGGGACTTGATGCACCAGGGTGGGAAACACCCAGTGGGGGGTGGGGGGCTCCCTTCTCAGAGGAGAAGGCAGTAGGGAAGAGTCTCTGTGAGGTGAACTGGGAACGGTAGTTTTGTGATGTAAATAAATAGATAAATAAATAAATAAATACATTTTTGAAAGAAAAATACCTAATATATAATCATAGAGAAGAAGCACGGATATAGCACTGTAAGTAAATGCTGCAGGAACTGAATGTAGTGGCACCTTAACTTAAAAGGCTTCTGCACAGCACAGTGACAATCAGCAGAATGAAGGGAAACTAAACATCTGATGCGGGCTAATATCTAACATCTGAAGAGAGTAAACAGTCTCAAATCAATTACCTTATCAACATATGGGCTAATAATCCAAATAAATAGTCCTCAAAAGTGAAATTGACCAATACATGCTCTGGAAACATGTTCCTCACCATTAGTCACTAGTAGAATGCAAAACACAGCTATGGACACTCTTCATGTCATCCCACTGAAATAAAGTGGCTATTATCATGAAACAAAGATCAACAAATACTAGAAAAAACGAACACTTTTAGACCGCTCGTGGGAATGTAAATCTGTGCAGCCATTATGAAAAGAAGTGTGAATGTTACTCAGAAAACTCAAAACAATCATATGATCCAGCTGAACAACTTCTGATTCTATACTCAATCGCAACTTAGACAGCATAACAGAGATAATCTTCGTTCGTGCTTATTTCAGCATTGCTTATACCACTCAAGTTATAAAACCAGTACAAATTGCAAACTCATGAAGGAAAATACTCTATGTACAAAATAGAGTTTTATTAAGCATAAGAAGAAGAAAGTCATGTCATTTTCAGGAAAATTGATATAAATGTACATTCACATGTTAAATAAAATGAGAAATACTCAAGAGATAAATGCGGCATATTCACTGCATGTCTGGGGTCTAAGCTTAACTGTGACATAAAAGTAGATTGTGGTCTGAAGTTGGGAGGAGGGCTATAAAGGGATGGGGGACAGGATAGGAAATGGTAAAGAGGGTGTAAAAAAGACAAGATATTGCATGGTTTCTTTCATAATTGCATCAGATGTTTTGAAATGGGTGTGTACACATGAAAGCAGGGTGGGAACTCTAATTTGCTTGAAGCAAGCGACAGGGAAGAGGCATGAAGAGAGTAATAGAACAATGTGAGTAACATTTAATAATATGCACATAACATTTCATCAGAGCTGTTAGCTTCACACCAACAGCCAACTTACTAAAGATACATGGGGATCATATCTGTACCATCAAGGATGCCGTGTATAAGTAAAACAACATCGTGACGCAACAAAAATGCTAATAGTAACAAAGCTATATGCAGTCTCTTCTTCTCTGAGGGAAATGATTCTAGAGCCAAGACATAGAGGTCTTTTATCCATATTTGCAAGCACCAAATTTGTACATAATGAAGCACATATGATAAATCATCTCTGAATATTTATACAGTCTGGTATAATGTAAGTACTTTGTAAACAGTCTTTATACTTCAGGAAATAGTGACAGAAAAATTGCACAGACAAATTTTCATATGGGAAGTCAGCAGTTGGTTGGATTTGTTGATTGGCACACTTGCACAAGCATGCACACATGCTTAAACACGTTACCCAGGATACAGAACAGCTAGAACTCACTGATATATTGCTGGTGAGTTTTTAAAATGTTCCTACCATATTACAAAGTACTATTTTCTTATAAACTTAATGACCTCAAATTTTTTCTACCTATATATTTAACTGAGAAATTTCATTTATATAAAGGTCCAAGTATAAGTATGCCTGTAACAACTATTAGATTCTTACCATTTATTCTTTATTTTTATTACCTTTCTCTCTCTTTTTCTCTAGGTCCATGTGTGGGTAAGGGTATCAAGGGGTGTGTGTATGTGTGTGTATGTGTAGGTTGGAAGACAAATGAAGAATTCAGTCCTGGTTCTTCTTCCCTCCAATGCTGGTTACTAGGGTCAAACTCAAACTGTTGTACTTGGTAGTTAAGAGTACTCACCTGATGAGCCATCTCACTAGTCCACAACCTTATTCATAATAGTCACAATGTAATATAAGAAATGATCAATGAATATTAGCATTTATATATATATATATATATATATATATATATAATAAATTTGATAACTTTATCTTACTCAGATTTTAAAAAAAACTAAACTATAATTGATCTAAGGGTTGAATATTGATCAAACCCCAGAAAGGAAACATTTTTTGGCCTTTATCTAGCTGTCTAAATTGAGAATATATAGTCATCCTTGGCAAACAAGAATTCTCTAACACTTTCACAAGACATAACACCACAGAAGAGTGCATACCTGTTGTTGGTTTTATAGACCCTGAGCTGAGATTATTGACAGAAAACAGAAGTCATCAGTAAAGATATGGAAAAGTGGCCTCACCTTAGAATATTTAGAAGTTCACTTCTCTGGAATAATATTTTTTTATCACATAAAAAAGTTCTTCATATTTCACTGTGAAATTTGACACAGTTTGAATTATATTGAAATAGTGATTTACAAAGAATGTTGTTTACCTGTAACATTTAATTCCCATTATATTCTGCGGTTGAAAATTGACATAATTCTGGTTTTTAAAGATATCAGAACATGATAAACATCCATTAAGTAAACATCTTAATCTTAGATGGACATGCCACAGTTCACATTAACCTAAAAAAGGTAAAAGATGTTGATATTTTATGTGCAGTTGTGGTAAAATTTCAAATAGTAAAAGTTACTACAGAAATAATGAGCTGCTAGAGAGTCAAGGCCCCGGGCTGATGACTGTGGGAAACAAAAAAGTTGAGAGGTGATTAATATCTCTATTTTGTCCATTTTATATAAAATATGATCTGCAATTCTCTTCCAAATTTAAAAAATGAGTATAAATTTTATCATAAAATCACAAAAAAATGAGAATAATATTAAGGAAAGATTTAAATAGTATTTGGTATGAAATGTATTGGGCATCCCTATTATACAATTTAATTTTTAAAAAGTGACTGTGTCTGTTGCTTATGAAACCTTTAAGCTGACCAGATAGAGAAACTGAATAAAAGGAGAATTTCCTTTGCAGTTCTAATTCCTTCACTAATTAAATATATGGTTTTTTTTTTTTTTGCTTTATTTTTTTTTTACTCTTTAATCTCTTTTTACAATCCAGTCTTTATCCCCTGGCAATCCACTCTTTGACTATTCCTCATCCCATTCCTCTTCTCCCCATCTCCAAGAGGATGTGCCAACATCCTATCCCCACCCCACCAGACCTCTAAACTCCCTGGAGCCTCAAGTCTCTTGAGGGTTAGATGCATCTTCTCTCACTGAGGCAAGACCTAGCAGTCTTCTGCTGTATATGTGTTGGGGCCTTATATCAGCTGGTGTATTCTTCCTGGTTAGTGGTTCAGGGTATGAGCAATCTCAGAAGTCCAGGTTAGTTGAGACTACTAGTCTTCCTATAGGGTCACCCTCCTCCTCAGCTTCTTCCAGCTTTTCCCTAATTCAACCACAGGGTTACCTGGCTTCTGTCCATTGGTTGGTTGCAAATATCTGCATCTGACTCTTTCAGTTGTTTGTCGGGCCTTCCAGAGGGCAGTAATGCTAGGCTCCTGTTTGTAAGCATACCAAAGCATCAGTAATAGTGTCAGGCCTTGGGATCTCCCCTGGAGCTTCCTTCTGATTTGGGCCTGTCACTGGACCACCTTTCCCTCAGGTTCTTCTCCATTTTTGTCCCTGCAGTTCTTTCAGACAAAAACAATTCTGGGTCAGAGTATATAAACTTGATGCAAAGAATTTTAGAATGAGATGAGAAGACCTTAACGTTTGGAAACTCTTCATATTCACAGGAAACAAGGCTCATTGCTTCATGAAGCAGTTATTACTTCTATTTCTGATAAATTACTTGAAATTCCTTCAGGGTAAAATGATCAACACATGTGTTGTCTTGTACCCTGGTGACAAATAGTTAATTTGAAGGACCGTAAAAGACATTACATATCCAGGGAATAGTGCATTGAGACTTTGAATATAAGATTCATCAGAATCCCACCCTACAGAATTTTGGTCACAGCAATATAATTGCTTTAAACCTTCATTCTGGCTCTGTGTTGGATAATGGGCTAACTTGCCCAACAAAAATTATCAATATTGTCTGTGTGTGTGTCTGTGAGACAGTGTCTGTGTCTGTGAGACTGTCTGTGTCTGTGTCTGTGTGTGTCTATTTGTCAGTGTCTGAGTCAGTTTTCTATGTGAATGTATGTATAGGTTGGTGTGTCTGTGTGTGCATGTCCCGTTGTGTGAATCTGTGTGTTTCCTCATTTACGTTCACTGCAGAGTGCTCAAAAGAACAAAGAAATATCATCAAGTTTGAGGGTTGAATGCCTGACTTATGGAAGCCTGATAATAAACATTCCCAATGACAATATTCCTCAGAGATTTGCTTTATTTAACATACTAAATGCTACCAAGTTTCTGGAGGTTATAGATGTCTACCCAAGGAAGACAGTAACTCTGAATTCTGTTTAGGTAGGTTTACAATAGCAACTCTCTTTGGTTCTGTTTGTTTATTTGTTTGTTTGTTTGTTTTAATGTTATCTCCAAATACTATGTATTTATTTTGCAAGGAAGATTACAATTTTTAAGTGGACCTGAGCATGCATATATGTCTGGTGGTGAACACATGACCCTTGCTGGTTCAACAGCTCCCTTAAGAAATCTTTCTAGTAAGCTGACCCCAACTTCTTAAAAGTTCTACACACTTCAGTTTCTGCTCCAAACGTCCATTCAGTGACTGTCTTACCCGGGGATCCATCGCATATACAGTTACCAAGCCCATACACTAATGTGGATCCCAACAAGTGCTTGCTGAAAGGAGCCTGATGTAGCTGTCTCCTGAGAGGCTTTTCCAGTGCCTGACAAATACAGAAGTAGATGCTCACAGCCATCCATTGAACGGAGCACAGGGTCCCCCAATGAAAGAGCTAAAGAAAGTACCCAAGGAGCTAAAGTGGTTTGCAGCCTCATGGGAGCAACAACAATATGAACCAACCAGTACTCCCAGAGCTCCCAGAGACTTAAACACCAACCAAAGAGTACACATGGAGAAACTAAAAGCTCTAGCCACATATGTAGCAGAGGATGGCCTTGTGGGACATCAATGACAGGTGAGACCCTTAGTCCTGTGAATGTTTGATGCCTCAGGGAAGCAGGAGTAGGTGGGTTAATGAGAAGGGGAAGGGTATGGGATGGAGGGCTTTCATGGGGGAAATAAGGAAAGGGAATAAAATTTGAAATGTAAATAAAGAAAATATCTAATAATTAAAAAATGACATGAATTTTTAAAAATGTGCCATGCATTTCTTACAGTGTTTGCCATTTGGGATGCACATCTACCCTGATTACACCTTAACTCCTCATAGTAGGCACTGAGTGTTTAATATAAGCTTAAAGGAGGATAACTAGGACATGACACCATCTATTTGATCACCTTACAAGAACACTCTAATTCAGTCGCATTTACTTCATATGCTCTCTCTCCTAGTTGTGAAAACAACACAGAAACTTATGAATGTTGGACTGGTCAAATGGGCTTTCTTCTTTGGTCCTCAGTTAATTTTTGGCCTTATTTTATGTACTCATTTTTCAATGCCAATTAATCCCTTGAAGAATGCCACTCTTGTGTCAAATTAAGACGCTGAAGCCTGTACTTGAGTCCATGGCCTTGGCATAGAAGTGATAGTGTCTTGCTGTCACAGAGTGCTACCCAAACATCTTGACACTTCTTGGACAACATCTTAGGAACCCCTATAATCAACAGACTCCATATCAAGGGATCCCACTGCCAAGGAAACATCCTACACTCAAGAAACTTTTTCCTCCTCCAAAAACCTCTAACCTTAGATACAAGCATGTGAATTATGATCTTCTTGTACAACGTTGGTTCATGTTCTGCCTAACCGTCTCCACAAATGTTCACCAAAATCATGTCTTGATTTTTCTAACCACATATTAGTTGGTCTGTTCTAATATTTGTCTAAATAGAACTGAACGATATGTATCATTTGCTTATTTAAACTTCCCCATCTTAGTTAGTAATGTGTTATTGGGAATCAACTCTGTTGTTTGCATGAGGAGTTAATACATTTTTTTATACATCTACAGTGGTATTTAAATATATGCCTATTACCCTTTTGGCTATTCCATATTGATGAACAATTAGGTTATCATGTCCTCATTTAAAGTGAGTTACACACTAGTATAATGCCCCTAGCATTTGTCATTGTCAACCTGTCTAGTTTTCTCAGTTCCATTGATTATGTATAGTAATATCCAGTTATGTTCAAAGTCCTCATTGCCATGTAAACTTTGTATTTCATATTATTATATAAGTAATAAATTTAATTTAAGCCATATAAACACAATACGTTTTAGAACACAAAACCATTGGAAACTTCTCATATACATTACAAGAAACTAGGACAAATATACCATTCAAAATTATTATAGATTATTAAGTACCTAAGAAGAAGAGAAATTTATCTACCATGAAAAGTTTACCACAATGAGAAGGGCAATCAAAGAAGGCACTAGACAATTGGAAGATCTTCCATGCCCCTCTATTGGCATATAGATTCTTGGATTGTTTTACTGGATCCATGAAATGTGGCATCAAAATGTTTACAGGCAATACAAGAAATATGTAAGTAACTTTGATAGTTTATCCATTTCCTAAAATTAATTCTGTTAATACAGAATCATTTAAAATCTTTCCATTGTCTCCCTTGACTTATCATTTCACCTCAGACAGAATGGCTTGCATCAAGATATCTACAAGTATTAGAAAGGATATTGAGAGAAAGGGATACTTTATTCACTGTTGCAGGGAAACTTTTAACTGTAAATTTTTAACCTGGAATACATGAGACCTTTTCCTTTTCTCAAAAAAAGAAATATATAAATAAACTAGGAGTGGAAAATGCACGATTGTCTAATATTTTAAATTTCAAATAGAAAAGCATAATTTATACATATTATATCATTTTGTCTTAATATACCTATCAATCTTCAGAATGATTTGGGAGGTCAGACTCACTGCCTACACCTGAATCTAGTGAGGGACAGCTAGCTACAGTGCCCAGTAATGGCTTCTACTCGTTTGCCAGATGGTTTATCATACACATCTGGATAGAGAGCTAGGCCAGACATCCATCAGCCCTTATTCATGTATGCTTCTTCTTACCTATATTCTCCATGTAGAGAAGTAAATGAGGTATATAAACCAGAATTAAGCAGATGGTGTAAGAAGATCAAGGATGCTAAGTGTGTGGTGGCCCAGAGCAGGAAACATGGACTTCAGATAGATTACCTTTCTGAGTTTCATTTAGACTTTCTTTTAGGAGGTGTGTGGCTATGTATTCAGACACTTCCTACACTAGTCTACACATTCTGTTCTGAAGACCACATTTCATCTTCTACTGCAGTTTCATGTCACCATACATCTCAGTGATACCAATGTCTTGTTGGGACAGCAGCTGGGTAGCATGTGCAGATCCTTAAGAAAACCACCCATTTTCCAGACACCTTAGCCTTTCCCCAGTAAGCAGCAGAGATGAGGGTGATTTCACAAGGAACTGATGAAGGGTAAATAAATTAATAGTAACTCTAAAAACATAGAAATGAATGTTGCTTTACTTTAGAGAATATTTTATGACAAATCTCCAAGAATATATTAGTAAGATAATCAATTTTTTATAAAAAGACCATAAAGAGAAAATCAATATGCTGCACAGACATGCAAAACACACACACACACACACACACACACACACACACACACACACCTCTTAAAGCATTTCTGTTTCCTAGAAAGTCTTTGCTACTTAAAGAAATGTTCAAAGTCCTTAGTCATTAGGGAAATGCACTCAAAACAACCCCGAGATTCCATCTTACACCAATCAGGATGCCTAAGATAAAAAACTTACTCAGGTGACAGCACATGTTGGAGTGGATGTAATGAAAGAGGAACACTTCTCCAAAGCTGGTGAGACTGCAGACTAGTGCAGCCACTCTGGAAATCAATCTGGAGGTTCCTCCAAAAATTGGAAATTGATCTACCTGAAGATCCAGCTATACCACTCTTGGGTGTATACTCAAAAGATACCCCACCATACCACAAGAACATGTGGTTCACTATGTTCATAGCAGCCTTATTTGTAATAACCAGATGCTAGAAACAATTCAGATGTCCCACAAAGAAAGAATGGATACAGTAAATGTGGTTAATTTACACAATGTAATACTATTCAGCTATTAAGAACAAGGATATCATGAGTATTCCAAGCAAATCGATAGAACAATAAAATGTCATCCTGAATGAGGTAACTCAGGCCCAAAATGACATGCATGGTATATACTTACCAGTAAGTAGATATTAGCCAAAATGTACAGAATACCTAGGATACAATCCACAGAACTCAAGAAGGTTAACAAGCAGAAGGACCCAAATGAGGATGCTTCAATCTCACATGGGAGGTAGCAGAAAATAATCTTGTCAGGCAGAAGGAGGGAGTGACCTGTGTGAGAGAGAGAAGGGAGAGGTAAAAGGGGGGACATGATCATGTATGGGGGAGGAGACAGGAGAAAAGACCTGAGGGCCAGCAGAATGAATGGAAATATCCAACATTGAGGGGAGGAGGAGGGCCCTCTAGAAAGTGCCAGAGAACTGGAAGGTGAGAGAATTTCAGGACTCAAAGGGAGGGATATTAGATGAAATATCAACAGTGGGAAGAGTCCACCTCCAGTAGAAAAATAGGGCATCAAGTAGAGAGATGGGGTTGCAATCCCACAGTCAAAATTCTGACCCAGAATTGGTTCTGTCTAAAAGAACAGAGAATAATGGAGAAGAGGCTGAGGGAAAGTTGGTCCAGTGACTGGCCCAATTTGGGGTCCATCTTAAGGGGAGGCTTCAAGGTCTGCCATGCCTGCCCTCTGGGAGACCCAACAAGCAGCTGACTGAGACAAAAGCAGATATGTACATCCAACCATTGTACTTCTGTGGTTGAACAGGGAAAGGCTGGAAGTTGAGAAGGAGGGTGACCCCATAGGAAGACCAGCAGTCTCAACTAAGCCAGACCCCTTAGAACTCTCAGACACTGAGCTACCAACCAGACAGCATACACAAGCTGGTCCAAGGCCCCTGATACATATACAGCAGAAGACTGCCTAATCTGGCCTCAGTGAGAGAAGAAGTGCCTAACTTTCAAGACACTTGAGGCCCAAGGTGGGGGGGCTCTTGGAGGAAACACCCTCTTGGAGACAATGGGGAGGAGGAATAAGATAAGGAACTGTGGGAGGGGGGACAGGGAAGGACAACAGCTGGACTGTAAAATAATAATAATAATAATAATAATAATAATAATAATAATAATAAAGAAAGCAAAAAGAAAGAAAAGAAAGTCTTCGCTAATAATAACTAATTTTACTGAGCAACATTCTAGGGATTTGCAAGAAAGAGGCTCTCTTTCATGCTTCACATGCCAGTTTCATCTCCATTA
This sequence comes from Mus minutoides, assembly GCA_902729485.2. Classification (NCBI taxonomy): domain Eukaryota; kingdom Metazoa; phylum Chordata; class Mammalia; order Rodentia; family Muridae; genus Mus; species Mus minutoides. The sequence continues at coordinate 1,052,569 of LR749712.1, forward strand.
TACAGATGTAGAAACTGAGGCACAGAAAGTATATTTTAAAAGAGGCTTCAATGCACTTGCACAGGAGGGCTCAAGCAGCAGTCAGATCCAAAGTGTCTAGCCAAGTAGTCTAGAGTGGGGCTAGCCAGCTACATTGGGTAGGTCTACTATGTGTTAGGTGGTTTATGGGGTGTTTTATATAGATTAGCTAATTCAGACGGTGACATAGGTATAATTATCTCTGCTTGTCAGATGAGAAAACAGAGGCTAACTAATTTGCCAAAATTACATAGCTAGTAAGTGGTTGAGTTGTATTTTAGCAAATTGCCAAAGTTAAAAAAAAACTAGGAAGTGAGAACGCTCAGTTTCAAACTTGATTAAATTGTACTCAAGACACTTTGCCTAGGAAAGCAATATGTAATATTTTAAGTATTCTTCATTTTTATATAATTTCAATTTATGTATGAGTTATAAAGATTCAAGCACCTGGACGTTTCTCTTCCACGGTGTGCCTCAGCCTTTAACAATGTCTGATAAATGAGGCATCGCTGTACCCACAACACACAGGGGACAGTGATTGGATTTCCAGCACTGTAGCTGAAACCAAACCAGGACTTTGAAAGGGGGCTTATAATTGGCTTTGGCTCCACTTGAGGTTTTCCTGGGATGAAAAAGCTTCTTAGACAAAGAGGGAAATCTTTCCATTAAGTAGCAAGCACTTCATTTCTGTAGAAATCTGTGGAGAAGATAACTTACTGATTTCATATTTCCCTGTGAATGCAATAAAATCCAAAGAAAATTGAAGAAAAAATATATCAACACCGAATCATTCTGCAGGCATTCCTCGGAACATTCCAGAGCTGGAGCACACATAGAGAAGTATGGAAAATGACTGCATGAACATTCCAACTTAAAAAATTGAATTTGCCTTTGAGCCTTTGGTGTGAGCATAGGTGCTGCAATACAGCCCACATTTGTCATGTGGTTTCAAGGCACTAGAGAATGAAGCACATGCTTTTTAAATATAAGTGGGGCAAATGCGGGAAAGGCTGATGAAGAGAAGCAGCCACTGTCTGACCCTGGTTAGAAACATTCCTGCACACGAGTATAAGCCAGAGAGACTGGGTACAGACATGCTCACAATATACCATTTTCATGGAAGTTGTAGGCTTACCTCAAGGAATATTGTTGCTTATTTATCCTAATTTAACCTTTCCTTTGCAAGTTAAACAAACATTTTCCACAGGTCCTAAAAATATTAGAGGCATTTCACAAATGGAGTCTGTCCAGTAGTCTCTATAGGGTCCAGTAGTCTCTATATAAAAGAGAGGCTGATAGAACAGTAGGTTTGCTATTGTTTTGTTTTGTTTGGTTTTGTTTTGTTTGGTTTGGTTTGGTTTGGTTTGGTTTGGTTTGGTTTGGTTTGGTTTGGTTTGGTTTGGTTTGGTTTGACTGTTTCAGGCCACTTTGTGGGCTGAAGAGATAGCCCAGTTAGTAAAATCTTTTCCATGAAGTTTTGTGGACCTCAGTTCAATCCTCGACCCACGTAAGAAGAAAGTCATGGTAGCTCATGTGTATAATCCCAGTGTAGAGGAGGTAGAAACAGGCAGATCCCTGGGGCTTGCAGAATAGCCAGCCAAAACCCTACTTGACAAACTCCAAACTGGTGAGGGACCATGTCTCTGAAAACAAGGTGTATGGCACTTATATAAACTGAAGTTGTTCTCTGGCTTTTCCATGTGCATTCACAGGCATGTACCTGCACATAGATGAACATGCAAAACTATGCGTAAAATAATCAAGTCAGTTTGAGTCTGGCATGTGTTGTAGCTATTGGATAGTCACCATCAGGAACATTCTACTTTCCTTAATCTTTGCTCTGAAGCTTGCAAAAATAATCAATGTATATTGCTAGACAATGTATCTGTGCTGTTGCTTAGCTTTGGAACTTGCATTTCCAAGAACATTTTCAGCAATCCAGTGGGATGGCTATGGTGATGATGGACTGCCACTCAGCCAGTTCTGGCATGTGCACTTCCTGGCCACAGCCCACGCCTCACAGGAAGTTACTCTGTCATATTTGGCAGTTCTGCTGCAGCACAAAGCCGTGGGCAACCTGACTGCCCCAGATTCTTTCTACAAAGGGGTCTCCTGGAAAAAAGCTGGAGCCAGCATAACTGGTGGCCAGGCTAAGAAAAGGATGCTTGGAACAGAGGGAGAGGAAAAAGAAAAACAAGCAGGTTGGGGTCTCCTTGCCAGGACTAACATGGGTGGGAAAATCTGTAGCTTGGTGGTTTGGAAGAAGAAATGTCAAGGTGAAGAATAGTTTCCTTTCGCAGTATTTGAACTCTCTCCTGTTTAGGGTTGTGATTTATAATTCTCTCTCTCTCTCTCTCTCTCTCTCTCTCTCTCTCTCTCTCTAACTGTTGTTGTTTGTTGCTTTTTAAAAAAATATTCATTAAGTCAAATCCAATAGAAGAAAAATAACAAGTGGTTATTCTCCAGATTATAATAAAGTTGTGCATCATGGTGCTTTTGAAATCAACTTTGAAAAGTTTATGGGAGAAAATAGAGGCTGAAAACATCACACAATGTATTAAATGCTTCACATATAATAATTCATTTGGGTGTTCATAACTGTATTTAAAAAGTTAATTATATTCTCCGTTCTTTGAATGTCGAATTTAAGGTGCAGTAAAATGAGCTGCCTTGTCTGGAGTTATACAATGCAAACCTACTGTGTGGCTTTGCTGTTGTTCAACAGAAAAACCTATGTTTGTCACTGCACAGGGACTTAGATGCATTTGTCCTCATTAATCTTCATTATTCAATTTTGTCACTGACAATATCATATACCATACACAAATTTACATATTTTCACAATACTGACATGGACAATGAATTAGACTATTTCAATCACTGCAAGAATTTCCATCAAATTGTCCTGTGATGGCACCCAATGCTTCACAAGATATTGGTAAACTGTCACCTGTTACTTCATATTCCATTGCTGGACTGACATGGCTTCACACTCCGGTGCTGCACTGGCACCCAATGCTTCACATTTCAGATGGAGAAGCAGATATTCAGAGAGTTCCTAACCGCACTGCAAATACGTCTAACATTAGATTTTCCCAGCCTCCCTCATGTCATCACATTGTTATGTCACAAAGAGTTTACATATAAAATAGTGTAGTGACATTTAGATACGTGCCTACATAGATTAAAAAGCACATGAAGCATGTTTATGTCATCATTGCTTTGTAATGAAAATACTCTACATCCTTCCTGGTGCTATCATTCTTATGAAATACAATATATACAAAATATTTCATCTACTGTATAATAGAACTTATCTCTCCAGTGTAAATGTTGCTGTGTGCGAGGAAAAAAAAAACTGAAAGTATATATATTTAATTAAATAGCATGCTTGGAGAAGTTGATTTCTTTATGACATAGTAAAGTAATAAGAAAATTATATTTTCTTTTGAAGAATCTTAATGTAAACTATAAGAACAACTTTAATGGGTCTATTCATCTCTGTAAATAACACATCTCTAATTAAACCTATTCATAACATTGACAGGACAGGAATGTTAATATGAAACTTTGATGAACAATTTATTTTTAAATTACTTTTAAGTCACAGCCATAACTATAGATCTGTGTAAGTTATGACTTTTTGTCATTATAATAATTATCTCAAACAAACAGTTCAAAGGAAAAAAAAATGTTTGTTTGGGCTCATGGGTTCAAAGGTTGTGTCCCATAAACACTGTTGTTTCTGGGCCAGTAGTGAGGCAGAACATCATGACAGGAAGCAGGTAGGAAAACAAGCAAAGATGCTCATCTCGTGGCAGCTACCACAAAAAGAATAAAATAGAGGGCCCACATAAAAAGCCACCTTTCCAAAACACACCCCACAAACCGTCTTTCTGCAACCATTTCCTACTAATTCCATCAGATTTCTAAATGTCAATGGATGAATCTATTCTTTAGGTAAGAGTCCACCACAAGCTGGAGATCATGTCTCTCTACACAGGAACATTTAGGGAACATTTTATATCCAAATCACAATATAACATCTTTTATATATCCTTTCATGAAAGGATATATACTCAATTATACTTAGAATTGTAAATGGTACATTTTTGCTTAATGTCTTTGAAAAGTTTTAAATTTTAATCTTCATAAAATTTGAAATTGTAATTTTTATTCTTTCATATAGTAATATACAGAATATATTTATCACGTAGATTACAGCATTACTATCATACCCAATAGTAATTCTTCTCAGTATAACTTAGTGCATTGTATCATTTAACTTCCTATCTTGCCTGCAGTACAGCTGATGATAGAGGATATTCTGCAGGCTTTTCATAAACTAGCAGCAGAACTGCATTAGAACTCATATCAGTTCATCAAGAATGATTCCACATGCTTTCATCCCTGGATTTTCTCACAATATACTCCTGATGTATATGAATTCTAGATCACAGAAGGGAAAATGAAGCTTCATGTGGTGATCACCTGAGTTCTAATCTTGTACGTCAGAATATACTCCAGCCAAATTGTAGCAGCTCACAAATGATGTAAGCAACCTAAGTCACTTACTTGCCACATTTGCACAGTGGCCTGTATTTGTCAAAGATTCTAAAATGTGTAATATATTATGTATGTGTCCAATGTATATATGAGTATCTTCATTAGACATAAACAAACTAAATGTCTTTGATAGAGCATACAAAACTGATAAGGTAAGGACTTAATTTCTGCCATAATTTTGACATCAGAAGAAACAAAATATTTCTCTTAAAACAGTCCATCTTTCCCTATTATAGGGGGTTTTCATGAAAGGATTTAGAACGACGTGGTCTTCAACAGTTTCCCCTTTAGGAGAGGGTTTAGGCATTTTGGGTTGTTTTCCCACATTGTCTGTTTCTTCTGAGTTCCTGTTTAGTTACTTTCTCTTTTATTAGATATTTTTTTCTATTGTCTAACTGGTATTGGTGATTATCTTCCTCCCAGGGTTCAGCATAAAAACTAATCAAGACAGAGTTTTACACTAGCAGGCTATGTTGTGAGCATTCTGGCTTGACTGTTTTATGACTGACTCCCAAGTGGATCATCTTCAGTTTTCTTTTTTCCCTCAACTGCTTATACATCTAGCTCATTAAACTTAAAACAAAAAACTATTCCACACAAGGGAGAAGTGGCCACAGTCACCCCCTATGCATGTGTTCTGGAACGATGGAGCCAAAGGAGCAAATGGTGTATACCCAACACTCTGGCTCCACATGGTGAAGATAGGAAGCCTCTTGGAACTATCTAACACCATACAAAGAGGTGGCATTGCAAAGCCAGATGGGACTGAAATAAAAAACCACTTAAACATTTTGTTTCTCTTTAGTTTTATCCTTCTTAATCACAGTATTTCATCAATTTTTAAATTTGCATCAACATTATTAATTTTGTTATTATTGTGTTTCTTTCCCTTTTTTGTCCCTTTATGAATTTTTGGGCTTTTATTTCTAGATCAATATTTCTAAATCTTGAACAACATCAGACTTACATATAAGATAAAGAAAACACTACTTTCTAGCCTATATGTCCATAGATAGATAGATAGGTGAATAGATAGATGATGATTAGATAGATAATAGATTATAGAGATATATAGATACATGCATATATAAATGCATACATATATACACAGTTACATAATAATGAATACCTATGTAAATGTATATGGAAACCACAGTGTGTCATATTGGTTTTTTTTTCCTGTTTAACCTTGAGTAATACTGTGATGGATAAAAGCATATAGATATAAATGTAGATATAGATATGCTAGCTAGGCCATGCATAAACACACAAACATGCTATTCTCAATAGATGTGTTATCACATATATGTCTATGATATATACAAATGTATAAAACGTGTTTTATATATATATATGTGTGTGTGTGTGTGTGTATAGTATATGATATTTATATATAATATTCAAAATACAAAAAATCATGGTTTAAATATAATATTTCATTTATAGTATATGAAAGAAGAATCCAAGGTTAGGAAATATGATGGCAAATGAACCCATTAACAGAAACCCACAAACTTACAGCCTTAGCTGTTTGGGATAGTGCATCAGGAAGAAAAATGACTTTGCACATAATCAGATTTGATTTGTTATGTAGATGCCTTGAAATAAAATGTTTTTAGAGAGTGAGTAGTAAAAAACCAAAATAACTGAAGACAAAAATAATTCTAAGAATAAGGATGACTTCTTAAGAGTAAAATAGATAGATAGATAGATAGATAGATAGATAGATAGATAGATAGATAGATAGATAGATAGATAGGATAGATAGATAGATAGATAGATAGATAGATAGATAGATAGATAGATAGATAGATAGATAGATACATACATACATACATACATACATACATACATACATACTACATACATGTATTATACAACTATGAAAACAAAAGAGTTATCTGGATTAAGGAACCAATCATTTCTCCCATTGCTTATAATAATTAAAATTGTACATTTTTACATTTCAATACATTATTTGGATTTTATTAGCATTGCTTGTTACATTAATTGCATTTTTATTTCACAAATTATTTTTCTCTCTTTACATCTTCAGATCATCAAAACTCTTTTAGTAGCACATGTGTCAATGTGTTAATTTTATAATAAATTAATACAAGCTATAGTCATTTGAGATTTGGGAATCTCAACTGAGAAATTACTTTCATAAGACCAGGCTATAAGCAAACTTGTAGAAAATGTCATTAATTAGGGACTGATCAGGGAATGTCTGTCTCAGTGTGGATGGGCCCACCCCAGTGCTGGTGGTACTGGGTTCTATAAGAAACCAAGATGACCAAGCCAATAAGCCACACTCCTCCATAGCCTCCGCATCAGCTCCTGCTTCCAGGTTCTTGCCCAGCTTGAGGTCCTGTCCTGACTTCCTTCAGTGATAAGATATTACCTGTACATGTAAGTGAAATAAATCCTTTCTTCCAAAAGTTGTTTTTGGTCATATTATTTTATCACAGCACTCAAAAGCCTAGCTAAGATAGTCACTGTAAATTTGATTAATGTATATTAATGTTATATGGAAACCACAGTTTCAACTATCAAATAAGTAGGAACTTAAGTCATATATGCATTTGCACCATGATGAAACAAATATACTTGCTACTTTTTAATGATGTCACATATTGTGATGAGTATTTCTATCAACTTTCCACAACTTAGGATCACCTGGGAAGATAGTCTCATTTTGAGATTGCAGAGAAAATGTTTCCCTGTAAGAATATTTGTTGCAAATTGTCTAGATTGTCTCGATTGATGTGAAGAAACTCAACCTGAAGTGGGCATTGAGATTCCTTGGTTTGGGGCCCTGTATTATAGAGGAATAGAGAAAAGCATGTAAACAGCAAGCATACATATACTCATTTCTCTCTATTCCAGTTTTGGGACTACTTTGAGTGTCTACCACTTTGGCTTTTTAAAAATAATTTCATATAACCTGGATCATAAGTTAAACTTTTCCCCTTAATTATTTTTACTTGAGATATTTTATCGAGCAACAGAACAAAACTAGAGTACCTCATATGTGTCAGATTCTCTGTAGCTGTCACTATATTTCTTCCTCTGGAAGCATTTCTTCAGTCATCTACAAATGAGATATTAACTCTCTTGAGAATGCACAACTACTAAGGATATAGTTAAACATAAACCCCAGGTCCGTATGATTCTATTAACATTAGGACGTATGGAATACTTACCAGAAAATACTAGTGTGTTCTCCAGAGATTATAAAAAATAAAAGTATTTCTGATGTTTAAAAATTCCTCAAAGCATTCCACGTGGATATAAAGTTTTGAGTTTTCTTTATGCTCAATAACAGCGAAGTTATATTAAAAGTTCTATCATGGTCAGACACAACATTGTACTTAAGCTACTGTCTCTTCACATTCTCCATAAAAATTTTATATTGCACAGATCATAAAGAATAAAACTGAAGACAGAGACTGGCAGATCAGAGTTGATGTAATTGGTGCTTTACAAAATCTCTTCGTATGCACGACTTGTAGAAAAGCATATAAGACTTCACAGACATCTGTTTCCAAGGTTATAAAACTGTATCATATACAGACCTCTAATAGCTTAAACAAAATCTATTGTATTGGAAACTAACATTAATCAAGATACATTATCATTAAGCAACCTCCCCTTCCATATCTTAGTAAATATAACTACTCATAGTATTGATTACTCAAAAGACAAGTTTAAATACTACATTTAGTAAGAACTAAAATAAAAGTTAAAATAGCATTATATATTATACTGAATGGAATTTTTAACCTGTCATAATTAGTTTGAGCTTTGATAAGAATCGACATAAAATTTTTTGAAGATCATTGAGGGTGACCTGCAGCCAAGTGAGATGAGCTTAAAAAAAAAAAAAAAAGTAACAACAACACTGGCTTCTCTAGGTAAGTGAGCCTCTGGATTGTACTGTTGCAGGGACACAGATAAGTCAGTGGACAAGGCAATTAAGTGACCAACTGAGAACAGAGCAAAACAAAACAAAACACTCAGTGGCTTGATTTCGACCTTGAACCAAGAATCTAATTTGTGCCTGCTCAATAATCTTCCATACGTTCACTACTTTTTCATCACATGCAGATCCATTGGAATAGTCAACCATAGTAGTGCTCTATGTATCACTAGCTATTGAGCTTGGAATATATAAAAAAGACTAGGCAATCTGAGTATTTCTTGCTTTGAGTCAAATGTCTACATTCTTTAGAGACGTGCTATCCAAAACAAGTATTTTCTTAGGAATCAAGAGCTACAGGTTTGGGGTTGTCATTTAGTATTCTTCCTTGAGAGAGAGGTGGGGGAGGGGGAGGAAGAGAGAATGAGGTAGAGAGGGAGAGGGAGAGGGAGAGGGAGAGGGAGAGGGAGAGGGAGAGGGAGAGGACTACCCTGGAGGACAAGCCAAACAGAATCAGAGAGAGGAGAAATAAAGTTCTAACAGGAAAGTTAGGACCTCTAAATTCAACTTTGACCAGTTACAAAGACTAATGAGTTCTCTGTGTTTGGCTCAACTTGTTAAAACTGGGTTTGTGTCACTTGCATCAGAATGTTACATGGCCA